>CM021108.1:611674913-612079065 GCA_007115665.2 Sequoiadendron giganteum | reverse complement strand
GGAACCAAAATCTAGTGTGAAATTGTCAAAGGTTATAATTTATGATGCCTTTATTTAGACCCCACTTTAGTGCAAAGGGTATGAACTTATGCCCAAACTCACACTAAAGTAGAAATATGTCAAGAGTGGTCTAATTATCTAAATTTTAAAAAGATAGGATGGCAATGAATATAGGGCCCAATTGCACAAGCCCCAAGGATTTAAGATCCAATGGAAAAATAACATAAGAATAATGGAACACACATGTGAATTGAAGTATAATATGTAAAATACAAAGCATACACAATGAAGGCACATAACATAATTTAAAGCAAAAATAATATGAACATCAATTAAAACATAAAAATAATGCCAAAATGATGCAGAAACATAACATACAATAATCAAAAATAAAAAACACATGGTTAGTACTAAGATGATTCTATTTGGTAATGAAAAAATACCTCAATCTTAAATTTGTCTCAAATACCAAAAATCAACCATCAAATTTATTTTTTAAACAAAATGGTGCTCTCATAAGGATGTGAACTCACTTATGAGGTACATAGATCTAATGGATAGAAATATGTGTTATACTAGGTGTCCATGTAATATGATGGGTTTAAAAAGGCTAGAAAGATGTGTTATGCTAACACACTCATGAAGCATATGGATCCAATAGAATGTAAGTTGTGTTATTCTAGGTCGCAATGTGAAAAAGGGGTGCTCAAGTTCATGAAATAGCAAGTTGTGTTATGCAAAATCCATAGACTATCTTACAAAATCTCACTTTATGGAGTGCTTAAAGTTTAGCATCCAAGGGGATGAGCCAAAACTCCCCTCAGAGGTGTTAGAACACAAAGAGATGTTGAGTGGGGGTGAATCAGTATACCCATAAAATTAATCTAATTCAAAATTTATAACTTTCTTAACTAGATAAAACATTCATTGCAAAATAACACAACCACAAAACTAGATTTATGTGGAAAACCCAATAAGGGAAAAACCATGGTGAGAAATCTGCTTGGAGCTAATGTCCAAATCCAACCTCACAAATATAAACAAAATTTACAATTTTTTTATGGAATCAATGAAATGAATTTTACAGCAACCTACCAAATACAACAATTATAAAAAAGAGGTTGCAACCTCTAATTACAATACCTAATTAATCAAATAAACAATTACCTATACAACACCTTTGTTTCCATTGTCTCACTACCTTCAATGCTTCACTTACATTCCTCTATTTTCAATTCACTACCTCTAGAATTTAAACTTTTACTTTTACCTTTAGCTCACTACCTCTAGCACTCACACTTGCATTTCCTCCTTTGGCTAACTTCCTCCAACACTCTCACATACACTTCTTCTTTCAACTCATTTCCTTCATCATGAATCAAATAATTCTCTACAAATTCTCACTCAATCCTCTACCTTTAATGCACTTCTTTGGGAATTCACATTGAACACATAACACATCACATGTACACCTTGATCACAAACCTGATGTTTTATTTATACCTTCTACAAGCATCAAAAAAATTTCTCCTTGTTAGCCAAACTAAAACATAAACATGAAACATGAAACATGCAACATGCAACATCCATAATGAGTCGGCTCCAAATAATCCACAAGAAAGGTAAATTTGATGCAATCCAAACCAAGAGATAAAGAGGACCTATTTTATCTCTATGTGAATTCCCATGCTAGTGCAAATAACTTAATATATCATGTCAGCCCAACAAACACTTAACCTACAAAATATTAACTCTAGACCACAAATGGTACCAGAGAGACTCGATAGCATCACATGAATTAAATCACAAGCATCAAATGATATTTGAAAATATTTCCATGTCCTCCTTTCACAACTTCATGCAACATTATGCTAGTGTGAGAAAAAAAACATAGAACTAGTATCTATTGCCAACCCAAATAACATAGTCTTCAGATGGGACATTGAAAATATTTTGATACAATTAAAACTATTATAACTTGAAGGGAGAAAATAGATAGGAATGTTAAAATCATCCTCCAAACCATGAGATCACGACATAAACTGCCAAGAAATACAAAGTATTTCTTTCAACCTTCTATGACTGCAACAAGACAACCTTCACTCTGCTAACCTAGGAAACTTTTGTAATGGAAACAATAAAACATATGATTCACACATAGTTTGGTCTATGTTTCAAGCCACAGGATCATATCTTCAAATCAAGAGTAATACAAATAATTGAATTATTTGGATATTTTCAAAGTAACTTTCTTAGGCATTGAATAAAACACACACAAAATCATTCACTTATTCATGAACAATAGGAAACAAATATTATAGCAGCTCATGACATCCAACATAATACACAATACTCTCTAACAAACATACTAATTGTGTCATATTCAACCATCCACACACTACCACTTTGTTGACAATAAGGACAACATCATAAAAAATATCCATTCTATTGACATCAATGACAACACTTACAACATACTTACAACAATCTCCCCCTTTGGCATTGATGACAATGCCAACATGATATGAAATATCTCCACATTACTCTATCTCTCTTTGTTGACATCAGGGACAAAGGGCTAATGATCTTCAATAGAACTAACTATCAAAATGCAAGCTCTCCATATCTAAAAAAACCTCAACATTCTTCTACCCACTCCCCCTAAGAGGTAGCCATGATCAATCCAAGGATAAAAACGTGTCTTAAGTTTCTCCCCTGGATAGATGTACCAAATATGCATCTAGTTAGGAAAGGGAGGGGAAAAAATCATATATTATGTTTGAGATACTCAAATGTATCCTTTCAAAGTGCCTTTGTAAATATGTCTACAACTTATTTCTTTCTCGACACATATTTCAATCTTATTTCTTGATCTACAACTTCCTCTCTTAAGTAGTGATACCTAATAGATATTTTCTTTGTTCTAGTATGCATCACTAGACTTTTTAAAATATTAACGTCATTTGTATTGTCACACGAAATTGGAATGGGCTGATCATACATCACCTTTATTTCCTTCAAAGTTTTCTTCATCTAAAACACTTGGGTGCAACAAGATGTTGCAACAATATATTCTTATTTTGTTGTTGATAATGACACTAATTATTGTTTCTTACTAAACCAAGAGACCAATCTATCTCCCAAATAGATAGCTCCACCATTGGTACTTCCTCTATCATCAACACTACCATCCCAATCAGCATCAATGTATGCATTCAAGGAAAATACATTACCCTTTTGATACCATGATCTAGAGTCTAGAGTGATCTTCAAATATCTAATAATCCTCTATATAGCCTTTACATGAGTTTATTTTGGTTTATATTGAAACCTTGCAACCAAGTAAATAGATTGAATAATATCAAACCTTGAAGAAGTTAAGTACAATAGGCCCCCAATAATAGACCTATCAAAAGTATAATCGACCTTAGGTGAAACACCATCCTTACTCAAATGGAAACCAGTTACCATTGGAGCACTCACTAGTTAATAGTCTTCTATACCAAATTTCTTTAACATTTCCTTGGCATACTTTGCTTCACACATAAAGATGCCATTATTTGATTGTGCAATTTGAATCCCAAAAAAGAATTCTAACTCACCTAGCATAGAAATTTCAAATTATCTTTACATGTCTTTAATAAACTTCTTATATATTTTATCATTGCCACCAAAGATTATATCATCAACATACACAATAACAATTATAATATTTTTGAATCCTATATTTTTATGTATAAATTACTATATGTGGTACCTTTCTTGAATCCTTGTTGGAATAGGCACTTATCCAACCTCACATACCAAGCCCTAGGGGCTTGTTTGAGACCATAAAATTCCTTCTTAAGTCTGCATACCATTTTTGGGTCTATTGATAGTTTAAATCTAACAAGATCTTCTATGTAAATTTCTTCTAATTCACCATTTAGGAAAGAAGATTTCACATCCATTTAATAAAATTTGAAGTTCTTATAAAAAAAATGCAAGAAATAATTTGATAGCCTTCATTATTTCCAGTAAAGAATTTTTTTCCTCAAATTCAATTACTTCCACTTGTGAATATCCTTTGCATACCAGCCTTTCTTTATTTCTCACAACCTCTAAATCTTCATTTAGTTTATTTCTAAATACTATAAGAGTTGGTATAGAATAACTCTACACCATGCAAGATTTGGATGAAGATTATAGCCATCCAAGATCTAGGAACTTCATGAAAGCACAAGAGAGATCAATATGCAATGCTCTTAATTGGAATGGAATTTATTATCCAAGAATGTGTTATGAAAATATACATATATCGATTGTTATGATACCACCTACTTATATAGCCAAGGTGAGAGATAGGATTAAATAGGATTATGAAAAGTGTCTTAACCCTATGTCATGTTACAACATATCATAACTACCTACAACACATGTGTTATAAGTTAAAAGATAAGATAAGATATAATGACAATTAACACCTTCTAGAAATATCCCTTCCTAGGACGTAAGTTAATTTAACATGTAAATAAGTCCCCTAAGTCCCCTAGTAATGAATTAACTAGGTAAAAGAATTTATTTACACCAACAACCCCCATTAAGTGAAACTTAGGGAGTAGTAGATTATTATGAAAATGACACACAAGGATTGGTCCTAGCTATGAGGCCATGTTAGGTACCCATATATAAAAATGAAAATGCAATCTCTCACAAATGTAGAAAAGGAGAAAACCCAGTCAGACAAAACTCCACCCAAAAAGAGAGAAAACAAAACTCTCTCACTCAATATTGAGAAGGATAAAACCCCATGAGAGGAAAAATTCACCCATAATAGAGAAGTAGAAGAGATAACATGAAACCCCCCTCAATGTTGAGTCTCTTGAAATGATGATAGAAGATCGACATAGCATGCAAAAGATGATCTAATAGAATAAAAAAATGATCCCCCCCTTACGAACAAACAAAACCAAGATGGTATGCATGATATCTTCCCATTTGTGAAAATAATATGTGGAAAAAAGGACGATGGATAATGTCTCTAGATAATTCTCAAGTGTCTCCATGTCAATGTCAAAAGCTGCCACAGTCCAAACAAACATTCTAGGCCACACCACTAAAGAAGGCAATCTAGAACCTCTAGAAACAATTGTAGAACATAATCGAAAGACAAGGATACTTCCTCTAAAGTAAAAGAATCCTCCTCCAAATGTTGTCCAAAAGAATCCACACTCATGTCAAACTGCCAAGGATGATCAAGTAGTTAATGAACAAGAGGGTCAAATTGTTCCCTCACAAAAACTAAAGAAGGATCAGATTCATCAAAGAGAATATAAATTCTATCAATGATATTTCCCAAATCTGAAATGTGGTCACAAAATAAAACAACAATGTCTATCAAGTAATCATCCCAAGTAGCCATCTCTAGAAGATCATGAATTTCCTATTGCACTGAATCACAAAGGAACCAAAACTATGGTAACACAAGCATCATTTAGTACAACAGTAGATGAAGGAGATGGAATGTCAACACATGTCACGAGATCCTTCATAGATGAAAGAATACTAAGATTCAAATGACTATACCAAATCTTCTCAAAAATTCCACACAAGATGCTTTAATGTTAACATCATGTTAAATATCCAACATACCAAGAGGGGAGAGTGAATTAGTATCTTCTTAAACTTATTGAAAAAATACCATCCAATTAATCCAACGCATATGATAATTAAGATAAGTAGAAGAATTAACTGAACATGAAGCACATAACATAGAAACACCAAGATTTTTACATGAAAAACCTAAAATGGGAAAAAACACGGTAAGGATTAACTCCCAATATAGTATAACCAGTTATAAGATATTACATAAGGGTGGCTCACTACCAAGACTCACTGTCCAAAATGGAGGCTCACTACCTATAAAGTATAGAGACAAAAATGGCTTATAACTAGAGAATGAACTAATGTAAGTACACCTCAGAGTGCAAATTTAGTTCCTTTGAAGTTCAATAAATTTGCATTTCAGTAGATCACTCTTCACTCTTTTCAAATCCACATATAATCTACAAACATCCACATACATCAACTCACTTACATGCCCTTATCTCCAAATACATTGTGTATATATATATATATATATTTGATTTACCATAAACTGTAACAATCAGGTCGGCTCGAGGTAAACATAAAACCTTCTCAAAAATAATTCAACCATGTGGTATGCAACTACATGTCAACATGGATTACACAAACAAAATTTAATCCATTTCACCTTCAACTACTTATTAGGTCAGCCAACAATAGACCTAATAATAAGAAAATAAACAACAAAAATGATGCCTGTGACAACCACAAGAATCTATACGCACGAGATCCTATCCATGCATGGTGTTATCAACCAAGAACCATCTTCCAAAAATTGAGGTAACAACTATCACTAGAGGGGAAATTCAAAGAAAAATATTGGAGGATGAACTTGCATTACCAGTTCAGAATACCAGATCAACATGAATTTGAATCTTGTAGTTGCAACTCATATATCATGGTGAATCAATGAAAACAAAAACTATATTAAGAGATGTGATCTTCTTCATTCTTCCAACAATCTCCCCCTTTTCCATTGATGGCAACATGTGCCAAAATAATTTAAAGAATTCCTATGTATAAAGTATAATTTATTTCTCTTTCCACTCCCCCCCTTTGACATCAAGGACAAAGGTTGACCAAAAAGTATGAAAAATATGTACACAAGGTCTAGAATGCACATCACATAGAATTAAACTATTGAACTCCCCCTAAGGAGTTTAACCCAAACAATGTAAAAAACCAAAAAAAATTTACCCAGAGGAGGGAGCACTTTGAAGTTCCTGAAGAATGCCTTTCCAGGCCACTTTACCATTCTCCCAACTCTTCTTAGCAGATATCAACATTTCGTTCAAGGATTCTAAATAAATAAAACTTTCTTCAACCTCATCCAAAGTATCCGAGGTCAAATTGATCTTATCCAAATTCTCAGCATTAGCCAAATAATTGGCTACTAGAGTGTACTCCATCCTTACATTGTCACCAATCAAGCCAAATTTTTTGATTATCCCTTCCTTCTGCTTATGTAACATGAATTTGTTTTTCTCTATGCACAAAAATGGCATTCCAAGTTGATATGTCTCTTTCCATGGATACATTGTAGGTACTGGAAACAATAGTCAACTAGGACTCAATGTATTCCATGAGATCTTTAATACTTTGTGTGGCATCACTACACATTATGTAATAGGAAAACACAAAATTGGCTTCAGATTCACATGCTTTTATGGATTCAAGGCCCTTTTCTACATTGGTATGTGCCAATGCACACTTGTCATGAAGGATCAATAGCCTTTTCTCATTCAGTTTCTCTTCAACTTTCTATTTTGTTTTCTCACCAAGTCTAGTGGCATACTCCTTGAAGGAGTCCAATAGAAGCTTCATGTTTTCAAGTAGAGTGAGAGATGTGTCCATAGACATATCAGGTGTGAGATCCTACAAGGCCTTAATATAATATTCAATGAGATTAGTTCCCTTTTGATGCATTTCCAAGATTTATCTTTTGTTGGATGCATGAAATACATCGCCTAACACCATTTTATGTATAGTAGAAATCTTGTTCAGATCCGCATAGCCTTGATTCATTGGAAATTGAAGGAGTTCCAAAGGAATTACTGTCTGGAATATGATCTTCTTAGAAAACAGGCCATTCAAGACATCATCACCGAAGGATGATTCTCTAGTGGACTTTTGTGGTTCTACAACCTGCTGAGATACTTCTTCATTCTTTCCACCAGGTTCACCTGATTCCTTATTTCTACCTTCTTCTTCCTCTGCTTTCTCCTCCTCTGCTCTCTTTTCTTCCATCTCCTTTTCTTCTATCTTTTCCTCTTCTACTTTTCTTCTTCTTTTTCTTTTTCCTTTTCATATTCTTTCTTCTCTTCTTCTTCTTTATCTCTTTCTTCTTCTTCACCCATACCAGAGGGCTGACATCATGAATATGTGCTTCAACACTTTATTCAACTTGTCCTTCATTTTCCAAAGCCTCATTAGCAACATTAATTTTCTAGTATAACATCTATACTACATGTTTCTAAAAGTGTACCATAGTAATTCATTTCTATAGGTGTGTTTTCATCAGTAGCACTGAAAGGAGGATCTTCCATAACTTTCATAGAAGCTTCTTTTCTTGATTTGGGTGTTGTACCAAATGAAACAACCATACCATATTTTTTTGTTGTACTCCTGATAGTACTTATTGTTAACTTCTTTATCATTTTTATTTCCTTCTTGTCTCTAGTCATCAGAGTATTAACTCTCTTCTTCATCCGAAAAAAGTTAGCACAAACCTTCTTCAAGGTTTATAGATCACCCAAACATAGAGTGGATGCAATCTCCTTATATGATTTAGCTCTTGTTTTCTCTTCCAAATCAATTGCTTCTTCTCTTCTCTTCATATGTATTTCCCACAATTTTCCAAGTACATCACTCTTTATATTATCCCACTTAGCTTCCAATATGATGACATATTTAATGATAGTCATTATTAGTGTTTTCTTATCTTCTTCACCTGTTAGATCATAAAGGTCTGCTATGGATTTCACTATATTTTCTTGATGAAATAAATTATTTACCAAGGAATCTTATCTGAGAGGGGAACCAGGTCTTATCGAAGAGATGTTTTGTTCTTCCTGGTCCAATGAAACCTCTTATATGACTCTATCCTTCTTTGCATCAACTTCATGATCACTAGAATCTTGCTCATCAACATCCTCTAAGGAGGATACATTGTGAACTTTCTTTGATCAAACACTCATTTCTTGTGATGCTCCTTCACCGGAGGAAATGCTTACCCTTCTCTTCCTTGTCAACTTAGAACTTGGCTCTTCCTCCTCTTCTTCTTGGTACTCAGTAACGCTGAGATTCTTCTCCCTGGTAGCCTTTCCTTTTCTTCCTTATTTAGAAGGAACTACCAAAGGAACACCTTTTCTCTTGCCTAATCTGGTAGTGGGTCCGGAAGTGGTCGAGCCTTTTCCTTTGTCAAAGGTGCTAGGATAAATCTTTATTGAAGTTGATCCAGAAGCTAGTTTGGAAGGAGGGATCCTACCAGATCAACTTATGCTAGATGTTTCTCTAGACTTTTGTACTCCATGGGATCTTCCTAGTTCTATCTCTTCATCTGTGAAAGCATATTTTTTGAGCATTTCAATTACATTTTTCTTCCTTGTAGATTTGTTGTGCTCCAAACGAGCTTCCATAGAGTTTTCAACATATGTTGCAATTCAAGGTTCATTTGCATCTTTTGGACTTTACAATAATAGTTGTACATAACCTTCAACCTCTTCTTCTTTGATTTCATATCCCAAGTGTTGAAACTAGATAGTCCAGGGTTCAACCACTTCCACCATGCACTCATCAAAAGACACATGAAATATGATGTCATTTTTGTACTTTTCAATAATCTTCCTTGGAATTTTATCTCTCTCATTCATATTATTCTTGAATATAGAAAATAATTTTGTCAAGGCATTTCCTATGTTGTTCGCATCACCCAATTTATGCATATGATCAAAAATTTGATGGGAAACTGGTCGAGATAGGTCCCAAAACACTGTTTCAAATTTTCCTAGAAGCATTATGAGAAAATAGAATAACATGCAGACAATCAGAGAACCAAACTTGAAAGGATACTTCTTCTCCTTTTAAATTCTCATATTATGAAGTAGTTTTTGTCTGAGAAGCTCACACAAATCATAATTTGTACCATTTATGACCATGCCAAATCTAGTATAAATTGTTGTGGTAGACACAAATTTTTCTTTGTTGGTGAAGTAGATTTTATGAACAATCATTATGGATGTATACTTCACAGCTAGATTACTGATAGGCTTTGTTGTGAGATCCCTCTTGTCATGTGTTGCACCAGTGATTTCCATCACCACTTCACTTTTCACTATTTTTAGCATAGGTACTGGGCCAGTGTCACAAAGTCCGATGAGAACCTTGATCACTTCCTTAGTTATCAAGTGTGGCTCACTGGCCCACAAGAATTGATCATGCATTCTACTAAGGACCGATTTTACATACTAATCATCCAATATGGAACATAAATTTGGGAAATTGTTCCACCAATCCAAATTCTTTGTCACAAGATCTGAGTACTTAGGTTTCACCATTAAATTATCTCCAGTGAGTTCTTTCAGCCATAAGTCAATCAATTTGGTGTGATTGAATTCCTGGATCTTAACCATAATGTACATTATTGTATCCTCTATCGGTATGATGCCATGAGGAATTGAAGAGAAAGGGCCCATAGGGTCATCTTCAAAAACCTTCATTGAGTATTTCCTATAGGAGGGTCTAGGTATTTCTATTGTATTTACGACTATAGGGGTTGCAATTATCTATATACCGAGCTCTTAAAGGATTCAGAAAGAGAATTTTCACAAGCTCATAACTGCACATAATCAAAAAATACCTTTTTCTTTGTGAATATCCGAAACTAGGATTTGCAACAGTCACACTTCAATTTGCTCCAAATCACTCTAAATCACTCTTCACCTCCTTCGAATGGACAAGTGATCAAAATTCATTTATGATTTTTATTTATAGATCAATGTGATGCCCTAATTCACATTAAATGTGATGAATTTCGAAAAGCTATAAATAACCCTTCAACTGTGCTGAAAAACCCTAGTATGCTCCATAAGTGAGAATAAATGTACTTTTTTATTTTGTTTTCTTTTTCAAAACCTCTACCTATTCATCTCTTACAACATCACATCGTGCCAAAGGCTAACACACCCAAAATCAAGGGGTTCAGAATATTTTTTCCTAAAGCTCGCCTAGGACAATGCTAGGTCTAGTTCCCAAAGGAATTGTCTTCACTTGCAAAAGGCACAGATGCATCCAAAGATTCTAATTCTTCTTTATTTTTCCATATCTTGCTCATTTCTTACTTAGCTTCCTCTTTTTCAACCTTCTTCACAGGTTCATTCATCTTTACCAGAGTAGATTGTTTTCAATTTTTACTTATGCATACCTTTGAAATATGTCCCAGGGTGATTTGTTGCAATTGTAATGGACAATATTTCTTTGATTTGTTTGACTTCCATTAAAGATTATTCTGAACTGATTCTCTTTATGCCCTTATTTTTCATAAGTATAGAAATAGCTAGCAAATGATTGATTCACTCTTCCTCCATTCAACCAATTCATCAACTGACCTATGTATTCACTATCTCTATGTCCAAATTTATTACAAGCATAACATTGCCCGATGATGGAACTAGAGAGCTGATTCATCCGACTTCTACTTTCAATTGACTTATGACCAAACTTGTTGCATGAAAAACAAGTGCCATTGAAAGATGGGTACCTTTGTGCATTTGGCTACCTGATAGGTGGTTTCCTTCTAAGATTTATTTTATGCTTCCATTTGTCTTGAGTCTTTTGATCATTTACAACTTTTGAGCTTCCACCTTCTTCTAATCCCAATCCACCTTTATCTTTAGAGAGTTTCTATCTTGTAATTTGTTCATCAAGCCAGGTAGAGCTTGTCTCGAAACTATCTTCACAAAAAAATTCTTTTGTTAGTTATGCTGTTAGGCTCACCACTTCATGTTCAATCTTGGAACATTCATCAAAATTGCTCTTCATTTTTGTATTCAAGTATTCTTAAATTATCTTCTTTCCTTCTACTTGCAACTTTCATCCAGTAACATCTTCATTTTCTTGCTTCAATTGCTCGCTAACTTCTTTATGTCTTTCTTTGAATTTCTTTAATTGATCTTTCAAATTTTGGGTGCATTCATTTGCTTCTTCAATATTTTCTTTCAGATCTCTATTCTCATTTTCAGCTTTGTCAAGATCATCAAGGGCAGTTTGGAGCTCTGCATTATCACCCATTTGTTCAATCTTCAAGATCTCCTTCAAGCTATTAGACTTGTCCAAAGGAACCAAGCTCTGATACCAATTGTTAAATATCCAAGATATTGAGAGGGGGGTGAATCAGTATCTTCTTAAACTTATTAAAAAAATATCATTTAATTAATCCAATGCATATGATAATTAAGATAAGTAGAATCATTAACTAAACCTGAAGCACATAACACAAAAACACCAATATTTTTATGTTAAAAATCCAGAATGGGAAAAACCATGGTGGGGATTAACTCACAATATAGTATAACCGGTTATAATATATTACAAAAGGGTGGCTCACTGCCTACAAAGTATAGAGACAAAAATGGATTACAACTAGAGAATGAACTGATGTAACTACACCTCAGAGTGTAGATTCAGTTCCTTTGAAGCTCAAGAAATTTGCATGCCAAAAAATCACTCTTCGCTCTTTTTGCATCATCATATAATCTACCAAAATGTGCATACATCAACTCACGTACATGCCCTTATCTCCAAATACATCCTATATATATATATCTGATTTTCCTATTAGTAAATATCAGGTCAGCTCCAGGTAAACCCAAAACCTTCTCAAAAACAATTCAACCATGTGGCACACAACTACATATTAGCATGGATTACATAAACAAAATTTAATCCATTTCACCTTCAACGGTGTATTAGGTCGACTAACAATAGGCCTAATAACAAGAAAATAAACAACAAAAAAGATGTCGATGACAACTACGTGCATCTGTACGCACAAGATCCTATCCATGCATGATTTTATCAACCAAAAATAATCTCCTAGAAATTTAAGTAACAACTATCACCGAAGGGGAAATCTGAAGCAAAATACCAGATGATGAACTTGCATTACCGGTTCAGAATACTAGATCAACATGACTTTGAATCTTCTTGTTGCAACTCATATATAATGGTGACATCAATGACAACAAAAGCTATATCAAGACATGTGATCTTCTTCATTCTTCCAACACATCAGTTGAATCATTAGGAGAAAAATGTGAGAAGGTGTAGAATTCATATTGGTGATCAACTTCCCCAACTGCAACTATATCTCTGCTATGTAAATATTGAATTATGACTAAATCTAGTGTGAACTCAACACTCTTTCTTGCTCCACCATGTGTGATCTGATAGATAGAAAGGATATTGGTTGAAAATGAAGGCACAAAAAGAACATCATTGAATGCTCCATCATCCATGTCAATGGATCCCTTCCCACAAACACACATATATGTGTTATTAGCCATCAAGATGTGTGGTGATGAAAAAGTATCAAATGAAGAGAACATACTCTCTGATGAAGCCATGTGATGTGAGGCTCATGAATCAAGTATCCACCTCTTTGACTTAGAATCTGCAATTGCAACAAGTTCTTGCACCTTATGTCTATTGGTCTTTGTTGAAGAAGAAGAAGATGAACCCTTTGATGATGAAGACTCATTGATTTGAGCCTTCTTAAAAATATTCTTCAACTCATCAATCTATTTTGAATAGCATTAATGTTTATCATGCCTTGATTTCTTGTAATATGCACATGTAGGCTTCTCCTTCTTAGATAATTCCTATTTAGAGGGAGACGATTCAAATTCTTTATGTGGCTTGTTCTTTTTCTTATTTTTCTTCTTATCAAGATTTCCTGATTCTTTATGCACCTCAGACTCACTAGCCAACAATGCTTGTTACTTGGAAGACATGATTAGAACCATATTAGTTAACTTGGATTCCTCTTGGATTAGGAGATTTGTAAATTCATCAGGCTTTGGACCAACATATGTTGCTTCCATATAAATTTGATGGGTATGAAAACCAAAAACAAACACTGAATACACAGGACCAAGCTTGGATAACACATTCAAAATCAATTATAAATCCTCTTTATCAATGTTGTAATATTTCAGTTGTGTTCTTAGTTGCTTAACCTTGGATATGTAGTATTGGATGTGGTCAAAAATTTTAGGATCAAGATTCATCAAATCATTATCAATCTAATATCCTAATCTTATATGTTTTTCCATAAAACTTTTCAAAATCCTCACAAGCCTCTTTAGGTGTTTTATATGATTCAACAAGAAATTATAAATCAAATGAGACTAATGAACATATGCATCCAAGTGTTTTCTCACGATCAAGCTCCTATTTTTCCAATTCATTAGCATCACTAGGTTGATGAATGGTTTCCTTTAGATAGCCTATTAGACCTTTCATCATGAGATAATTCCATACTAATTTTCTCCATGTAGCATAATTATGTGGAGTTAGGAGTTCAATTTGAGATTTCTCCATTGCAAGAACACAAACCAAGAAAAAGAAAACAATCAACCACTTCAATATTACCCCCATTCCCCAAAATTACTCAATCAAGAAACCCCCCAAAAAAATAATATGTGTGGCACTTTATTCTTAGTGCAATTACTGGTGTCACTTGGCAACAACAATAGAGTTGACTTGATCTTAGTGCTTAAAAATTATCAAATATTGCCACAAGCTCAAAGTAAACTTTTTACAAAGCATGGGATTAATATGATAACTCCACTATAAATTACACAAAAGAATTATGCATTATCAAAAAAATCACCCAAATATGCTACTATAAGAGCAAGAACAAAGCTCCAAAAGATTCAAAAATGAGAATGGCTCCACAATAGCTCTAAATTTTTTCAATTTATGAAAAAATCGTGCACAAAAATAAAAAATTTACTAGTTTGAAGAGCATGAAATTATACACCAAATCAAAAAATATAAAAAAATTGAGCTCATATGACTAAGATATGCCCTTCCAAAGTTGGACTACAAAATCAAAACTATTGATGGAGAGGGCGGTTAATTGGAGTGAACTCCTAATAGTCGTTTGAATATCAAATTTAAGACAATGAATTATGGAAGTCATCTAGACATCAAATTTAACACACTATGTTGGGTGACGGTCATTTGGCCATTAAATTTAACACACTATTTTTTGACAGTCGTTTGGTCATCAAATTTAAGATAGCCACATGAAAAAGTTGATTTTTTTTGCATGAAAATATGAAGTATTATATTTGAAAAATAGGGGTTTTGGGGCATTCTAAATTCAATGAAAGGGTTTATTTGACCCAAAATTCTTTAAAATTGTAGTTACTATTGTCACAAAAAACTTTTCCCTAATGAACAAGAGTTCAATGTTCTAATGACACAATGGAAATAGCCTCGAGGTGTGGGACCTTGCACAAATGAGGTTGAATCCCCAGAGAAGGTTGGATTACTTTTCTATTAAACTAAGTACAACTGTGTTGGTCTAATCCAACACATGAAAAACCTATCACTATTTTACTCTAACTCATAAAGGAAACTTGATAGAAAGAGAACATAAAAATGAAAAGAAGGTGATACACCAAGATAAAAACATGTTTCTTCTTGCTTCTAAATAGCATAATACATCGATAAAAAAACTAAAAGACATACTTAGAAATGAAGGTAAGAGGATTTTACTCAAAATGAAAGAGATAATAGTTGGATCTTATTAACATAAGCTTAGAAGCAATCTTTATAATGGTATTATGAAAGGAATGCAATCTCTGCAATTAAAAAACCCTAGAGAAGCCAGAGGAAGAACCCTTAGAAAATATAAAAGAGTTTATTTTATAGATCAAGCATAACTCAGATGAATACACCCAACCCTAACCCAACTAGGGTTAGCAGTGAAAGAAATATCTATTATGAAATTTTTGCCAAGAGGAGCCATGGACACCATACCTATATGCCATCCACCTTGCCATAAAAATTTGCTAGAAAGTCATCCAAAATCCTCCACAAAATTATGGACATGGGTAAGGGAATTTTTTATAAATAATCAAGTAGCAACAATGAATGAGTATGTCTACCATAAATCCACTTGGAGGAGTCAAAATAATGCATTAAAGTTGATCTCAAAACCCTAAAAATTGGATTTGGTAGCTAGGGCATTTAGCATTAATGGTGTCATTGGATAAAAATGTGCCAATCTTTGTATCGTCGAGGCATCGGGCCCAAAAATTTGCCTTTACAAGAATTAGAACTAAATGGTCTAGACCTCAAAAAAATTCATAACTGCAATCCCACCGAGTCATTCTTGGACTATCGTAGGGTTGCACTACTCTTCAACACACAAACCTTTACCGCAATATCACAAGATACCGCTATATCACAACCCTTTCAAATTGACCATTGCAGGGTCATGAGTTACCACTATACCATAGCCTACTGCCATACCGTAGACCCCCTCATCTGACTATCGTGGGTTTTTGGGATAGTGATTGTTCCTTGCAATGCCACAAGCTCCCCCATCTGACTGTCACGAGATGACGGGTAATGATTAGGTGAACATTTACCTCCAACCTGCCAGCTCTAGTTTAGATCTCCGTAGTACTACAATGTAGAATACTTTGACTCAACTAAGTGTTTTTTTGATTTTAGATAGCCTTAACAAGTAATTTTGAGACATATTTTTTCTCAACAGGGCATGAGGCCATCGAAGGTCAAGTACCGGGCCATCAGCTTACCACATTCGTTAGAAGAAAGGAGGAGAAAAGAATTGTGAAGAGGAAAAGATAGATTGGGGGTAAGAAGGAATTCTTACCTCTTAAATTTTGAGGTAAGGATGAAGGCCTACCCCCAAAGGGTGAGAGCATTCAACACTTAGTCAAATTTAGAGAAAAACTTTAGGGAAAGGGTAGTTGGAAGACGAAAGAAGGTAGAAAGAAAGACTTCATAGGTCGGACCTTGGACCGTCAGAGGTTAGAGGGAAGCCTTACCTCTTACTTAAAGAAGGTAAGAGCAAAGGTCGAAGGCCAAAGACTAATACAAGAAAGGCGTGAAGGAAGAGGAAAGGGAAGAAGAGGGAAGAGTGAAGGCCAAAGGCCAAAAGGAGAAAGGTAAAAATTGAAGAGGAGAGGGATTGGTCAGGGGTAAAGGGTAAGGCCAAAGGCTAAAACCCTAAATACTTAGTTGAAATATGGGAAAGGAGGAGTGGTGGAGAATGAATGAAGGAAGTGAGTAAGAGATAGTCTGAAAACTCGAAATACTTGGACAACCAAGTTTAGAAACCCTCAACGAAAACTTATGCAATATGGTCCATGTAGCATCTCTTAGATCAGATATCATTGATGGGTCATCTAAGGGGGCATGAAATGCCAACATTTTTAAAATTTTTGTGGGATGATTTCCTACTAATCATGGAATCCAAAGGCCTTATCAATCCATTGGGCATAGATTCATGAAGGGAATTTACAAAAATGGGGCTCCCAAGGGCAAAAGAAAGCATGTGCAAGCCTGCACTTAGAGGAAAGCATGAAAAATGGGAAAATATATTTCCTTAAGGAGAATGTAGGGTGCACAAAGCAATTCATGGAAATAAATAAGGTTTGATATGAATACCATTGATTGAGATTGGTAGAGCCTCGCCATCCAACTTGGAAAGATTGAATGAATTGACCTCCTTGCAGTTGGTGATGATGTATGGACCACTCCAAATGGCCTCAAACTTAGAATTTTTTCCAACCTTGGCTTTATCAAAATCCCATTTCAACACTAGATCTCCCTCTTCGAATGTCCTATGGACTGATCTCTTGTCAAAATTTCTTTTGACCTATGCTTTATGCACTTCTATGACTTGAAATGGCTTGTTATTTGTCTCTTCTAGATGTAAAAGATCAACCAACCTATTGGAAAAACAAGGATAGACAACTGAGAGGGAGGGGTTAATCAATTGTTTCCAAAATCAAACTTATTCAAAATTAATCAACCTTAAATCTCAAATCTGATAATTAAAAATGAAAGCATAAATCAATAACCCATCAGAGACACATGAACACCAAGATTTTATACATGGAAACCCTGTTAGGGGAAAAACCACGATGGATGTTAGTCCACAAGATTATACCTTGTTAGAAGTATAATGAAGAATGAAAAAGGAATGCACTTGCATTCAAGAACACTACCTAGAGCTTAATGCTTAGGGGAAGACTGATCTCCTTAGATACAATAATTAGATTAAATCCATCTGATGAAGTTGAATTGAGAGATTAGCTTCTACAAAATCCTGATTACAGTTTTGGTTAGGCACACAAAAAATTCTACACACTCTTCCACACTCTGCTCAATCTCTTTCACACTCTTCTACTCTCTTGAATGATTTGAAATTTATTCACACATGCGCATCACTTGTACACACTGAGCATTTCCTCTAAATGAGGAAAAAAATCACTTATATATATCTACTACATGGATTTACATCCACTATTCAGTCGGCCACAAATAAAGAATAAATTACAACTATTAGCCTCAATACATCAATAAATTTTAATGAACACCAACACAAGTCAATCACAACATAGTGAGGACCCAAAAAAACACCTTAGAACATGCCAAACAATAAAATATTAATCTTCATGGATCCACAACACGCTACCACCATCATGTCGGCCAAGAACATGAAAACGTGAGCACACATTAGAAAAATCTTCAATCACAAACACTCTGATCAATGCGAACGTACAAAAAGGATAGATTATGATCTATACTCATCCATGAATGTCACAGATACATGCACAACAACTGAAATCACTAGGATTTCATCCTCTTCATCCAAGAACACTTGCTATAGTAACTGAATCAATGTAGGAACATAGATCTTCATAACTACAAAAAATCTTGTTGTGAACCTCTGAAACTTTCAAAAAACATACTAGAAAGTCTCAACAACAAACCCTTTGAAGTGCACCTTCAGATTAGTAACTTACAACTCTTTCCACCATTATGACCTTCTTAGCTTCACTAGCTTCTTGTAATATAGTTTTTACAATTTTCTCAATATCCTCGACATATACAACCTTAAGCATCACCAATACTAATAGTGTTGGCATCAATGACAACCACATATCAGCAATGCAACCATAACATCCAACAATCTTCCCCTCTGGCATTGATGGCAACACATGATGTGAAAAATAGTGCCACCAACCCAACTAGCTCTTCTCCAACAATCTCCCCCTGAGATTGTGCACTTATTTTCTTCTTTCCTTCTTCTCCCATGTTTTTCAAATTTCTCTTCTCCCCCCCTTTGAAATCAAAGGAAAAGGTACACATTCTTTGATCACATATTTGAATCATTTGACTACTCCCCCTGAGTAGCAACCACCACAACATCAATTTGGAATAATATATGGCTATGAATTAATGGACTGATGCAAAGACCTACATCTTAGTTCTGATTAGGAGGGGAAATCACCCCTAAATTTCCTCTGATGTACTCAAAAGTATCCTTAGGCAATGACTTAGTAAAGATTTTTGCAATTTTCTCCTTGGTAGGTATATACTCTAGTCTAACTTCTTTGTCACTTACTTTATCTCTCAAGAAGTGATATTTGATGGATATATACTTTGTCTTTGAATACAACACTGGATTCTTGGAAATGTTTATGGCACTTGAATTGTGACATAATATGGCAATGGGTTCTTCATACTCAATTTTGACATCTCTCAACATTTGCTTCATCCACAATACTTGAGTACAACTATTTGCAGCAGCATAATATTTTGCCTCAACAGTAGACAATGAAATAGAATTCTGATTTTTTCTTAGCCAAGATACCAATTTCTTCCCTAAGAAGAATGCACCGCCACTAGTACTCTTCTTGTCATCCACATCTCCTACCTAGTTAGCATTAGTGAAAGCACTAAGGATAAGATCATCCATAAGATACCAAAGACCAAGATCAACTGTCCCTTTCAGGTATCTAAAAATTATTTTCACAATAGTCACATGAGATTCTTTAGGATCAGCTTGAAATATAGCAACCATGCATACAACATTCATTATATCTAGCCTAGTCTGAGTCAAATAGAGTAATCCACCAATCATTGACATGTATCTTGTTTGATTTTATTTAGGAGAATAATCATTTTGTGTAAGTTTGCATCTAGTTACCATAGGTGTACCAACTGGCTTTGCATCTTCCATGCCAAAAAAATTCAGTAGCTCATTCACATACTTAGAATGAGATATGAAAATTCCATCATCTAACTGAGTGATTTGCAGTCCTAAAAATATTTTCATCTCTCCTATCATTGAAATTTCAAACTCACTTTTCATTTCATCAACAAACTTCATACACAAATCATCATCACCTTCAAAAATAATTTCATCAACAAAGACTTCAATGATCAATTATTTATTTTGATCCAACTTGAAATGAAAATTTTTGTCAACAGTACCTTTGTTGAATCCAAGCTTCAATAAGTATTTATCCAATCTATCATACCAAGCTCTAGGAGCTTTCTTAAGTCCATATAGAACTTTCTTCAATCAGCATACCATGTCCTTTTCATCATTCAATTGAAATCCATCTGGTTGTTCAACATATACTTCTTCTAGCTCACCATATAGAAATGTTGAATTTTTATCCATCTGATAGACTTTGTAATTCTTGAAAGTAGCATAAGAAATAAATAATCTTACAACTTCAATTCTAGCAACAGGGGAAAAATTTTCTTCAAAATCAATACCTTCCATTTGTGATTACCTTTTGCAAACCAGTCTTGCTTTGTTTTTGACCACTTCACCTTGCTCATTCAGCTTATTCCCGAACACCCACTTGGTTCCAATCACATTTTTGTTCTGAGGTCTGAGAACAAAATCCCATGTATCATTTTTCTCTATCTGCATTAGTTCTTCTTTCATGGATTCCATCCAATATTCATCTTTGCATGCTTCATTGATATTTCTAGGCTTAGATTTGGAAATTAGACAATACTCTTAGAAAATTCTTCTTCTTGTTTACACACCTTTGCTCTTATCTCCTATGATCTGACTATCAGAGTGATTTCGCCTTACATATTTGGGAGTTTTAGGATTTTATTTGACTTCTTGTTCTTGTGTTCTTTCTTCTGCACTTCTTCTAGTCTCTACCTCTTGATTCTCTTGGTTCACCGACAGTGATAACTTTAAGAAACAGCCCTCAAAAAAAGATATAAAATGCTAGCGAATCTTTCATTTTTTGAGGAAAAACAATTAATTTCTATTGGCAAAACTTTCCTTTTTTTTGAAAAAAATATTAGTTTTATTGGTGATTCTTTTACATCACTAAAATTTTGTGGAAAATTTTGGCAAATCTTGAAAAATAATAGGAAAATGCATTAATTATGATGGTGAATCTATCCAATCTAAAAATAATTCTCATGGAAAAGTAGGGGGCCGAGGGTGGAAATTATCAATAAGTTGAAGGGGTAGACTATAATATTTACTTTCTACCATTGTTTTATAATATAATATAATGGCCCTCATTATATTCTACAAGGTAAAATGTAAACATGATCTATAATTCTCATGGGGGCTCAAAACAAATTTTAGATCATTGGTCTAACAACCCTCATTGTACACTATAAGGTGAAATTTACCCACAATCTATAATGCTTGTGATACCCAAAATTGTGGGCCCCATCAGAATTACATATCATGTGTACATATTACCTCATGGAATACAATAAGGGCCATTAGATTATATTTAAATCAATGGTGGAAACTAAAGATTAGAAATATGGTCCTAAAACAACTAATAGTTATAATATACTATTGGTGAATTAATATATATTTCTCCAATAATTTATAAAATTATGGCGAATCTGATCTAATCATGTATTGAATATTGTGGCGAATTTTTGAGTTAATTTTTTAAATAAAATAAATTATTTGGCTATTTAAATAAGACTATAATAACATTTTGTAAAAATGTGTTGATTCAAGTCACATTGTAGCTCAAACTATTAGCCAATTGGTGAATATTAGCCACTAAAATATTCACTGTTCACCGAAACAATATGAAGTTGATTCTATGTCTGAACATTATTTCCATTGTTATTATTATCATGTTAATCATCTCAATCATATCCACTACATCTAGATGGTCTAACAATATCTTCATCAACTTTGACATTTGCACTTTCAACCAATTTCTTTAACCTCTTATTAAAGCACCAGTAAGCTTTACTTTTAGTAGAGTAACCCAAAAATATTCCTTTATAACTTCTAGCATCAAAATTGCTTATATCATCATCTCTCTTGATGTAACATTTGCTTCCAAATATTTTGAAATACTTGACAGTAGGCTTATAACCAAACCATAGCTCAAAATGTGTCTTACCATAATTATTGTTGAGATTCACCCTATTAATGGTGTACACAACAGTATTTATGGCTTCTCTCTAGTAGAAATGAGGAACATTTTCTTCTAGTAGTGTCTAGAATGGTTTTGTTCTTTCTTTCAACAAATCCATTTTGTTGAGGGGTCTGGGGAGTAGATAATTGTCTTTGGATTCCATGCACTTCACATAAAGAATTAAATTACCAAGAAGTGAATTCATCACCTTTTTCTGACCTTAGACACTTGATCTTTTGACCTATCTCATTCTCTGCCATAGCTTTGAAAATTTTGAACTTTTCTAATGCTTCATGTTTTTCTCTTAAAAAAGAAACCCATATCATTCTAGAATAATCATCAATGAGAAACATAAAATACCTTTCACCTTGTATAATTTTGATTCTGGATGGACCACATAGCCCAGTATGTATCAAATCTAGTACTCCATTATAGCTATCCTATTTTCTCCAGAAAGAATTTCTTGGTTGCTTTCCCATCTGATATTCCTTGCACATAGTGTTAGTGGGCTTCACTAACTTAGGAAGATATTTGACTGCTTGACTAGTGCTTATCTTGACAATGTTATCAAAGTTCACATGACACAACCTTCTATGACATAACCAACTTACATCAATTTGAGTGATTAAGCAACTTTCACTAGCAACCCTCAAATGAAAGATATTACCTTTTGTCTTTGTATCTGAAGCAATCATATTTCTAGAACTTCCCCTTATTTTGAACTTACCATCCTTGAATTTCATATTGTAACCCTTATCTACCATCTACCCAACACTCAACAAGTTATACGTTAATCCTTCTACATAAAGAACATCATCAGTATTGTGCTTACCACCAAAATAAATAGTGCCTTTACCACAAATCACACCAGAAGTGTTGTCTCCAAATATTACAACACCACCATCATAGTCTTCCAAGCTTACAAACTTGATTTTGTCACTAGTTATATGATGTGAGCATCCATTGTCAATTACCCACTCATCCTTTTCTTCAATTTTTGCTGCAAGAGCTTTCTCAACATTCACATTACTAGTAGATTCAATGGACACCCGATTATTTTCTTTGATAGCAATAAATACCCATTCATCTTCATTTCCAGTTTCTTTATCATATTCTTCATTAGTTACACCTTCTTCAACATAATAGCATTTTCTTTGAAATCTAGTCTTCTCATGTTTGTACTTAGAAACTCTTTCAGTACATCTAGATGCAAAATGACCTATTTTACTGCAAGAAAAAAATTTAGTAGGTAAATTTATTTTGTACTTACCATGACCTTTGGCTTCTCTTTTCACAATCAATGCTTCCAGTTCTTCTAATTCTTTTTCTTCATCTTCATTCTTTTTCATTTCATCTTCATATTTGAATGTCCTTTTGGAACTCTCTCCTGAATCATATCTCTATTGGCTTTTTTTAGATACAATAGCTTTGAATGCAGACTCAGTCTTAGGAGTAGATTCACCAAATTCACTTAACTCAAATGCAAAAAAATTTCCAATTAGCATGTCTCTTGTAATATTTGTTATTGTCCCGAGTTCATCAATAGCATGAGCTCTTGTTTTTTAGGAGGGAGGAATAGATCTAAGTATCTTAGCCACAATTTCTTCTTCATCCAAGGTTCCATCAACACATCTAATGCTCATCACCACTTCATTTATCTTTTGAGAAAAAGAGAGGATGTTCTCATCTTCACTCATCTTGATGTCTTCCCACTTTCCTTTTAAAATTTGTAGCTTAACACTTTTAAGTAGTGCATCTCCTTCATACAATATTTCCAATCCTAACACATTTTTCATCTCTGAATTTGTCAAAGCACTCAACAATGCTTCAATAGCCTTGGTATTAGCTTCTTCTTGCTTGATCTCATCTTTAGAGGATGGACCATTCTGAGGAATAGTATATGCATTTTGTGTGATCATCCAGAAAGGTTCTCCAATGCACTTCAAATGACACTCCATTCTGACTTTCCATAAAGAGTAGTTTGTACCATCGAATCTAGGACTATCCTTCTTGTATGATGCCATCTCGGATCACCTCAAATTTTTAGGCTTCTTTAGAGGAACTAGCTATAATACCAATTCTTGGAAAAACAAGGATAGACAACTGAGAGAAGAGGTGAATTAGTTATTTCCAAAATCAAATTTATTCAACATTAATCAACCTTAAATCTTAGATCTAGTAATTAATAGTGCAAGCATAAATCAATAACACATCAGAGACACATGAACACCAAGATTATATGCGTGGAAACCCTATTAGGCAAAAAACCATGGTGGATGTTAATCCACAAGATTATACCCTGTTAGAAGTATAATGAAGAATGAAAAAGTAATGCACTTGCATTCAAGGACATTGCCTAGAGCTTACTGCTCAGGGGAAGGCTCACTACCTTACATGCAATAATCAGATTAAATCCATCTGATGAAGTTGAACTGAGAGAATAGCTTCTACAAAATCCTGATTACAGCTCTGGTTAGGCACACAAAAACTTCTACACACTCTTCCACACTCTGCTCTGCTCTTGAATGATTTGATCTTTATTCTCACATGTACATCACTTGTAAACACTGAGCATTTCCTCTAAAAGAGGAAAAAAATCACTTATATATATCCTCTACACAGATTTACATCCACTATTCAGTCAACCATAAATAAAGAATAAAATACAACTGTCGACCTCAATACATGAATAAATTTTAATGTGCACAAACAAAAGTTGGTCACAACATAGTGAGGACCCAAACAAACACCTTAGAACACACCAAACAATAAAATATTAATCTTCATGGATCTGCAACACGCTACAACCATCATGTCGGCCAAGAACATGAAAACTCAAGCACACATCGGAAAAATATATGATCATGAACACTCCGATCAATGTGAACATATAGAAAGGATAGAGTATGATCTATAATCATCCATGAACATCACAGATACATGTGCAACAATTGAAATCACCAAAATTTCATCCTCTTCATCCAAGAACACCTGCTACAGTAACTAAATCATTGTAGGAACATAGATCTTCATAACTTCCACAAATCTTGATGTGAACCTCTGAAATTTCTTGAAAACATACTAGAAAGTCTCATAAACATTCCCTTTGAATCCCACCTTTAGATTTGCAACTTATAGCTCTTTCCACCATTCTGGCCTTCTCAGCTTCACTAACTACCTACAATATTTTTTTTACAATTTTCTCAATATCCTCAACATATATAACCTTAAGCATCACGAATACTAATAGTGTTGACATCAATGACAACCACATATCAGAAATGCAATCACAAAATCCAACACAACCTTACTATCATAGCATCATTTTCTTCTAACTCCAACTAATGTGCCAACTCAAGGGAAGGAAACTCCAATGATAATGGTAAGTTTTCCTCCCATCCATAAACTAACATGAAAGGAGAATTACCAATCACTCTTATTTGAATAACTCTATCATCTCAAAGGGTTGTATTTAATTCTCTATGTTAGAACCTTTGGTTGTCCTCAATGGTCCTCTTGATAATTCTGATCAGATTTTTGTTTGAAGACTCAACCAAGCCATTACCCTAAGGATAGTAATTAGATGAGCTCTTTAATTAAATTTCATGCTTCATTACCTAATCAAGGATCCAAGCACTGATAAATTCCTTGGAATTATTAGAAATAATGGTGGAAGGAGTGTCAAATCTAGTAACAAATATTTCAATGAATTATAAAACTGAAGCATCAATGGCATCCTTCAAGGCAACTGCCTCTGTCCACCTTGTAAAGTAATTTTTGATTGCTAAAATCCACTTATGAACAACACTTGATGGTGGATTTATCACACCAATAAAATCTAAACTCCGATGTGGAAATGGATGATCAACTTTAATGGGGTCAAGAGGGAGGGCAAGCAACCTTTGCTTTCCAGAAAACAAAGCACACATTTTACAATTCTCACCCATTTGTGAGTGTCATTGAATAAATTTGGCCAATAATAACCAACCCTCATAATACTTATAGTAGTATTCCTTGGAAAAAATGGCCACCTAAAGTGCCATCATGGAAATCATTTAGCAATCTGTTGACTTGATCTATCTCTATGCATTTTAGTAGGACTCTATTGAAATCCTTTCTAAAGAGTATGTCATCAACTATGACATAGGGAAAGGACTGTAATATGAAATGCCTTCTTTCTGTCCTATCTAGACCCAAAGGATATCTACCTTTATGTAAAAGGTATTCATATCATGCACCCATTTTCCTTGTATGTTTACATTCGGTGCTTGTTGTTCCTATAGCATAAGGCCATCCTTTGTAGGAGTCCCAAATGTTGAGACAAGTTGCTCACATAACCTTTTTCCTCTCACTAACTTGGTGTTCTTGATTTCAATGTCATACTCTATCACCTTGGTGATCCATATAGACCTATTTTCATTGATATCTCTTCTCAATAGGAACTTGTTAAGACTGGAATGAGGCACCATTAGCTATATCCTGTTATTAGACAACATATTTCTAAAAAAATCAATTCTCTAATAGAAGCAAGATCTTTCTTTTCAACATAGCTATACTTGACCTAATAATCTTTGAGACCTTCACTAAAGAAAGCAATGGGTTGCTCTATATTTTCTTTATTTAGCTAGGTTATTATAGTTGATATACTTTCTTCACCTCCAAAGGTATAAAGAATAAAATCCTTGTCATAGTTATGATTGACAAGGGTAGGAGCTTGAGAAATTTCTTGTTTTGATAGCCTCAAAACTATCTTTACCTTCTTTAGTCCACTTGAAGACCATATTATTCTTAAGCATAGAGGTAAGAGCTTTTACCAAAATATTAAGGTTTGGAATGAAGCTCCTCACAAAGTAAATTGTTCGTAAGAAAATTTGTAACCCTTTCCTGTGACTGGGAAGTGGGATGGACAAGATAGATTATACTCTTGTGGGGTTAATGACTAAGCCATCCCTTGAAACAATGTTCCCAAGAATCTTGCCTTGATAAATGGAAAAGACACATTTATTTGTATCTAGAGAAATACCATATTTCCTACATTTTTGAAATACTTCGTCAAGATGACTAAAATGGTCTTTTGCATGCTTTGAAAACACTATGATATCATCCAAGTAGACCAAAAAAAACTATCTAAACACACCTTAAAATTCCATACCAATGTCTCTCTAAACAGTGGCACTTGCATTGGTTAGACCAAAAGGCATTTTACAATAAGCATAGGTTCCCCACTTTGTAGTAAATGTTGTCTTATGCTGCTCGAATTCTTGGACCAGAATTTGGTTATAGCCTAAGTAACCATCCAAGAAAGAAAATATTTTTGACCCAATTACTCTATGTAAAATATCCTCCATGGAGAGGTTGGGATAATGATCTTTTAGGCAGGCTCTATTTAGATCCCTAAAATCCACACAAAGTCTTATTTCCCCATTCTTTTTTTTTTAAAGGAACAAGATTTGCAACCCATGAAGAATGCTTGATGGGAAAAATGATTCTAGCTTCAATCAATTTGGCCAACTCCTTTCTCATCAAAGGTTCAATCTTACAATTTATAGGCCTTTTTTTTCCTTACAGGTTTGGTTTCAAGGTCTAATTCAATGGTATGTTGGGAAACGCCTGGGTCAAAACCCTTTAGGTCGTCATAAGTCCAAGAAACTACATCATTATATCTATTGCAAATATCCATGAAAAAATCATGTTTAGTAGTAGATTATACCTTTCCCAAGTTTAGAAACTTTCCCTCTAAAATCTCAATTGGCTTGATGTCACCCTTCTTTGCAAGTAAGTTCATCCTTTTCCGCATTAATTGATCATTAGGGTTGAAAATACATTCAAGGGTGATAAGACCACTTGGAATATTTTTTCTACTTAGCTACACAATCTGATTACCATACTAATTTCGTAACTTGGGCTGATTTCTTTTAAAAAATTATGCCTCATATTGCAGAAAATTCACTATTTATTGGTCATTGTCAAAGACTTGCTAGTGATCTTGATTATCCAGAATAGCAGTCCTCACCACGAGTCTGATATGCTTCTCCTTTTTTATTGAAATATGTGTTGGTATGTCAAATTGATCACCAACTGCTCCAAGTCTATCAACAAGTTTATTCTGATTTCTTGGAGTTGTTTGGATGTTACAACCCTCAAAACTCTCAATTAAATCAAAAACCTTATGCTTGTAGGATTTGAGCAGATTTTTCTTGGTTGAGCTTTGAGCTTTGAGACCTTGGATGAGTTCTTCATACTCCACCACATTATTAGTGCAACTAAATTGAATCCTAAAAGTGAAATAATATTTCTCCTTGTTGGGAGATACTAACATTACACCAGCACTAGAACCATTCCTATTTGTAGAACCATCAAAAAAAATCTCCCCCAATCCCCCAAAATCCTCTTGAGTTTTTGTGAGATTGTCTATAGGAGAATTCTCTTCATGAATGCAATAGGTGCAAAGACTAATCTCCTCCACTTCATTAATAGTTAATGGGTCAATTGTAAATCACTTCCCCATTCATCCAACAAAAAATTAGGTACCTCCTCTATAGGATTTATAGACTCATGATCATAACACTCTTCATTTTTATCATGCAATGTGCAGTTCATGTTTATTGGACTAGGAGTGTAAGGTTATAAAATATCCTCTACTATGGGCTCAGATTTGATGGTTTATTTAGTACAATATCTAGTTCTAAATAACATGTGAGACCAATCAATAGATAAGTACCTACCTATCTTAGTAGTTAAATCTCTAGATAAGAAAATGGAAAAATAAGTAGGGAGGTGAATGACTTAAATGTCTTTCAACACATCACAACTATGACATGCATGCAAGAACAACTTTAGGTTTTCAATTACTCCAACTATATTGATAGCAGTGTCATCCAATTGTAAAAAAATTCTAGCCACTAGTTCATACTTGATACCAAGGATGTCAACAATTACCTTAGGCATGACTGAACTATTGGCCCAAAATTCTATCATAAAATTATGCACTATATGATTTCCAATAATTATAGAAATATAGAAGGGAGGTGGCTTACTTATTTTTCTTGAATTCCCTTCCTCTTTGGGTTGCACCAAGCTGATTGATGGTGTAGTCTACTCTTTTTCTTGCACATCATCCACTTGTTTATGTTCCTTTAAAGTTTGTTGTATAAAATCCCTTTGTGATGGGATAGATAGAGACTCCCACATAGTATCATTCAGATTGGATTTCTTCATTTTCTCCTCTATTTTGAAAGAAATCTAACTAGATTTAGAAGGAACCTTTGTAATAGGGTCTATTCTTATTGCTTGTGTGATCTTAGGCTGCTCCACAACTTGTTTAGGTATATTAAAATTCTGATTTGATTATGGGATATCTTTTGTTCTACCAGTTGGTCTACCATTTGCACTTGGTTGAGTTTGTTGAGAGACTAATGCCTGCCCAACCATGGAAGATGCACCACCCTCCATTTCTCTTTTCCTTTATTTTTTATTTTGGGCTATTGCATCAGTATCTTCTTGATCTACACCACAAAAATCCTCTTGACCCCAAATGACAAATGAGCATTCCTCACATGCATGATTTTGATTACTGACAGTTGTTTGGTTCATGTCAATTTTCTGCTCCAAAGTAGAGGTGTCACCTTGAGCTACTAGATTTTGCACAAACTCTCCATTTTGACACGCATTTTGATTATGAGCTTTCTCACAAGGGTAACACCACTCTTGCTCCTAGGCTAGATTATTTTGCATTGGGACCAACATCTTAGAAGTGTTGGTAGTATATATGTGCATGCTATTCATGGCTTGAGTATGATTCCATTGATTTTTTCCTTGATAAGGTGGTTTATTTTGTTGATAACCTTGATTTTGAGGTTGGTAAGGCCTATTGTTTTGACCTTGCTACCTATCCAATATTATTAACCTATTATTCATATTTTAGAGAAAGATTCCCCAATATTTTGGAAGTGCAATAGAGGTAGAAGGTTGGCTTGTGGGAACAACTAGAATAGGAGCCACTAAGATATGAGCCACTGTTGGCTATGAAGGAAGCTCTAGAAATAAAGAAATTGGTGGCCTGGGAGCTAACTTCCTAGACTGAATTGTTTTTTTTTCCCTTATGGAAAAATCATATGCACTTGGTAATGTGTAACCTTCGATTGATCAAATCATAATAGCTATATCACTATTAAGGGATCTCAAGAAATATAGGAAATCATGCTCGGAAGAAGGCTTGACCAAAAAAGGAATCCTATCCCACGTCTTTTGGAATCTATAATTGAAATCTCTCATGAATTTATGAGATGCTCTTTTAATTGTTGTTAGTTGATCTACTAGGAATAGATGGTTACTCTTGTCTTCAAAAGGTTTTCATAACTTCTCTCCTAACTCATCCCAATTGTGAATGAAGTTGGGTGGTAGACCTCTATACCACTCCAATGCTTTACCTTTCAATGAAGTGGCAAGTAATCTAATAGCCACGTTGTCTTCACGTACATAAAGCACTGAGCATATGTTTACCACATATATGATGTTCTCTATCAGAGTTGTAGATGTTTTACAAATGAAATGGGGAATAATATTGAGGGAATTTAATATTATATCATATTTTTGGGCTAGAATCAAGGGGCTTCCATCAGTAAAAGATACAAAAAGTTGATTTATGGGTAAATCCATATGGAATAGATTTTTGTTTATATGGATATCAGGTGTTCTAGATTGAAATAATCTACCCAAAGGTGGTGTAAATAGGGCTCTAGGATAAGGGATTATAATCCTATGTATTCTTATAGGTGACAAATATTATCTATTTTTTCTTCTAGAAGTGGAAAAAGAGAGCTAAATGTATTGGAAATTACCTTTAGAAGATGCTCTTATTTGGATTCTTGGCATGAATGTGTAGGTATGATCTTGAACCAAGAGTTATAGGTAGCAGAAGGGTCACCAATTTTTATGTAGGTTCCTCCCTTGACAACAGAGTCACTAGGTACTTGTTTGAGAGCCTCTTCAAGGTTGGGATGTTGAGAGCAACACCACTCTCTCAAAAAACTGAAATGAATTCTCCCATTGGGCATGCCAAAAAAATTTGTCACATAAAATTGCACCCTACTAAAGAGGATTTTAGTGTTCAAATGACACAATGGAAACAACATCAAGGTATGGGACCTTATGCAAATGAGATTGAATCTCTAGAGAAGGCAAGCTTCCTCTTCTAAACTAAGTGCAAATGTGTTGGTCTAACCTAGCACATGAAAACCCTATCACTATTTTACTCTAACAGATCACAGAGGGAAAAAGATAGAAAGAGAACATGAAAATGAAAAGAAGGTGATACACCAAGATAAAAACATGTTTCTTCCTACTTCTAAATAACATAATACATCGATAAAACAACTAAAACACATACTCAGATATGAAGCTAAAAGGATTTTACTCAAACATGCAAGAGATAATAGTGATAATAGTTGGATGTTATTAACATAAACATAGAAGAAATCTTTACAATGGTATAATGCAATGAATGTAGTGTTTGCAATAGAAAAAACCTAGAGAAGCCAAAGGAAGAACCCTTAGAAAATATATACAAGTGTTGCTTTTATAGATCAAGCATAGCTCAAATGAAGACACACAACCTTAACCCGATTAGGGTTATTAGTTAAAGAAATATTTTCTATGCAATATCTACTATAAAATTAATGTGAAGAGAATCCATGGACACCATACCTACACACCATCCACACTGCCATAAAAATTTGATAGAAAGTCATCCAAAATCCTCCACAAAATCAAGGATATGGGTAAGGGATTTGTTAGAAATAATGTAGTATTAATGAAAGAGTATAGATGCCACAAATCCACTTGGAGGATTCAAAAGAATGCATTAAATTCAACCTTGAAACCATAAAAAATAGACCTAGAAATTGGGGATTTGTTGAGCATTAATTTCATCATTGGACAAAAACATGCCAATTCATGTATTTATAAGAGAGGGGGACCAACCAATGTAAGGCCCCAGGTCACAAAAGGCCAAGAGTAGAAAGGCTACCCTAACTTACCTTAGTTTCAAGGAATGTTAGGACGGAAGGGATGAAAATTATGACTAGGTGTCCTTCAACCACTTTGTAGTCCTGAGAGTTGAAGGGAGACTAAATGAGTCACTTTTTAAGGTGAAATATACATCTCAGGTAGCTCTCTATCATAGGAAAAAAATGTGGTTCCATGATGATAGGGTGGCACATCGGCATCTCATAGGCACTTTGGCGTCCATACGGACAAAAAACTAAAGAGAGGAGGTTAAACACTAAAAGGTAGACTAATAGCCTAATTTAGAAGTTTCTTGAACAACAAAATGAGATTAAGAAGAACGAGATGTAAATATGTATGTGATAAAATAAATATATTACCGCAAGGGTGACGAAGACGATTTCGTACAATAGTCTTCTTGCCAGCTTGCTCAAAGCTCTCTCCACCTGCACATAAGAAAAGGGGGAATGTTGGGGCTATTTAGGGGCCTGCCTCAGTCAGACCCCATTTTTTAATTTCCACCTACTCGGACAGCCAAGTTTGCAATGATAGAAATAGAGATAAAGAAAGGAATACAAGCTATGTAAACAAAAGACACTACAAACAGTACGTGCTTACTCAACCAAAGGTGATAGAAGAGATAAGAGGATCTTACCACCTCCGTCCAAAGTGCTCAAGGCTTGTGGAGGAGAAAAGTGTGAGGAACTCAAGCCTCTACTATCATGTTGTTTTTCCTTAGCTTACACTATTGGAGTGATGGAGTAGTGGATTTATGTTATGGAGTGAAAAGTGCTACTACAAAGCTTGAAGATGGATGAAATGAAGTGGAGAGAGTGCTCAGAATGGTCTTGCCAAACTTTGTTGAAGTTTTGTTAAAGAGATAAATAGATGGATCGATGAAGAATATAAAGGAAAGGATGAAAAACAACCATATTCGATTCGATCAGCTGAAGAGGGGCATTACACATCGACTCCCAATCGAAAATATAACATCTCTGCAGTCTCCAGCCATAGGAATCTACTAGGGACATAAGCACGTTGTGCGGGTATCCCCAACAAAAACACTCCTATCGACACATAAAACAAGTGTCAAGTGTGATGTGGACAACGATCTTAAGTGGAATTAAGCCTCTGCCTTAGGTTTTATAAAGTGTAAGGGGGTAAAAGGGAATTTGTGTTAGGGGTGAAAATTCACGCTTATACATTTTTCTCCCACTTTAGCGAGCATGAGTATTGATGAGTGCTTTGGTAGAGCAGAGTAGTAATAATTAACAAGGTAAGAAAATTTTACTTGAACCGATGAGGAAGCAGAGCACGGTTTGGTGAACTCAGAAGTACAAGAAAGGACTTCATAGTTCCATAGAATTATGAAGCTAAAGCGCCTCATAGGCTCACGGTCTTGCAATGGGGTTATCCTTCAAGAACTCTCACATAAAGGAAACCTAGAAAATCACCTTACAGATCCCTAGACCTGCAAGGAAGGTATCCCCCAAGAACTCTCACATGAGGGAGACAGAGTAAAAGGGACTTCCCAAAGTTAGAGAGGGTGGCATGTTTACGCGCAGATAGAATACATCAGGAAGTGGTCGTGTAGGATAGTGAATGAACAATCATGTAGACCATCATTGAGTTGTAAGACTTTCAAAGGGATCCCTCAGGAACCCTTCAAAAGGAAGGAAGGTCCACTCAAGGGATGCGTTGTTTGAAAATTGAAGTCTAGTCGGGTTGTCCCCAAGTCAGACATGAGGATGCGAGGTAGGTCTAGTCAGGCTGCCCCTGAGCTAGACACAAAGAAGTAAAGTTGGTCTAGTTGGGCTACCCCCAAGGACGACGTGAAGATGTAAAACCAGTCTAGCCGGGCAGCCCATGCACTAAGTTCCATAGAATTTGTTGAAATATTTCGAAAGCGGTGCCTTGGGAAACCGACATGAAAAGGAGGAGTCCACTCAAGGGACACACTATTCAGGAGCTATCATCTTCTTTCTTGAATTGATTCAACATCAAGGAATCCTTTTGAAATATGTTCACTTCATCAAGGAATTTGAAAGGAAGGAGATGCACCCATGTGACGGGAAGACTAAGACCATTCCCGCTTTGGAGGAGGGTTTCCAAGTACTCTGTTTACAAAACCATGATGAAGGAAACATGTTTTGTTAGGGTTTCAAGCCTAGAATAAAATTCTAATAAGGAAGTGTATGAAGGATCTTCGAGAAAACATTTGTTTCGAATGTGTTTTCTAAAGATCATGAAATGTAGAAGTAACATTGTCACACATGAAAGGGACAACTCAAGCAAAGATGAGAGAAAGATAAAGAGAAAGAAAAGGAAAAAAGAACACAAAAAAAGAGCATAGGGGGATCTAGTTTTGCGGGGTCATATTTGCCTTTATTTATATATAGTAGGTAACCATGGTAAAAGGTGAAAGATCATAAATCCCCAACTAGATCAGGAAGAATGCACAGAAGAAAAAGTAAAAATGAAAAATTGGGTCAACATGGAAGGAGGCCGAAATGCTCTCAACACTTTGCATCATCCCTAATTTATCAAAAATCAATCATGAAAATGGAAGAATAGAGGTATATATAGAAGAAGGTTTATGACACAAACACCATGCCTATTTCCAATCACCAATAGGGGTGACAAGGGTCATCCAGGCACATATAGCATGATCACGAGGAACACACATCTCCCCCTAACACTGGTCGACCAAGAGGTCGTCAACTTCCCACTCTATATCATCATAGGGGGGAGGATGACAAGCCTACAATGGTGTAATGTTAAGGGGACGCGCTTCCGATCCTACCGCAATAAGGGCCAAGGAAAAGGGACTAGTGAGGTCTCTATCGCTCAACTCTTGTGTGTCTAAGGTCAGCGACTTTGTGAAGATCATTGACAGGGTCGAAACTTCATCCACCGAGTTAAACATGCAGTTGATGAGAGTGCCATGTTTCACCTCAACGGATGGATGAGCTCACACCTGAGGCTCACCGAGAGACTTGGGAGTGGAGAAAAACTTAGGGGAGGCTTGGAGTGGCTCCATTACTATGATAGGACAAGTCAGCATGGGGCCACCTTTTAGAGAAGGTGGGATCTTCTTATGTCCTCCCTTGCTAGAGGGACCATGCTCTACCTTCTTCTTCATTGGAGGAGGTGATCTCCCCATAGATGAAGCAAGGTGGATAAAACTAAAGTATTAACCATATCCATGAGTTTTGGGAAAGGTGAGACATCCATAACAAAATTCAACAGAGGTGGCTCCATAAAAGGATTGATAAACACCTTCACCCTTCCAGGCGCATATGTGTTCATAGGGGGAGCCAAAAGAGATTCAGAACTAGCTAGATTAGAGACAAAAGAGGGGAAAGAGGAGGACACAACAAGAGGTGTTGTATTCTCTTCCTCCTTCTGTGAGGAGGATTTCTCTGCTAGGAGACCCTTTCGCCAATGCTTACACTCATGCGCAAGGTGGTTCCTACAACTCTTCGAACCAAAAGCTGGAGTTTGCGAAGCGACAAAAGGATCTTGCTCAGCTATGGGAGTGTCACCCACAACTATTTCTAGTGGAAGGGCAGACTCTTGAATGGGAGCAAAAGGAGTAGGCTTAGAAACAGCAAGAGGAACCAACTCTAGCACCTCGGTGGTGGGCCTCTTCCCATTAACTATTTTGGGAACAGGAATAGTAGGAGGCTACAGAGGCCGAGACAAAGAAGACTATCCACAGGGGGATTTTTGTCTTCCATATCGAATGGGTCTAGGCTTGGTGGGTAGGATAGGAAGCTCTAGTTCAGGACTCTTAGCCTTTCGCCAAGTGGGTACCATGGGATTCTGTGAGGTAGAAGTAGGTGGTTCCAACACAGAGTGAGAGGAAGCATCGAGCTGAACAACGGAAGAGGAAGAAGGAGGATCTTGGGACTGCTTCTCTCTTTTTCTTCTACGCACCTTGGCGGCATCACTATCAACTATGAAGAAAGCTCTATGCAAAACAATATAAGGTGAAGGAGGGAATCTCACTTTAATCCTAGCATGCCCTTTCTTACAGTTCTGATATGTATGGTGCAGGAGGTCCTTCCTAGGTGGGAGGGAACCAAGAGAGGTAGGCCAAAAGTAATCTAGGGTATAGCTGCCACATGCAACCAATGGTCTATAACCAGTGTCATGGACAACATGTACCAAGCCTCCATGAAAAAACTTCAACCACTAGTCCACAATTGAAGGAACCACATTGGTAGCTACCAGCTAGGGTATACCTAGCTTCACTTTGAAGAGTTCAAACCTCGGGATGATGTCAAACGTAATGCTCATATATTTAGGCCCAACAAGGACCGATAGGATGATACTCCCTATAGGAGGTACAAAAATTATGTCATGTGTATGGACGGTAGTCTTGGGTGCGTCATATCGATCCTTATTCAGGAACTTAATCAACATGATCTCAGTTATGATATTCACTTGAGATTTTGGATCGATGAGAACACCTACTATAGTATTCCCATTTATCCTTGTCAGAATGTAAAGAGGAGATAGATCTCTACTAAAACCCATTGGAAGGTCCTAATAAGTGAAGGTTATGCTAGTACCATTATTCATAGTCTATGTAGAGGGGATAGGTTTATTTAAGAAAGAGTCCATTGTGCACACAAAACAACATTTCTGTAGAGCCTCCTAAGGTTTACAAGATAGGATAGTGACCCAATTAATGTTTAGTTGCAAAACACCATCAAAAACTTTCAACTATGCCTACTAGGGGTCATAGGTTGGGTTGTAAGGCATAAGTCATACAACACTCACACCTAAAACACTCCTAGAACATGAGGAAAGGGACTTTCACTATCACATAATGGAACCAAAATGGTTCATGTTGGGTTCACCAAAAATGTAAGAGAGGGGGACCAACCTCTGCAAGGCCCAAGGTCATGAAAGGTCAAGAGAAAAAAGGTTGACCTAACTTACCTCAGTATCAAGGAATGTTAGGATGGAAGGGATGAGAATGATCAGGACTAGGTGTCCTTCGACCACTCTACAATCTTGAGAGTTGAAGGGAGACTAGATGAGTCACTTTTTAAGGTCAACTCTACGTCTCAAGTAGCTCTTTGTTAGATGAAAAAAGCATAGTTTTGGGATGACAACATAGCATGCTGGCATCTCATAGGCGCGATGGGATCCGTATGGCCAAAAAACTAGAGAAATGAGGTTAAACTCTAAAAGTTAGACTAACAGCCTAATTTAGAAGTTTCTTGAACAACAAAATGAGATTAAGAAGAATGAGATGTAAATAGGTACATGATGAAAGAAATATATTACTGCAAGGGTGACGAAGATGATTTCGTACAACAGTCTTCTCACTAGCTTTCTCCAAACTCTCTCCACTTGTACACACAAAAAGGGGGAATGTTGGGGTTGTTTAGAGGCATGTCTCAGTTAGACCCCGTTTTGGCATTTCCACCTCCATGGACAACCAAGTTTGCAATGATAGAAATAGAGATAAAGAAAGGAATACAAACTATGTAAATAAAAGACACTACAAACAATACGTTCTTACTCAACCAAAGGCGATAGAAGAGATAAGAGGAGATTACCACCTCTTTCGAAAGTGCTCAAGGCTTGTGGAGGAGAAAAGTGAGAGGAACTCAAGCCTCTGTTGTCATGGTTTTTGTGTAATACCCCTCCATTTTGTCTTCTGGTTGGACAGTGTGTCCTTGTGTTGGTATGTTGCTTTAATGTGTTTCTAGTTATTCAGATGCCTTGTTTGTGTGCTTTCTGTTAGTACCTTGACTATGGTACTCATTTGTTATTTGATTGCTATTTATGAAGCGACGTTAATTTTATCTTTTGATGTGATGGTATTTTAATATGATGTGATCTTTAGGTCATGTTTTAAATTAACATAAATGGATATTTGAATTAAAGATGTTTTATGCTTTGAATTATAAGAGTATGTTAGATTTGTCAGTTAGTACCACTGTATTGGTGAAGAGGATAGTATTGCATCACTCGCTTGCTAGTGCGCTGTGATTCTGTGATTTCCTCTTCACAATGTTTATTTTATGCTGTTTATATTATATGTTGTTGTTTATTTGATTTTCAAGTTGACAGGTACAAGACATCAACTCCACCCAGTTTCATAGGTTGGAGTGTGTTCAATGCCCAATGGTATTCAATTGGGAGATAGTAGCTAGGTTTTCCATGTCAAGTCATCACCCTAGTCTTAGTGTGTTGTCAAGTGTTAGTCAGGTTGTGTTGCTTTGAATATTGTTCCCTCTCTTTGTTATTTAGTTGCAAGTTAGAAAAAAGTTAAAATATATGCTTTTATAGTTAAATTGTTGTTTACCTCATTTGGTTTATGTGGAAATATAATTTATTTTATTATAAATTTAATTGATTAATAAATAATTTAATCGTTGATTAAATCTATTTTATTAATTAATTAAATTTATGTTGTTGAAGTAAGTTAAATTATTCATTTTGGAAATCTATGCATATTGGTTGAAATTGAAAATTAAAGAAAATATTTAAAAGTCAAATTAGAAAATTTGAATTCAAAAATAGGAAAAAAAGGAGATATTTTCTATTTCTATTTTCTAAAATTAATGAGGGTGGTTGCACTGATATTTTTGAGATATTTGGAATTTTCTCTATTATTGAATTTTTGGCTTCACAAGTTTGGATCATGGAGTTTTGGAAAAAGATTGAATTGGAAAGAGGAAGGATTTTTCAATTTTGTGGGTTTTGGATTTAAGTTGTGAAAATCTGTGGAACTAGATTTGGAAGCAAGGTTGGAAGCTAAGCATCATCTAGACCTCCTCAAATTAAAAATATCATATTCATTTTTTTAGTTTTAATTGTTTGTAAATATATTTATAAATGTTTTGTGTTTGAATGCATGATGGAAAATTCAAAACCAGATCTAAATTGAAAACTTCATGTTAAATTTGGTATCAAATTTTAAACCCATGTTGGATATGGATTTTGTTTGCAAAAAACCCTGTTTTGAAATGAATTTCTCAATATGTTGAAAATGATTCTACCTAGAATTTTATTTGCCCTATTAGTTGTTTGATTTGATTTTTTTTGCAAAAAGAAAGAATAATTTATATGTTTATATGGGTATATATATATACATATATTTATTTACATATACACCTGTTTAAAATATTGTTGTTGAAAAAAAAAAAAAACCAGAACAAATAAATCGGCATATTTAAAAATCCGCAGTCAAAATTCGGGTTCACGTTTTTTTGTTAGGGTTTAAATCTTTAAAAATAATTTAAAAAAAATTGGGAGTTCATTGGGGGCTCACCCCTGTTAGCAACCAAGATCACCTGCATGCAATCACCTGTCACATGCAAAAGACATGCAGAACTAAAGAAGATGTTCTGTAAACCTCAAAGTGTAAAATTTATTATTGAGAATCTTTGTTATTACAAAGAGATCAATCCTTATGAAGGAGATCAAGAAACCCTAAAAGGGAAACCCTAAATGGAACCCTAGTGTGCACACTTAATAATTAATAAATAATTATTAATGTGCCTAAGTTTAGCTTAAGCAACTAAAGGAATAATTGACTTAATTAATTAACCAGTATGATATAATTAATTAAGCATAATAACTTATTACTCTAACACCCCCCGTTAAGATGAACTTAGGAAGAAGCTAAAACACTAGAAGAAGATGCATGCAAGCAAATATGGGTCCCATAAACTAGGCCTGATCAAGTACCCATTTACAGATGCAAAAAAGAGGTAGAGAAGGAAAACCCAATGGGAAAAACCCCCTTAAAATGATATGACATGCTACAAAGAAGCCCTGGAAGAACACTGTAGAGTAACACTGGAACCGCAATCTAGCAAGCAAGGAAAGATACTTCTATCTACAAGAAACCATATCGGAATCATAATGATGCAATAGTAGACCTGATGCCACAGAACACTCGAAAACTCCAAACGGAAACAACCCTGGAATCTATGAAGTAGCAGTCGATTATTGAATGATGTATCACTAAAAATGAAGTGCAAAGATGCAAGTTGCACTCTCCCAACTATCAAAATATCCAAGTAATCTCCAAAGCACCCATCGAGCCAAATCCGGAATAATGATAAACCTAGGATAGATACAAAAAAAAGTGCATGGACAACAACATAAAGCTCCTCAATACCTTTCCAACGCCGTAAAGATGGAAAAAATCAGAGATCGTGGAAAAACGTTATGAGCTCGGAAGCATAAATAAACATCTGAATTCAAACAGCAATAAATGCAGTAAAATAGGAAAATACTATAAAATAAACTACACCACAGGATAGTGCTCGGAACCAGCTTTCTGGCAATATCTCGTTTGTTCGATTTTGATACCGTATGCCCACATTAGGCCAAAAACAAAAAAACTTGCTCCATTACGAAAATTAGGGTTAGGAGGGGGCAAAGAGGCCATATGGCAGCTGACGTCAGCAAGTCCTGAGCAAAAAATCGGACCCCTACGAAAAAAAATTCAGCCCCTAGTCGCCATATGACCGCAGGCAAAGCCGAGGGGGGCTGGAGAGGGCCGGGGGCCGGGCGCGAAGCTCCCGGTCCCCCATAGGACCGGCGACCGAGCTGCAGGGTGCCCACGGGAGCTGGCTGGGACTAGCGGTGGAGGGTGGTGGAGCCACCGACACTGGTGGCGGGCCGGTGGCCGCCCAATGGAGCGGCGGCGATGCTCGCCATTTCTTCTGGCAGTGCAAAAATTTTGTGAAAAATGATGCGTTTTTCTTTTTTTTTTCTTTTTTTTGCCTCGAAGTGCGTGCTGGGGAGGCCTTACGGCCTCCCTAGCAAAATTTTTTTCCCTTACGGACAAACTTCTCCAAAATCAATGATTTGACAAGCATTTCTAGGGTTTTGGGGCGTTGCAAACACAATGGCGACGTCTATTTGAGCCCATAGTGCCCCGCAAATTTGGCTACCCCCAGATCTTGCAAAGAAGATGCCTATGGAAACCCTTGCACTTGAAAACTCACTGAGAGGCCATATCTGCAGATCACAAACAAGCAGCGGTAGGTCTAGAGCTCTGATACCATGTTAGAAACCAAGATCACCTACATGCAATCACCTGTCACATGCAAAAGACATGCAGAACCAAAGAAGATGTTCTGTAAACCTCAAAGTGTAAAATGCATTATTGAGAATCTATGTTATTACAAAGAGATCAATCCTTATGAAGGAGATCAAGAAACCCTAAAAGGGAAACCCTAAATGAAACCCTAGTGTGCACACTTAATAATTAATAAATAATTATTAATGCACCTAAGTTTAGCTTAAGCAACTAAAGGAATAATTGACTTAATTAATTAACCAGTATGATATAATTAATTAAGCATAATAACTTATTACTCTAACAACCCCCACCGCGCCCCTCATGGGAGGCCAGTGGAGGGAGTCGCACCCAGCGCACTTCCCTCTCCCCTCCACAACCGTGCTCACAAACGGACGACTATGTTTACACACAGTCGCCCCCATTAATGGGGGTCGGCTGTGTGTAAACACAACCACCCATGTTTGTGGGGCACACGCAGACCGAGGTAAGTGGTGAGTGTTTGTTGATTTATTTTATTTTATTTTTTATTTTTATATATTTTATTTTATTTTATATTTTAGTGTTATATATTGATAATATTAAATATTAATATTTATTATTATAATATATAATATTATAATATTTTTATAAAATAAATATATTAATATGGATTATTATACTATATAATATTAAAATATTAATATAATATATATTAATATTTAATATTATATTTTATAATATTAAATTTTTAGATAATTAAATGTGTATAATTTGATATACATATTTATAGGAGAATTATTTGGTAATTAGATTAAATAATTTATAAATTTTCCACCATGGCATTTTGTAAAAATATTGATTTAAATCAATGATTATGTTTTAAATGTACATGTGAGAATTAGAATATGTAGTTTTAATCAAATTATGAGTTGAAATTTTAAATGCATTTTTGAAAGGTTAAACTTAGAATTGACAAGAAATGTGTTTAGCATCGTGATTATTTAATAATTTATTTTGTAATAAACCTATTATAATTTCTAAATGTTATATTCTGGAACTCAGAAAGATAAATGATTACTTGTTACCATTGAAACAATTAGTGAAATTGAACTTTTAATTTGAATTCCATCCTTCGATTGATAGAGTCGATATGTAATTTAGATTTTGTTAAGGCAAATAAGTACTGAATGTTAGCATAAAAAATGGATTTAGAATATCCAAAGGTAGTTTATTTCATGTGCCTTCAGTGAATATTCCCTTCGTGTTCTTGTTTGGGAAATGGGTTAAATGAGTGGTTAATTCATAAGTCTTCCAAAGGGTCTTAGAGGATGGGGATCTTGTATTATGTGGGTTGTCATTTTATGTTGTCAACCTATTATGAATTCCCTTGAGTTGTGCATGGTGTCTTGTCAGTGTTAATACCTGGTTTTCACGAACAAGAATGTTTTGTACCTCCTTGGTTTGGGAGTGGATTATGAGATCCACATCTCCTTGTAAGGAGTGCATGTTATTTTGTTGCCTCCAGTGTTGGAGTGAGTTTAATTTTGTGTTGCCGCCTGAGAATGGAGTGGTCATGATATCTTGTTTGTTGCACTATTGGTACCCTTGATGTTTGGTTGGTATGTGTGTTGTCAAGTAGAAGAGTGGCTTCCGTTAGGGGCTAGAGCCCGAAAGAAGTAAGATTGGGTAACCTTCAAAATTTGTTTAATCAATTGATAACTAAAACAATGCTTAGAAGATTAGGACTAACTTTTCACTAATCAAGATAAGTTGACGTCACTCATAGATGCAAGGGCTCGTTTAGACTTGGGATGAGTGGGATGGCAAGGTTATCTATCTGGTCTTTATGATAGGTATTTGATCCCACATTAGTAAGTATGAGGGCTGAGGATTAGTTTGAGGCCACCATCTTGATGATCCACAGTGGGTAACTCATGACAAGCTGTGTGATGACACCTTGTCTAGGACAACAGTAGGTATTTGATTTCGCATTGGTAGGTATGAGGGCCGAGGATCGATTGAGGCCACCATCTTGATGATCTGCAATGGGTAACTCATGATGTGTTTTGTGATGTCACTCTGTCTGTGACCATAGTCAATATTTGATTATTGTGGGTATGGTTTCCTTAACATACCTAATGTGACCATATTTGGTATTCGATTATTATGTGTATGGTTCTCATAACATTCTTGATCTGATTTTTATCTAGAAGCAATGTAACCATCTTGAGTTGTACTTGTGTTGTACTATGTCATACTTGTATTGTACTATGTCATACTTGTGTTGTACTATGTCGTACTTGTGTTGTACTTGTGTGATGCATGTGATTGGTTGTTTCAGTTTGGTTCAGTTTTGTGTTAGCCTGTGTCTAGAGGTAAATGGTCTTGGCTAGGGTTCCTTGCTACTATCTCCTAGCATGGGGGGTGGGCCTTTGGGTTCACTTGGTTGGGTGGCATGCACCTAAATCCATTGGGATTTCTTCATGTTCATGTGGATGAGGCTTCTAGTTGGAGAGCTCATGGGATTCAGTATCAATTCTTGCTTTATCTCATTTTAGTGGTTCTTGTGTTTTATTACCCCTTCGTTGTTATCGAGGTGGAAGTTGTAACTGTAACCTTATTTATTGGATTTTCCTCATTCAGGGAATGAGTGTTGTAACCTTATTGTTTAATGAATGGTTTAATGAGATGGAAAGTTATCTTTATGCTTGATGTAAATTATCTTAACTAGAATGTATGTGTTTAATTATTATCTAAATTATTGACATGGTTTAAATTCATGTTTTTTGTTGAGGTTCTATATAACCTTTGTATCATAACCTTAGAGGATGTTGGCAATGGGTAGTGAACTTGCTTATTAATTGTACTTAATAAAAAAACAAAATTAGCCTATTTAAGTAGTTGTCCTTCGAGAATGATGAGAATGATGAGGACTAGGTATCCTTCGATCACTCTACAATCTTGAGAGTTGAAGGGAGACTAGATGAGTCACTTTTTAAGGTCAAATCTATGTTTCAAGTAGCTCTTTGTCAAATGACAAAAGCACGGTTTTGGGATGACAGCATAGCGCACTGGTATCCGTACGGCCAAAAAACCAGAGAAATGAGGTTAAACTCTAAAAGTTAGACAAACAGCCTAATTTAGAAGTTTCTTGGACAACAAAATGAGATTAAGAAGAATGAGATGTAAATATGTACGTGATGAAAGAAATATATTACCGCAAGGGTGACAAAGATGATTTCATACAACAGTCTTCTCGCTAGCTTTCTCCAAGCTCTCTCCACTTGCACACACAAAAAGGGGTAATGTTGAGGTTGTTTAGGGGCATGTCTCATTCAAACCCCGTTTTGGAATTTCCACCTCCACGAACAACCAAGTTTGCAATGATAGAAATAGATATAAAGAAAGGAATACAAGTTATGTAAACAAAAGACACTACAAACAATATGTGCTTACTCAACCAAAGGCGATAGAAGAGATAAGAGGAGATTACCACCTCTTTCAGAAGCGCTCAAGGCTTGTGGTGGAGAAAAGTGAGAGGAACTCAATCCTCTATTGTCATGGTGTTTTTCCTACACTCGGACTATCAGAGTGATGGAGTAGTGGACTGTTGTTATGGAGTGAAAATTCTCGCTACAAAACTTGAAGATGGATGAAATAAAGTGGAGAGAATTCTTAGAATGGTCTTGCCAAACTCTACTTAAGTTATTTTGAAGAGAAAAATGGATAGATGGATGAATAATATGAAGGAAAGGATGAAAAACGGCCATACATAGGTTGGTCAGCCGAAGAGGAGCATTAGACTTTGACTCCCAATCGAAAATGTAATATCTTTGCAGTCTCTAGTTGTAGGAATCTTCCAGGGATGTAAGCGCACCACACAAATGTCTGCATGCTACATAGGAATCCCCGATAGAAACACACCCAATGAAACACAAAACAGGCACCAAGTGTGATGTGGATAGTGAGCTTAATTGGAAATAAGCCTATGCCTTATGTTTTCTAAAGTGTAAGGGGTTAAAAGGGAACTTTTGTTAGGGGTGAAAATTCATGCTTATACAATATCATCAAGGCATCAAGCCTTAAAACTCACCTTTAGAAGCCTTGGAATTAAAAGGTCTAGAAATTTGAAAAATTCATAATTATAATCCTGCCAAGTCATTCTTGAAGCATTGTGGGGTTACACTAATATTCACCACATAGACCTTTACCACAAGATATTACTATAGTGTAGCCCTTTCCAGCTTAGCATTGCAGGGTTGCAGATTACTTCTATATTGCAACCTCCCACCATACCACATACAACCTCATCTAACTTTCACAAGGTTGTGGGATAGTGACTATTCCCTGTAATACCGCAAGCTCCCCTATTTGGCTGTCATGTGATTGTGTGTAACGACCAGGTGAACATTTACTGCCAACCCACCAACTCTATTTTAGACCTCTACGGTATTGCGATGTAGAATAATTTAAATCAACCAAGTGTTTTCCCAATTTTAGAGAGGCTTAACCAATCATTTTGAGACACCTTTTTTCTCCACATGGCATTAGGCCATCAAAAGTCAGGTATTCGGTCGTCGGCTTACCACGTTCATAAAAAGAAGGGAGGAGCAAAGAATTGCGAAGAAGAAAATAGAGATCAGGGGTAAGAGGGAAGGCTTACCTTCAAAAGTCAAAGGTAATGATGAATGTATACCCCTGAAGGACGAAAGCATTTGACACTTAGTCAAATTCAGAGAAAACCTTTTGGGAAAGGGTGATTGGAAGAAGGAAGAAGGCAAAAATAAAGACTTTGAAGGTCGAACCTTGGATCATCGGAGGTAAGAGGGAAGCCTTACCCCTTACCTAAATAAGGTAAGAGGTAAGAGGTAAGGGTGAAGGGAAACGACCGATAGAAGAAAGGTGTGAAGGAAGAGAAAAGAGAAGAGGGAATTGGGAAGAGCGAAGGTTGAAGGCCAAAAGGAGAAAGGTAAAAATGGAAGAGGAGAGGGATTGGTAAGGGGTAAAGGGTAAGGCCTAAAGTTGAAACCCGAAATACTTAGTAGAAAGGTGGCAAAGGAGGAGCGATAGAGAAGGCATGAAGGAAGTGGGTAAGAGACAACTCGAAAACCTGAAATACTTGGACTTAGCATATTTTAGGAACCCTCAAGGAAACGTTTTGCAAGATGGCCCATGTAGGATCTCTTAGATTGGATATTAGTGATGGGTCGTCTAAGGGGGCATGAAATTTCAACAATTACCTTTTGGATTTGGCAACCATAATTCAGCTTGAAACCCTCATAGATCTAGCCTCATATCTTTGATTTAAACAAAACAAAAGGAAAAATGAACTTTCTTGAACCATTTGGTCTCAATGGTGAGCTCAAATTTGCACTAGTAAGTTTCAATTTGAACCTACAATATAAAGCAACATAGAGGAAACCCCCAAATCTAGTATTTCTTTCAAGTTTTTATAATTCTCCAAGTCATCATTCAATGCAAGAGAAGAGCATGATCAACTTTTAAATATTTACCAAGATCTCTCAATAAATACTAACAAGAAGCAATCCCAAAAGCTTTGATACCATGTAAGAGTTGGTATAGAATAACTCTACACACCATGCAATATTTGGTTGAATATTATAGCCACCCAAGATCTAGGCACTTCATGAAAGCACAAGAGTGATCAATATGCAATGCTCAAGATTACAGTGGAATTGATTATCAAAGAATGTGTTATTACAATATACATGTATTAATTATCATGATACCACCTGGTTATATATCCAAGGTGAGACATAGGATTAAACAGGATTATGACAAATGTCTTAATCATCTATCATGTGACAACATATCATAACTATGTAGGACACATGTGTTATAAGTCAAAAGATAAGATAAGATCTTATGACAACTAACACCTAGAAATATTCCCTCCTAAGGTCTAAGTTAACTTAACATGGAAATAAGTACCCTAATTCCCCTAGTAATGAATTAACTAGGTACAAGACTTTATTTACACCAACAAATACCCAACTTGTTCCTACTACACTCTTGTCTACAAGACTTGGAACTAATTCCCAAGTTTGAGTTTTCTCAATTTGATTTAGCTCTTCTTCCATTTCTTGTATCCATCCTTCATCTTTTCTAGCATAAGAATTTTTTTTGGTTCTATTCTTAATAGCAAAGAAAAGTTCACCTATTAATTTTTTTATAAATCTTCTTCTTAATGCGCTCTTTCATTATTATTTGCAATGATCTAATATTTTGAATGGTTTTTCTAAGCATACTTGGTAGGATTCTTGCATATTTTCTCCCATGCTTTTTTTTTTTCCACAATTTCTTCTTTCACTTCCTCTATGTAGGTAGATTCACTAGACCAACAATCTTCTTGCTCATGTGTACTTTGATGTGACTCTTCAACCACTCTAACATTTTCACTTTCAACAACCTTCCTTAATATTTTATCATAGTATTGGTAGGCTTTTCTCCTAGTTGAGTACCCAATAAAGATTCCTTTATCTGATCTTGAATCAAAACTTTCCTAGAATTTCTTCATTTCTCTTGATAAGCATCCGCTTCTAGAAGTTCTACAATATTTGATAGTTTTTGATCTCCCACACCAAATTTCATAAGGACTTTTGGTTTTATCCACCCTTAGTTTACCTCTATTGAGAATATATACAGAAGTATGGACTACTTCTTTCCAATACGCATAAGATAATTTAGCTTCATTCAGCATTGTTCTTGACATATCTTGAATAGTTCTATTCTTTCTTTCCACTATATTTTTATGATGTATAGCAACAAAATAATGTCTCTTTATCCCATGTTCTTTAGAAAATTATTCAAACTCACTTGATGTGAAATTTCCACCTCTATCAAACATTAAAAACTCAATTCTAGCATTCATTTCATTTTCAACCATTGACTTGAGGATCTTAAGTCTACCGAAAGCTTCTAATTTTTCTTTTAAGAATGTAGCCCATGTCATCCTAGAGAAATCATCAATGACTAACATGCAATACCTTTCACCTTGAAGGCTCTTTTTTCTGGTTTTTCCACATAGATCAATATAGATTAGTTTCAAAGGTATTGTAGAAGAGTACTCCTTGGTCTTGAACCTTATCCTTGTCTACTTCCTAATTTGACATTCTTTACACATGGCACTTGCAGGTTTGATAATCTTTGGAATATCTCTAACATATTTCATGGAGCTGATCTTCATAAGGTTATCAAATTTAATGTGTCTCATCCTCTTGTGTCACAACCAAAATTCATGTGTATGTCCTATAAGAAAACTTTTCCCATCAATAATTTTAGTGTCCTTTCCACAAATCTTTGTTGATGAATTATCTCCAAACTTTAGTAATCCACCATTCCTCTTAACCATATTCATGAATTTGACATTGTCACTAGTCATGTGACTTGAACACCCACTGTCTATCACCCATAGATTTGTTTATCCCTTATCATGAAATGTTGTTTGGAAAACGATTGAATTTTCATTGCTTGTTTCGTTGACTTTCTCAACACCATCTCCTTTTTGAATTTCTAATCTTGCAAGATTTTTTTTTTTCAATTTTATTGTATGTCCAATATTTTTCCAGATCTGACATGCCGCATGTGCACCAAAGAAGAAAGAGAATTTCTACTTACAAAATTTCTTATATTCATTTGAAATTTGCAATCTATAGACGTATTTCCATACTTATTGAAAATGAAATAGTAACCAAAAATGCATGATTTAACCTATTTGTTGAGGGCTTTCTTACATGATAAGATATTTCTTTAGGTTTGATATCAGCTTCCTAATTTAGTTACATAGCTTTCTCCAATTCCTTTTCGATTAAAATTTCCTCTCAAAATTTTGAAATTAACTTATTTTGGATTCAATTAGGGCCTTCTTCCTTCTATTCTCTTTCCTTGCACATTCTAAATCTTCGGGAGCAGAGAAAAGTTCACCTTCAAAATCAACTTCACCTTCTTCTTCATCAAGAGTTTTGCTAGAACTTCTTGTTGAAAACACCTAGAGACTGAGAGGGGGGTGAATCATGTAGGATGTTGTGGTTGCATTTCTTATATGTGGTTGTCATTGATGTCAACACTACTAGCATTGATGAGGATTAAGGCTGTATATGTCGAGGATATTGAGAAAATTGTAAAAATAATATTATTGGCAACTAGTGAAGCTCAAAAGTTCAAAATGTTGGAAAGCCCTGTACGTTGAAGATCTGAAGGTACACTTCAAAGGGTTTTTTGTTGAAGATTTCTAGTATGTTGTTTGAAATTTTTAGAGGTTCCCATGAATATTTGTGGAAGTTATGAAGATCTGTGTTCCTAGAGTTATTCAGTTTCTATAGATGGTGTTCTTGGATGAAGCGAATGAAATTCTGGTAATTTCATGTGTTGGGCATGTACCTATGATGTTCATGGATGAGTCTAGATCATGCTCTATCCTTGTTTTACGTTCGCATTTATCGGAGTATTTGTGATCGAATATTTTTCTGATGTGTGCTCGAGTTTTCATGTTCTTGGCTTACATGATGATGTTAGTGTGTTGCGGATCCATGAGGATTAATATTTTATTGTTTGGCATGTTTGAAGGTGTTTTTTTTGGTCCTCACTATTTTGTGACCGACTTGTGTTGGTGTGCATTTAAATTTATTCATGTACTGAGGCCGACAATTGTAATTTACTCTTTATTTGTGGCCGATTGAATAGTGGATGTAAATCCGTATAGCGGATATATATATGTGTTTATTTTCCTCATTTGGAGGCAATGTGCAGTGTGTACAAGTGATGTACATGTGTGAATAAAGGTCAGATCATTCAGAGAAGAGTTTGGAGGAGATTGAGAAGAGTGTGGAAGGGCTTATAGAAGTTTCTCTACGCCTAATTCGAACTATAATCAGGCTTTTGTTGAAGCTATTTTCTCAGTTCAACTTCACCAGATGGATTTAATCTAATAATTTTATGTAAGGCAATGAGCCTTCCCTTTGAGCAGTGTGCTCTAGGAAGTGCACCTAAATGTAAGTGCATTCCCTTTTATTCTTCATTATACTTCTAACAGGGTATAATCTTGTGGAGTAACATCCACCGTGGTTTTTCCCCTAAGACGGTTTCCACTCATAAAATCTTTGTTTTCATATATCTCTGATGTGTTATTAATTTATGCTTGCATTGTTATTTATCAGATCTGAGATTTAAGGTTGATTAATGTCGTATAAGTTTATTTTGGTAACAACTAATTCACCTCCCCCTCTTAGTTGTCTATCCTTGTTTTTCCAACAATTGGTATCAGAGATAGTTCATCTGAAGAATCCTAACATCTTGAGGTGATCCGAGATTGCATCATACAAGAAGGATAGTCCTAGATTCAATGGTACAAACTACTCTTTATGCAAATTTAGAATGGAGTGCCATTTGAAGTGCATTGGAGAGCCTTTTTGGAAGATTACACAAAGTGCATATACTATTCCTCAAAATGGTCCATCATCTGAAGATGAGATCAAACAAGCAAAAGGTAATACCAGGGCTATTGAAGCATTATTGAGTGCTTTGACAGATTCAAAGATGACAAAAGTGTCAAGATTGAAGACTGCATACCAGATGTGGAAAAATTTTGAATTTTTTTATGAAGGAGATGCACTCATAAAGAGTGCTAAGCTACAAATTCTAAAAGGAAGATTGGAAGATTTGAAGATGAGTGAAGGAAAATGGGAAGATTTGAAGATGAGTGAAGATGAACATTAGATGTGTTGGTCGAACCTTTGATGATGAATAAGTTGTGGCTAAGATACTTAGATGTGTGCCTCCCTCCTACAAAACAAGAGCTCATGCTATTGATGAACTCAGGATAGTGACAAATATTACAAGAGACATACTAATTGGAAAACTTGTTGAATTTGAGTTGAGTGAATTTTGTGAATCTCCTCCTAAGACTGAATCTGCATTCAAAGCTACAGTATCCAAAAAAAGGCCAACAAAGATACAATCCAGGTGAGAGTTCCAAAAGAGCATTCAAATATGAAGATGAGATGAAAAATTGGAAGCATTTATTGTGAAAAGAGAAGGCAAAGGTCATGGTAAGTACAAAGGAAAGTTTCCTATCAAAAGTTTTTCTTGCAGTAAAAAAGGTCATTTTGCATCTAGATTTCCTGAAAGAGTTTCTAAGTACAAACTTTAGAAGACTATATTTCAAAGGAAATTTTATTATGCTTAAGAAGGTGTAACTGATGAAGAATCTGAAAAAGAAACCATAAATGAAGATGAATAAGTATTTATTGCTATCAAAGAAAATGGTTAGGTGTCCATTGAATCTACTAGTAATGTGAATGTTGAGAAAGCTCTTGTAGTGAAAATTGAAGAAAAGGATGAGTGGGTAATTGAAAATGGATGCTCACATCATATGACTGGTGACAAAAGCAAGTTTGTAAGCTTGAAAGACTATGATGGTGGTGTTGTAAGATTTGGAGACAACACTTCTGGTGTGATTTGTGGGAAAGGCACTATTTATTTTGGTGGTAAGCATAATACTGATGATGTTCTTTATGTAGAAGGATTAAAGAATAACTTGTTAAGTGTTGAGTAGATGGTAGACAAGGGTTACAATCTTCAATTCAAGGATGGTAAGTTTAGAATAAGGAGAAGTTCTCAAAATATGATTTCTTCACATACAAAGACAAGAGGTAATATCTTTGATTTGACTGTTGCTAGTGAAATTGGTTTAATTGCTCAGATTGATGTAAGTTGGTTATGGCATAGAAGGTTGTGTCATGTCAACTTTGATAACATTGTCAAGATAAGCACTATGCAAGTAGTTAGAGATCTTCCTAATTTAGTGAAGCCTACTAACACTATGTGCAAGGAATGTCAGATGGGAAAGCAAACAACTTTCTAGAGAATATAGTATAGCTCTAATGGAGTGTTGGATTTGATACATACTGATCGATTTGGTCCAATCAAAATTAGAAGTCTACAAGGTGAAAGGTATTTTATGTTTCTCATTGATGATTATTCTAGAATGACATGGTTTCTTTCTTAAGAGAAAAACATGAAGCATTAGAAAAGTTAAAAAGTTTCAAAGTTGTGGTAGAGAATGAGATAGGTCAAAAGATAAAATGTCTAAGATCAGACAGAGGTGGTGAATTCACTTCCCGTGAATTCAATTCTCTCTATGAAGAGCATGGAATGCAAAGATAGTTATTTGCTCCCCAGACCCCTCAACAAAATGGAGTTGTTGAAAGAAAGAACAAAATGTTCTAGATACTGCTAGAATGATGATGTTGGTTCAAGCAAATGTTCCTCATTACTAGATAGAAGTTGTAAGTACTATTGTGTATACCATTAATAGGGTGTATGTCAACATTAATTTTGGTAAGACACCTTTTGAGCTATGGTTTGCTTATAAGCCTACTGTCAAGTATTTCAATTTTTTTGGTAGCAAATGTTACATAAAGAGAGATGATGATATAGGAAAGTTTGATGCTAGAAGTGATGAAGGAATATTTTTGGGCTACTATACTAAAAGTAAAGCTTACCGGTGCTTTAGTAAGAGATTAAAGAAAATGGTTGAAAGTGCAAATGTCAAAGTTGATGAATATATTGTTAGACCATCTAGACATAGTGGATATGATTCAGATGTTAACACTAAAAATGATGTTCAGACACATAATCAACTTCAGATTATTCTATTGAACCAAGGGAATCAAGAGGCAGAGACTAGCAGAAGTGAAAAAGAAAGAACACAAGAACAAGAAGTTAGAGAAAATCCCAAACCTCCCAAGTATGTGAGGCGAAATAATTCTGATAGTCAGATCATAGGAGATAAGAGAAAAGGTGTGCAAACTAGAAGAAGAATTTTGGAAGAATTTTGTCTAATTTCCAAAGTTGAGCCTAGCAATATTAGGGAAGCATACAAGGATGAACATTTGATGGAAGCCATGAAAGAAGAACTAATGCAGATAGAGAAGAATGATACATGGGATCTTGTTCCTAGACCTCAGAATAAAAATTTGATTGGAACCAAGTGGGTGTTCAAGAATAAGTTGAATGAGCAAGGTGAAGTGGTAAAAAACAAAGCAAGACTAGTTTGTAAAGGGTACTCACAGATGGAAGGTATTGATTTTGAAGAAACTTTTGCCCCTATTGCTAGAATTAAAGTCGTAAGATTATTTCTTGCTTATGGTACTTTCAAGAATTATAGAGTCTATAAAATGGACGTTATTGTGCGTGTTTTTCACACACGCCCCACCATGGGTACGGATCCCCTCTTTTCGCTCTAGACAAGATTCTTTGTTCCCGTCTCATTTTTCATGCCCCTTTCTTGGAGCCTAAATTGGTCATGTGTCATCAAATGATCAAATTCTCTTACCAAATTCACATACTTCAGTTTCACTAAGTCTTTTTCTTTCACGGAAGTTCCCCTGTGGGTTTCCCTTCACTCGTTGCCCCAGCGTCCTCTAGGCCTCATCCCTGCTCACTCGATTCGCTTTTTCCTTCATTTTTGACTTTGGGGATAGGTTTCCTTTGGATTTGAGATATTTTTATGGTGCCTAAGTGAATTGTTAAGGTTTCATTAGGTTTTAGGAAGTTGCAAAAATTTCATTTCGGAACTCCGTCCCTCCTTTTCATTTTGCCTTTTGTTTGCCCCCGACATTCCAGCTCCCAGAACCTGGCCTCTCCGTGGCCATTTCAATAACTCCATCCCTCCACATCTATTTGGGAACTCTGTCTATCCTTGGCTGTTTCGTGAACTCCAAACCCTCCATGGCCATTTTCGGAACTTCGTCCCTCCTTTGTCATTTTTCCTTTTGTCTACCTCGGTGTTTTAGCTCCCACAACTCAGTTGCTCCATGTCCATTTCTAGAACTTCATGCCTCCATGGGTGTTTCGGGTTCTTCGTTTGTCCCTAGTTGCTGAAACTCCGTCCCTTTGTGGCCATTTCCTAAACTTTGTCCCTCCTTTTTTATTTTTCCTTTTGTACACCCCGACATTCTGGCTCCCGGAACGTGGCCCCTCTGTGGTTGTTTTCAAAAACTTATCCCTCCACGACTGTTCCAAGAACTTCGTTCATCCCTGGCTATTTACGAAACTTCATCCCTCCATGGCCATTTCTGAAACTCCATCCCTCCTTTGTCATTTTTCCTTTCATCCGCCCCTAGCATTCCGGCTCCCGGACCCGACCCCTCTATGGTTGTTTTTGAAACTTCGTCCCTTCGCAGTTGTTCTGGGAACTCCGTCTATCCCTAGCTATTTCTAGAACTTCATCCGTCCATGGCCATTTTCAATTATCTATCCCTTCGTGGCCATTTCTGAAACTTCATCCCTCCAAGGCTATTCTAGGAACTCCATTTGTCCCTCACTATTTCTGGAACTTCATCCCTCCATGGTAATTTTCAGAACTTTGTCCCTCCTTTACCATTTTGCATTTTATCCGCCCTGACTTTCTAGCTCCCAAAACCCAACCCCTCCATGGCTATTTCCAGAACTTCGTCCCTCCATGGTTGTTTCGGGAACTTCATCCATCCTTGACTATTGTTGGAACTCCGTGGTCATTTCCAGAACTTCATCCCTCCTTTGTCAATTTTCCTTTTGTCCGCCATTGCATTCCGGCTCGCAAAACACAACCCCTTTGTGGTTGTTTCTAGAACTTCATCCCTCCACAGCTATTCTAAGAACTCCATTTGTCCCTGGTTGTTTTCGAAACTTTGTCCATCCATGGTCATTTTTGAAACTCCATCTGTCCTTTGTTGTTTTTCCTTTCATCCATGCCCGGCGTTCCGGCTCTTGGGACCCAGCCCCTCCATGGCCATTTCTGGGACTTCGTCCCTCCACGGTTGTTCCAAGAACTTCATTCGTCCCTGGCTATTTCCGGAACTCCGCCCCTTTGTGGCCATTTTTGGAACTTCGTCCCTCTGTGACTATTCCGAGAACTCTGTCCATCCTTGACTATTTTTGGAACTTCGTCCCTCCTTTCCCATTTTTCCTTTCATCCACCCCCGACGTTTCGGCTCCCAGAACCTGGCCCCTCCGTGGTTGTTTCCAGAATTTTATCCCTTTGCAGTTGTTCTGAGAACTTCGTTTGTCCTTGGTTGTTTCTAGAACTCCATCCCTCTATTTCTGTTTCTAGAAATCCATCCCTCCTTTGTCATTTTTCCTTTTGTCTGCCCTCGACGTTCTGACTCCTGGAACTCGGTCCCTCTATGGCCATTTCTGGAACTTCATCCCTCCTCGACCATTCTGGGAACTCCATTTGTCCCTAGCTATTTCTGGAACTCCATCCCTCTATGGCTATTTTTGGAACTCCATCCCTCCTTTGTCATTTTTCCTTCTATCTACCCTGATGTCTGGCTCCCGAAACCCGGCCCCTCCATGGTCGTTTCTGGAACTTTCTTCCCTTTGTGGCTATTCCGGGAACTTCGTCCATCCCTGGTTGTTTCCAAAACTCTGTCCCTCTGTGGCCATTTCTAGAACTCCGTCCCTCCTTTTCCATTTTTCCTTCCTTCCACCTTTCGTCCGTCGGCCAACTTCAGTCAGTGCTTTCGAGCCCAACCTTGGGGAATGTTTTCCCCCATTCGTTGTTTTCCTTCCTTTTTTCTTTCATTCGTCACCCGACTTCCGTCGATGCATCCAGGCCTAGCCTTGGGGAATGTTATCCCCCATTCATTGTCTGCCTTCCTTTTGTCTTTCGTCCATTGGCCAACTTTCGTCGGTGCTTCCAGGCCCGATCTTGGGGAATGATGTCACTCATTCATTGTCTGCCTTCCTTGCTTCTTCCATCTGTCATCTGCCTTGGTGCCCCTTGGCACACATTAATGTTTATCATCCAAATGATCTCCAAATATGAATATTTTGAGCTTTTTATGATGCATGGGTGAATCCAAAAAGGAGTTTACAAGATTTGACTAACGTTTTCCTTGATTTGTGTAGGAAATCACTTACAACACTTCATGTATGTAGGTTTCAAGAAGCCTATTGTGGGTCCATCAGGGAGACCCATTGAGAAAGCTGAACAAGGAAAAGCACATATCTCTTGTCACCATTCATTTTATATCCACCTTTCCTTGTAGCACCCATCAACAGAGCTGGCATTAGAAGAAGGCCTATGCCAAGGAAGTCAATGACAAAAATGCAAGGGGGTGGCCTTGAAGAAAGCATAAGAGGAGTTTTCCACTCGAATCAGTGACAACCAATCCAATGATGCCAATTGTTCACGGGCCCGTTTGATCCAATGAATAATTTTGCAAGTCCATCGGGCAGAGGGTAACTTTCAGGTAGTTTCAACTATAGTAAAAGGGAAATCAGCAAGAGGACAAAACTGCTATAGCACATGGGCACTAAAAGACAAAATAGGGAGAAGACAAAAGATGTATTTTAAATTGTTGAATATTGTGGGGTAGGTGAAGCCCCAGAGCAATCAAATTTGGGCCACACAATGTAATTCAATCCTAGCCATTCATTCGAGATTTAGAAAACTGTAAATAGGGGTCTCCCCCTCATTTGTAAATGGTTGGAGAGCTAGTGTAAAAGCATTTTGCAGCAATAGAAAGCAACATTGCATGATTTATGTGTGTTTCCTTTCGAGCTTTCTCATTATGTGTGCATGGTTCTACTTCCCTTATTAGTTTAGTAGTCAGTTTCTAGAATGGAAGTGATGATGGTGTTTTCTTTTTCTATATTTGATGAATTTACAGCCCATACATTTGGCACTTGTTGATGACAAGCTATTGTGGAAAGTTAGCCTAGGCTTCCTTACTTCATTGCTGCAACTTGGTTCAATAGCATGTTCATGATGTGTGTAGGCAATTTGAAAATCTGCAGTCCTTAGAAGATTGCACTGGTTTTGTGTAACTGTAGGATCCTCCTAGCCAAGAAAAACCGATTTTGGGGAGTTTGTCTACTGTAGCAGCCTCCATGATTACTGTTCATTCATAGTTTCAGGTCCAGGAACTTACTCTCTTCACTACTCTTTTTCCTTTTCTTTAATAAGTAACCTTAGGAAAGGTTCATCGCACATTATAAATCTAAATCTGATGTTGAAATGGAGTTCAATACTATTGTTTGAACCTGTAGCAAACACATAACAAATCTCCTATCTTAAGAACTCCATTTGCAGATGCAACTTCCCCACTTTGTGACTCATCCCTAAGACCGCCTTGTGATTCCAGAAAATCACATAAATCAATTGATATATTCCAAACACTATTAAGACCTGACATTAGAGATCTAGGGATAGTGTTCTGCAATTTGATTATGGAAGATTGTCTTTCAAGAGAGGTGATGCACCTATGCATTACCTGTGTTGAGAAGTGCATTAAAAACACATCAACAGATGTAAAGTCAGCATTTTTGAATGATGAGCTAGAAGAAGAAGTCTATGTTGAACAACCAGATGGATTTCAATTGAATCATCAAAAAAAAATGGTATGTTGATTGAAGAAAGCTCCTAGAGCTTGGTATGCTAGATTGGATAAATAATTGTTGAAGCTTGGATTCAATAAAGGTACTACTGACAGTAATATGTATTTCAAGTAGGATCAAAATAAAGAATTGATCATTGAACTCTTTGTTGATGATATTATTTTTGAAGGTGATGATGATTTGTTTATGAAGTTTTCTGATGAAATGAAAGTGAGTTTGAAATTTCAATGATAGGAGAGTTGAAATTCTTTTTAGTATTGCAAATTTCACTCAATTAGATGATGGAATTTTCATATCCCAGTCTAAGTATGTGAAAGAGTTACTAAATTTATTTTGCATGGAAGATTCAAAGCCAGTTGGTACACCTATGATAACCAGATGCAAACTTACATAGAATGATGATTCTCCTAAAGAAAATCAGACAAGATACAGGTCAATAATTGGCGGATTACTCTATTTGACTCAGACCAGGCCATATATAATGAATGATGTATGCATGGTCACTAGATTTCATGTTGATCCTAAAGAATCTCATGTAACTACTGTAAAAATAATTTTCAGATACCTGAAAGGGATAGTTGATCTTGGTCTTTGGTATCCTAGGTATGATGATCTTATTATGAGTGCTTTCATTGATGTTGATTGGGTAGGAGATGTAGATGACAAGAAGAGTTCCAATGGTGGTTCATTCTTCTTAGGAAATAAGTTGGTATCTTGGCTAAGAAAAAAGAAGAATGCAGTTTCATTGTCTACTGCTAAGGTATAATATATTGTTGCTACAAATAGTTGTACCCAAGTATTGTGGATGAAGAAAATGTTGAGAGATGTCAGAATCAAGTATGAAGAACCCATTGCCATATTTTGTGACAATTTACGTTCCATTAATATTTCCAATAATCTAGTGTTGCATTCAAAGACAAAGCATATATCCATCAAATATCACTTTTTGAGAGATAAAGTGAGTGACAAAGAAGTTAGATTGGAGTACATACCTACCAAAGAGAAAATTGTAGATATCTTTACCAAGTCATTTCCTAAGGATACTTTTGAGTACCTTAGAGGCAAGTTAGGGGTGATTTCCCTTCCTGATCAGAATGAAGATGCAGGTCTTTGCATCAGTCTGTGAATTCATAGCCATATCCTATTCTCGATTGATGTTGTGGTGGCTACTACTCAGGGGGAGTAGTCAGATGATTCAAATTTGTGATTAGAGCATGTGTACCTTTTCCATTGATTTCAAAGGGGGAGAGAAATAATGTGAAAAATGCGAGAGAGAAGAGAAATGAAGAATGCACAATCTCAGGGGGAGATTGTTGGAGAAGAGTTAGTTGGGATGATGGTATCATTTTCACATCATGTGTTGCCATCAATGCCAAAGGGGGATATTTTTGGATGTTGTGGTTGTATTGTTGATATGTGGTTGTCATTGATGTCAACACTACTAGCATTGATGAGGCTTAAGGTTGTATATGTCGAGGATATTGAGAAAATTGTAAAAATAATATTGTTCGTAGCTAGTGAAGTTGAGAAGGTCAAAATGTTGGAAATTCCTATACGTTGAAGATCTGAAGGTGCGCTTTGAAGGATTTTTTTTTTAAGCTTTCTACTATGTTGTCTAAAAGCTTCAGAGGTTCTCATGAAGATTTGTGGAAGTTATGAAGATCTGTGTTCCTACAATTTTTGAGTTTCTTTAAATGGTGTTCTTGGATGAAGCGGATGAAATTATGGTAATTTCATGTGTTGTGCATGTCTCTATGATGTTCATGGATGATTCTAGATTGTGCTATATCCTTGTTGTACGTTTGCATTGATCAGAGTGTTCGTGTTCGAATATTTTTCTGATGTGTGCTCAAGTTTTCATGTTTTTGGCCGACATGATGATGTTGGCATGTTGCGGATCCATGAGGATTAATATTTTATTGTTTGGCATGTTTGAAGGTTTTTTTTTGGATCCTCACTATGTTGTGACCAACTTTTGTTGGAGCACATTGAAATTTTATTCATGTATTGAGGCCGATAGTTGTAATTTATTCTTTATTTATGGCCAACTGAATAGTGGATGTAAATCTATATAGCGGATATATATAAGTGTTAGTTTTCCTCATTTAGAGGCAATGCTCAGTGTGTACAAGTGATGTACATGTGTGAATAAAGGTTAGATCATTTAGAGCAGAGTGTGGAGGAGATTGAGCGGAGTGTGGAAGGGCTTGTAGAAGTTTTAGTGCGCCTAACTGGAATTGTAATTAGGATTTTATAGAAGCTATTTCTCAGTTCAACTTCATCAGATTGATTTAATCTCATTATTTTATGTAAGGAAGTGAGCCTTCCCTTTGATCAATGTTCTCTAAATAGTGCGCCTAAATGTAATTACATTCCCTTTTATTTTTCATTATACTTCTAACATGGTATAATCTTGTGGACTAACATCCACCTTTGCTTTTCCCCTTATAGTGTTTCCATGTATGAAATCTTGGTGTTCGTATGTCTCTGATGTGTTATTAATTTATTCTTGCACTTTTATTTATCAGATCTAAGATTTAAGGTTGATTAATGTTGTATATTTTGATTTTGGTAAAAATTGATTCACCCCCCACTCTCAGTTTTTTATCCTTGTTTTTCCAACAAATCATTCTACACAAAATATTAACCCCTTTTAGACCTTGAAAATTTTAGCACAATCCAACCTTATTTATCAAATCAAAACCATAAAACATAACAATAAAAAAGAATGATATAGTAGTTTGAATCCTAATCAACTTCAAAAACCATTTAAGTAATGCAAGATATAACAATTCTACTACCAACCATATCAAAAATAGTGAGAAATAAATGGAGGACACACACATGCACAAGCAGAACACCATATTTATGTGGGAAATCGAATGAGGGAAAAACCATGGTGAGAGTTAACTCACTATAAAAAGGCTCACAACCAAAAATACTTGCAAGAAGGCTCAGTGCCTTAGAAAAATATACAAAAGGACTTGCAAGACTAAAGCCAATAAAAATTTAGGAGCAATATATAGAGGACCTAATGAGATTCACTATCTTAGAGTAGGATACCAAGATTTAGAAAAATATTACAATTCTTCTCAACATAGCACTCTACTAATTAAGGTGTTATAACATAATTCATATTTCCTTTCACACACTTTAATGATGTCACTACTAGTTCAATATAATTTTCACACACTTAGTCACACTATACAATCATCCATCATGTTGTATCTAAAATGATCTTGCATTTATATCCATGGAAACACTTCAAGGCTTCAATTAGCTCGGCCAGGAAAAGGATAAACACTAAAATAAACTAGTTAGCCATCAAAATATAATGTGGTCCTATCTAGAAGAGAGAGAGGATAAAAACCACTCTCAAAACTTCTTCCAATGTGATCTAAAATAATTTACATGTAGGCACACATGAACCTAAGTCAGCATCAAGGAAATGTGTGGATGAAACATTGAAGCACATAACCAGTCGACCCATAAGCACACTTCTTATTGAATTAACTTGATGTAGTCCCAAACAAGATAGGCCAGGACCAAAATATATCACACCACAACTTCCATTATTGGCATAGCCCCCCAAGCACATGGAAAAGAAAAGGAACAAGCCCTATCAACCAAATATCCACAAATATATCCCATAAAGACAACTCAAGACATAATATGGCGCTAAAGTGACCAATTAGCAATGTGCGAATTACATGGGGATGTTTACTAAATATCCAACAACACATTTATAGAATTTTCCCATACTATCATGCGATGAATAGCCAACATAGATCAAATAGTTATAGAATAATTCATTCAGGAAGAACATAATACATAGCCAAATGATGTAGCATTAGTAGAACTTGTTGATTACTTCAACACATGAGATTGGAATTGAGACATTGCATAGATATTGAGAGAGCATTCATAAATATGTAAGAGTAGATACATCAATGTGGAGAAATGTAGAGCATTTCCTAGACTACTCTACACAACCAACAACACTACCAACCTTCTAAAGATCATAAATATCTCCTCAGAAACATAGGCGACTTGAAAATATAGGAGTGCAACATCCATATAACACTGACATTTAATAGAAAACTCTAAGACCAAGGCATCAATAGTGGAGGAATGTGGAGCATTCTCTCAAACAAAGTTCAATGCAACTTCCTAAAATAGAAACACTTAAGTAACTTACAGAGGCCAAAAATTCATTAGAAACATTAGCAGAGAGCATAAGACATAATATATACCTTTAACAAAATCTCTCCATAATCAATCATGCTTCTAATCATCATATTAATTCTTCTAATCCTTATCTAAATATAATATTATGAAATCAACTTTGCTGAGAGCAATAATACATAATGTAAATTTTTTGACATGAAATTAAACAAATCTTCTTAGATGAACTTCATCAACTCTTCTTTGGATAAGGCATGCCATTTAACCATGAACTTTAGCAATTCTTCTTTGATAATGAATGGCATTTAACCATGATATTCAACCATGAAATACATCACTTCTTCTTGGATAAGGGATGATATCTAAAAATGAACTTCATCAATTATTCTTTGGTAAGGCGTGACATCAACCACAAAATTTATAGCCAATGTTATCCTAAACTGAATATAACAATGATAGCTAATACCAAGAACTAAAAACTCACTTCTCAAGTACTAACATCAATGACCTCTAATAATCAATGTTGACATGAATGACAACAAATACCAACAATCTCCTCAGTATTGACATCAATGATAATAACTACCAACAATCTAACCCTTTGATACTGATAGAAACACATAGTGCTCACTCTCCCTCTTTGATATCAAGGAGAAAGGGCCATTCACTTCTACACAAAATAGTAGTATATTCTTTGACTTTAGGAATAAAGTGAAAAATATCTTTTATTTAAAGAATAGAACATACTCCCCCTTTGACCAACAACACATCTTCTTCAATCAATTGTACATACACAACAACTACATAACATAATCAAGACTCCTCCTTTCTACTCACTCCTCTTGAGAGGTAGCACTCATCAATCCAGGAGTAAAAGATATGACATGAATTTATCCCTATGGACATATTCACCATTTATACATATAGTTAGAACAAGGAATGACAATAACCCCTAAATTCATTCATAGATATTCAAAAGTAGCATTTGAAAGCGCCTTAGTAAAATTGTCTATATTCTAGTTCTTGGTAGGTATATACTCTATTCTAACTTCAGATTTTGCAACCTTCTCTCTCAAAAAGTGATACCAGATTGAGATGTGTTTTGTTCCTAAGTGCATTACTAGATTCTTGGAAATGTTAATTGCACTTGTATTTTCACATAGTATAGAAATAGGTTCATCTTAAATCATCTTCACATCCTTCGAAGTCTACTCCATCCAAAGCACCTAATTATTGCAAGATGTTGCAACAATATAATATACTTTTTCTATGGACAAAGACAAAAAATCCTACTTTTACTAAACCATGAGACCAATTTATCTCCCAAAAATAATTCACTTCCACTTATACTCCTTTAGTCATCAACACAACCTATCTAATCAGCATCAATATAGAAACTCAGTGAGAAATTTGGATCCTTTTTCTACCATAGGTCATAATTTGAAGCTTCATTTCATATATTTCTCATGATATTTCTTAGGATTGGCTTGAAATATAGAGACCAAACATACTACAAGTAGAGAAAACTGGAAAACTACACCAACTCATGTAATTGATTTGATCAAGCACCAGTTGGTACATACATTTTGAAGAATAGATAGGCATTACAGAACACTATTACTAGAGATTTTCAGTACACAAAATCATCACATACATCAAGATTGCATGCATTGAACATCTCCATAGACCTGTATGGACAAGAATTTTGTTCTAGAAGAATATAGAGCATCCCAACAAGCCTTCAACATTTCTTTACTATGGTCTAGTTCTAAACTCTATCACTAATATCTTTCACTTTAGAAGTTATAAAGACTTGAAAGCTTGGATATAATACCCTCATAGTTTGATTAACTTAACTTCAAGACCATAAGATAGAACCCTTTTCTATGGAGAGGAGAGAACCAAAATACTTTGAATTCACCAAAGAGAATGCACAATGATTGTGTTTTTCTTCTGAGACTTTGTCTTTATGTGTGATACAAAAAACTGGAATGGCATCAATAAAAACAAGTTTACCAATTTTCACACTCAATCTACCTTCTCCAAGATATTCAATGAAGGTCCAATTATGCACAAAAAATTTGCACACCGAATGATCTAATTCAAATATTTTTTATGCTATAATGTTCAACAAATTTTTCTTTTTAGGGGGCCAAAATATTTTGGAAGTGAAATATCCCCTTGAGATAATTCTCTATCTTAGTTTTTCTTGGAGTATTTTACAAAGTGCACAAGTGCAGTATCATCCTTCTTCTCATGGTCTTCTATCTAGACCTTTTCATTTCTCTTATTTTGTTGATTATGGGATTAAACCTTTTTATGAACTAGTGTCTTAGCAAAGGCACTTCTACAATAGTTTGCCTTATGTCCCATATTATTTCATTTGTAACAGTCAATGTTGTTCTCTAGAACAAGGTTGTTTCTCTTTAACTTGGATCTATACTCATTATCCTTCTGACCATAATTGTTACAAGTATAGAAATATCCGTGAAATAAAAAGATATTATTTCTTTGCTTGGCATAAATTATCTTCTACCCATGTTATCATTCCCTCTCGTAGCTCTACAATCAACATCCTTATTTCCAAAAATATTGCAATAAAATAGTAACCTTGAAAAGGTTGATTGAACCTAGAAGAAGCATGTTGTTTGCAGATGGAGGAATTCTAAATCTTTTTTTCTTCCCATCAGGATTAGATCCACCTTCTCTATTTCCATTATGAACAATCTTTGCATCTTTGGAGCCATTATTTTTAGAGTATTTAGTGTAAGATTTTTCCTCATTTTTTCAAGTGCTTCAAATTTTTTTGAGCTATCCTTAGGATCAAGCTTCTCTCCTTTATCAATTTTTCCTTTTTCTCTTTTTAAGGAATTCTTGAGAGTGACAATCTCCTCCTAAAGCTTTAAACATTCAACACTTTTGTCAGTAAGCTTGAAATTGAAGCAATCTTCAATCATCTTTCCTTTTTTAACCCTTATTTTTAAATTTGAAAAGGTCATACATTCTACCTCTTTTAGTTTAATTTCACATTCTTTTCCTTTTTCAACATTTATTTTCAATTTATCATTTTCTTCCTTTGACTTTGCAAGAAAGCTTTCATATTTCTGATTTAGTCCCCTTGCTTCATTCAAGTATTCTAGAGCTAATCGGATTTCCTTCAAATTATATTCCCCAATTATTTTGAATTGAAGTATCAACCTTCAATTTCCATAGATTCTAGATCTAGATCATAGGAAAACATATCTTCATCACTCAAGGAGTCAGAATCCTTACGATTCTATATATTACACTTTTTGTCAATAGTATTGAAAGTCGTAAAGAGACTTTCATCATTTGAATCATTCTCCTCATCTTCAAAGGAGCCATTGATTTCTTTGTAATAGAGAACCCTTTTAACCTTATCCATTTTATTGATATCACCTAATTCTTTATAATGGAATTTAGATTCAAAATGACCTATTCTTCCATAATTGAAACACTTGAATGGTAACTTACCCTTGTACTTTCCAGTGCCTTTCTTCAATCTTCTCACAAAGTTTTCTTCAACCTCATCAAGGTTATCATTTTGATTAGCAGCTTCATCTTCAATATTTTTTTTGGCTTTGAATGCAACTTCCTTCTTTGGGACATCTTTATCAAACTCTCTCATCTCAAAGGTAGTAAGAGTACCAAACATTTTATCAACTGAATGTTGATCCAAGTCTTTAGACTCTTTTATGGAACACACTTTATGACTGTAATATTTTGGGGTAGATCTCAAAACCTTCACTATTTCAATTTCCTTTACTTCTCTAGAAAGACCATAAATACTAGAGACTACTTCTTGTACCCAAAGCATATAACATACAATTTCTTCATCTTCTATCATCTTTATATTTTTAAATTCTCTTAAATATCTACATCTTGTTTTGCTTCACATTAGTATCTCCTTTATAGATTCTTCTAAGATTTAGCCAAGCATCTCAGGAAAATATGCAGTTCATCACCTTTAAAAGTTTTGAATCAACCAACCCACAGAAGGTAGCATTCTTGGCTTTGACATTGCTCTCATATAGTTTGATTTCAGCTAGATCTATAAGAGGAGTGGTAGGATAAATATAACCACTTTTTATTGATTTCCACACAGCAAACCCAAGAGAATTTAGATGTCATTCTATTCTATTTTCCTAGAAGAATTAATTAGTCTCATCAAACCTAGGACCCTTGTATGAAACATCAAGTGCCATCTTAGATCTTTACCTCAAGCTGCTAATATTCTGCAAAGGAACTTGGCTTTGATACCAGTTATGAACACACTTGTAGATTGAGAGGGGGTGAATTAGTCTACACAAAAAATTAACCCTTTCCAAACCTTGAAAAACGCTACACAATCTAACCTTCTTTATCAGATTAAAACCTTAAAATATAATAGTAAAATAGAATGATATAGTAGCTTGAATCCTTAGCACCTTCAACAATGTCTTAAGCAATGCAAGATATAGCAATTCTACTTCTAAGAAAACTAAAAATAGTGAGAAATAAATAGAGTACTCACACATGTATAAGGACACCACCAAATTTACGTAGAAAACCTAATGAGACAAAAATCACGATGAGAGTTAACTCACAATATGAAGGCTCACTTCCAAAAATACTTGAAAGAAGGCTCACTACCTTAGAGAAAGATACAAAAGGAATTGTAGTACTGAATCCAACATAACTTCAAGATAAATATATAGAGGACCAGATGAGATTCACTATATCAAAGAAAGATACAAAGATTTAGATAAAGATTACAATGATCGTCAACATAGGACTTTGCTAAGGCATTATAACATAATTGAACTTTCCTTTCACACAGTTTAGCACTATCACTGCTAGATATTCAATATAATTCACACACACACACTTCTTCACATGTGTACACTCCATTATGATACATCCAATATAATATTGTATTTATATCCATCGCAACACTTCAAGACTTTAATTAGGTTGGCTAGGATAAGGATAAACAATGAAATAAACTAGTTGGCCACCAAAACATAATGCGTTCCTATCCATAAAATAGAGAGGACCAAAAACACTCTTATAACTTCTTCCAATGTGATCTGAAACAATTTACATGCAATTTCACATCAACCTAAGTCGACATCAAGGAAACGTTTGGATGAAACATTGAAGTGCATAACTAATTGGCCCATAAACACACTTCTTATTGAATTAACTTGATTTTGTCCCAAGAAGGATAGGTCAAGACCCAAATCTATCATAAAACATATTCCATTACTAGTGAAACCCCCAAGCACATGATGCAACCAAAGGAACAAGCCATGTTGGCTATATATCCATTAATATCCTAGAAATACAAATTAAGACACAAGAGGCACTAAAGCGGCCAACTATCAATGTAAAAATCAAATGGGTATGTTCTCTAAACATTCAAAAACACTTTCACATACTTCTTCCATACTTTCATTCCATCAACAGTCACCACAAATCAAACAGGTATAGAATACTTCATTTAGGAAGCACAAAATACATAGCTAAATGATGTAGCATTAGTAGAACAACTTGTAGGTCACTTCAAAACATGATATTGGAATTGAGAAATTAAACAAATGTTGAGAGAACATTAAGCAATCCACAAGAGTAGAGACATCAATGTAGAGAAATGTGGAGCATTTCTAAGACCAGTCTAGATAACCAACAACACTACCAACCTTTTACAATTCACAAAGATATCATCAGAAACACAAGTGACTTAAAATTATTGGAGTGAAAAATCCACAAAACATTGATATTGAATACCAAACCATAAGATCAAAGCACCAATAGTACATGAATGTGGAGCATTCTCTCAAACAAACTTCAATGTCACTTCTTGAACTAGAAACACTTAAGCAACTTGAGAAGGAAAAAGCTTCATTTTAGCAACACATACTTTATCACGAACATAAGGAAATGGCATGACCTATTTTAGACCTTCAACAACATCTATGCATAATCAGTAATGCTTCTGATCCTTATTTGAATACATCATTATGAAATCAACTATGTTCACAACAATAATACATAATGCAACTTTATTTGACATGAAATTCAACAACTCTTCTTAGATGAACTTTAGAAACTCTTTTTTGGATAAGGCATGACATCCAACCATGAAATTTAGAAAATATCCTTTGATAAGGCATGCCATCCAACCATGAAATTTAACAATTCCTCTTTGATAAGGCATGACATCCAACCATGAACTTCATCACTTCCTCTTTGACAAGGCATGATATCAAACCATGAACTTCATCACCAATGTTATCCCAAACTAAATATAAAAATTATATTTGATACCAAGGAATAATAACTTACTACTCAATTTCTAACATCATGACAACCAACAACCAATGTTAACATCAATGACAATAATTACCAACAATATCCTCAATGTTGACATCAATGACAACAATTTCCAATGCTTCCATATATATTAGTGGTCATAAAAAGGGATTCATCTCCATCATCATCTGATGTGCAGTGGTTTCCTTCATCTGAGGAGTAGTATTATTCTTTAGAGAGGAGATTTCTCTTGAAATTGTTTCTCTTGAAACCCTTTTTTCTACTTTTATTTTCTCCAAGGGGAAATCTAGAAGAGTAATGACCAATTATACAACAATTAACAAATTTAAATTATAATTTACCTTTGTACATTTCTAATCCTTTCTTTAGATTTCTCACAAAATTTGCTTCTTCTTCCTCATAATCACTATGTGAACCAGATTCTTTCCTCTTTCTTCACAACTTTGAATGTAGTTTCTCTTTTGTGTGTACTTTGAACTTCATTCCTCATCTCATAGGCTATGAGGGATCCAAAAATATCTTCCATGGTAACTTTTATCAGACCCTTGGCTTCTTCAATTGTAGAAATGTTTGAGTCAAACCAACAAGGGAGAGTTCTCAAAAATTTCTTCACCACCAAAGAGTCGATTATGTCTTCTCTAAGACCTCTGATTCAATTCACTACTTCATCTACTCAAAGAAGACAATCGAATATTTTATCCTCTTCCTTCATCTTCATATTCTCAAATAGTGTTCTAAAATATTATATTTTAATGCTTCACACTATCATCTCCATCATAGTGATTATTAAGCTTATCTCATATCTCATTTTCCTGGTCTTGCATTGCACTACCTTAACAAATTTAGAGTTTTCTAACCCACTTAGGATAGCATTATTTTCTTTAGCATTATTCTCATAAGCCCTTTTTGTATTTGGATCAGCAATACGATGATAATTTTTTGTGTAAACATCCTTGGTAGCTCTCCATAATCATAACCTAGTGATGAGAGATAGGAATCCATTCTCATAGTCCAAAAGGCATATTTTTTCAATCAAACTACAGTGCCTTAAAAGATTAATTCTTCTAAGCCATGTGTTCTAAATGAAGATCTACCTTCAGCTATTAGGTTGCACCAAGGAACTCAACTATGATACCAATTGTTAGAACACAAAGATATACTGAGAGAGGGGTGAATCATTATATCCCTCAAAGTAATCCAATTCAAAACTTGTCAATAAAAAATTATAACTACCTTAACTAGATTTAACATTCAAATCAAAAGCACACAACCACAACACTAGATTTACATGGAAAACCCAATAAAGGAAATTTAACCATAGTGAGAAAGTTTCTTGGAGATACTATCCAAATCCAACCTCACAAAGATAAACAAAATTTTTAACTTTTATGGCATCAACCAAAGGAATTCGGCAACTCTCTACTGAATACAACACTTACAGAAAAGAGGTTGCAACCTCATATTACAACACCTGATGAATCAGATAAACAACTACCTCCATAACACCTCTGCTACCTTTAGATCACTACCTTCAACACTTTACTTACATTCCTCTAATTTTGGCTCACTACCTCCATCACTCACACTTGCACTTCTTCCTTCGTCTCACTTCCTCTAGAACTCGCACTTCCACTATTGGCTTACTACCTCAAGCACTCACACATACACTTTTGTTTTTGGCCTTCTTCCTTCAACATGCATCAAACACTTCTATGTAAATTTTCCCTCATTCATCTTCCTTCAATGCACTAGTTTTGGCATTCACATTGAACACACAACACATAAGATGTACAGCTTTATCACAAAATTTATCTTTAATTTATACCTTTCACAAGCATCAAAAAGTAGCTCCTTGTCAACCAAACTGAAATGTATAAGTATGAAATGTGCAATGACCATAATGAATCGACTCCAAATCAACTGAAGGAATGAAAAAATTAATGCAGTCCAAACTAGGAGATAATTAGGACCTATTTGAACTCTGCATGCATTCCCATGCTAGTGTACATCATAAAAATTTAGCACAGACAACTTAATTATCAAGTTAACTCAAGAAACACTTAACCCAAAAAATATTAACTCCAAGCCATAAACAGTATTGGAGAGACGAAATATTATCATATGAATTAAATCAAAAGCATCAAATGATATTAAAAAAAAATCCATGCCCTTCTTTCAAAAATTCATGCAACATTATGATGGCATAAGAAAAAAAACAAAACTTGTATCTATTGCAAACCCAAACAACATAGTATTGAGATGGAACATTGCAAAACTCAATTTGTGGTATAATTCAATAATTGGAACTCAAAGGGAGACAATAGATAGACATGAAAAACTCATCCTCCAAACTGCAATACCATAATAGAAACTACACAGAAATTTGGAGCATTTCTCTGAACCTTCCATGACTACAACAAGAAAGTCTTCACTTTGATAACTCAAGAAACTTTTGTTGTGATTTCTATGATCTAGAAATAGGAACACACATGATTCAGACTTGGTTCTATATAAATTTCAAAATTTTAGGACCATATCTTCAAATGCAAAGGAATGTGAAACATCATGAGGGGATTTTTAGAGTAACTTCTTGTGCCACTAATTATAAGAAATTATTTTATACATTTTACGTCAATAGACAATGAATACAACATGCACAAAATCATTCACTTATTCATTAGCAATAGGAAACAATTTTTATAACAACTCATGACATCCAACATTAAGCATATTACTTTTTGACCAACATCTTAATTGTATCATATGAAACCATCCACACACTACCTCTCTGCTAACAAGGATACCATTATCAAAAATCTGGATTTTTTTGATATCAATGACAACACTTGAAACATTCTTGCAACAAGGGGGTGCAAAAAAATTAACATCCAAGGGGATGAATAAATGCTCAAAATCACATGGGATGAATTGATAACCACACCTCAAAGTTTTTTATAAGAAAAACCTATTGGATGTTGTGGTTGTGATTCTGATATGTGGTTTTCATTGATGTCAACGCTATTAGCATTAATGTTTTTAAGACTGTATATGTCGAGGATATTTAGAAAATTGTAATAGATATGTTATAGGTTGTCTATGAAGAAATAAAGATTAGTACGGTAGAAACTTTAGTATGTTGATAACTAGATGTTGTGAATTAAAGGGTTTGTTCTCAAGCCTATTATTTTCTACTCTATAAGTTTCAGAGGTGTGCATGAAGATTTGAGGAAGTTATAAGGTTCCGTGTTTTGACAGTTATTATGTTACTACAAATGGTGTTCATGGGAGAAGATAATGTGATTCTGGTAATTTGAGTTGTTGTGTATGCTCTTGTGGTGTTCGTGGAAATTTCTAGATCATTTTCTATCTATGTTTCATGTCCACATTGATCATTGTGCTTGTGATTTGAGATTCTCTCTTGTGTTTTCAGCTTTTTCATGTTAATGGCCGATAAGTTGTTTGAAGTGTGGTGTGGATCTTTGAGGAAGAATATTTGAAGGATTTTTGTGTTCAAGGATATTTTTTTTGTCCTCTACTATGTTGTGGCCTAATTTGGTTGATGCACATTGATAATCTTTATTGTTTTGGGCTGATAGTTTGCATTCATTCTATTATTGTGTTGAAGTCGACATAAAGCAATGTAATTTCTTGTTGTAGATATATATAAGTGATTGTTTATCTCATTTGAGACAAGTGTCATGTGAAGTGTGTAAGTGCTATGTGTGAGTAGGGTTTAGATCATTCAAAGGCAGAGCAAAGTGTGAAGAAGAGTGAAAGAAAGTGAAGAATTGTTCATGTGCTTAACTAGAACTAAACTCAAGAATTTGCAGATGCTACTTTCTCAGTTCAAATTCTTCAAATGGTTTTAATATGAATATTTTCTGTAAGATAGTGAGTCTTCCTTTGAGCAGCAAGCTCTACACATTGTGCCTGAATGAATGTGTATTCTTCTTATATTCTTCTTATAATTATAATAGGGTATAACTTCTGGATTAACCTCCACCACGGTTTTTCCCTAATAGGGTTCCCATGCAAAAAAATCTGGTGCTATGTGTGTTTCTGATGTGTTGTTGATTCATGATTTCATTGTTAATAATTAGATCTAAGAATTAAGGCTAATAAAATTAATAAGTCTAAAATTATGTGACAAATGATTCACCCCCCCCCCCCTCTCAGTTATCTGCCCTTGTGTTGCTATCAATTGATATCAAAGCAGGTTCCTTGGAAGAAGTTTAATAGCTTGAGGTGATCCGAGATGGTGACATACAAGAAGGATAGTCTAATATTTGATGGAAAAAACTATTCTTTGTGGAAGACTTGAATGGAGTGTCATCTGAGATGCATTGGTGAATCCTACTGGTGCATTACATGCAATAGCTATGTTACCCCTCCAAATGGTCCTACTACTACTTTTGAGATTAGGGATGTTGAATATAACATCAGTGCTAAGGAAGCATTATTGAGTGCGTTGACTGATTCTGAGATGACAAATGTTATGGATCTGAAAACTACTTATGAGATCTGGATAAAGTTGGAAACTTTATATGAAGGTGATGCTAATGTGAAGATGGCCAAGCTACAATGTCTGAAAGGAAAATATGATCTTTTGAAGATGGGAAATGATGAGAATATTGTTACTTACATACAAAGAGTGAATGAACTTTTGTGTGGTCTTAGATGTGTTGGTGGATAGGTGGATGAACAAGAGATTATTGCTAAAGTGCTTAGATCTTTTCCTGATGCATACAAAATTGAATTTGTAGCCATTAAAGAGCTCCAAACTATGACAAATATAACCAGAGATGTGTTGGTTGGTGAACTTACTAATTTTGAGTTGAGTGAATTCAATGATGCCCTTCCTAAGACAAAATCTACATTCAAAGCTACTACTTATGGGAGAGACAAGTAGAGATATGATCTGGGTGAAAGTTCTTCTAGAAAGGTATTCAGATATGAGGAAGAAATGAGATAGATTGAAGAATAATAAAGAGAATTGAATGAGCTTGAAGCACTTATTGTCAAAAGAGAAGCCAAAGGAGAAGGTAAGTATAAAGGAAAGTTGTCTTTTAAATGTTTTTGTTGCAACAAGATAGGTCATTTTGCATCAAGGTGTCTGGAAAGAGTTCCTAAGCCAAAACCCTACAAGCCTAAATTTAAAAAGAAGTGTTACTATGTTGTTGATGAAGGTGTGATAAATGATGAATCTGAAAAAGGGAATGCAAGTGAAGACCTGATTTTTTCTTTATTGCTAACAAAGAAAATAATTTTCTATCTACTAAATCTTCTAGTTGTACAAATGAGGAGATATCTCTAGCTGTTCGAGTTGAAGAAAAAGATGAATGGGTAGTTGATAGTGGATGTTCACATCACATGATAGGTGATAAGAGAATTTGTAAGCATGTAGAAGTATGATGGTGGTGTTGTAAGATTTGGTGATAACAATAGTGGTATAATCTATGGTAGGGGATGTATTTCTTTTGATGGTAAGCATAATACTGATGATGTTCTTTATGTTGAAGTTTTGAAAAATAATATTTTGAGTGTTGGACAGATGGTTGATAAGGGATACAATCTTCAATTAAAAGATGGAAAGTGTAGTATAATGGGAAGTTCTAGGAATGTGATTTCTTCAGGTACTAAAACAAAAGGTAACATCTTTCATCTGAATGTTGGTAGTAAAAGTTGTCTAATTGCTTAAGTTGATCAAATTTGGTAGTGGCATAGAATAATGTGTCATGTAAACTTTGACAATATTATCAAGATAAGTCAATCATAGGCAGTGAGAGATCTTCCTAAGTTGGTATAGCCTACTAATACAATATGCAAGGAATGTTAGCTGGGAAAATAAACTAGAATTTCATTTCACAGTAAATAGCATTGTTCAAATGAATTGTTGGAGCTTGTGGATATTGACTTGTGTGGTCCTGCTAGAATCAAAAGTCTACAAGGTTACAGGTACTTCATGTTGCTTATTGATGATTACTCTAGGATGATGTGGGTTACTTTCTTAAGGGAGAAATCTAAAGCTCTATAAAAGTTCAAGATATTTAAGGCTAAGGTTGAGACATAGATAGGTTTGAAGAATAAGTGTTTGAGATCAGATAGAGGTGGTTAATTTACTTTCGGTGAGTTTAATTATTATTGTGAAGAACATGGGATAAAGAGATAATTATCTGCACCGTGGAACCCTCAATAGAATGGAGTTGTGGAAACAAGAAACAAGACAGTTCAAGATGTTGCTAGAACTATGATGTTGGAAGGAAATGTCCCTCATATCCATTGGAGAGAAGCTATGAGTATTGATCTCTATATCCTTAACCAGGTACAAATCAAAGGTAATACTCGTAAGACTCCTTTTGAGCTATGGTGTGGTCATAAGCCTATTGTTAGATATTTCAAAATCTTTGGGAGTAAATGCTATATCAGGAGAGATGAAGATCTAGGAAATTTTGATTCTAGAAGTGATGAAGGAATCTTTCTTGGTTATTCCACTAATAGTAAGCCCTACCGGTGCTACAACAAAAGATTTAATAAAATGGTTGAAAGTGAAAATGTTAAGGTTGATGAAGACATTGCTAGACCCTCCAGAACCTGTGGATATGATTCTAATGATTAGAATGATAGTAAAAATAAGATTCAAACTTTGAATCAAGTTCAGATCATTCTGGTGAATCAAGAAGAACAAGAAGAAGTAGAGACTAGTGAAAGTACAAAAGAGAGACCTCAAGAGCCTAAAATTCAAGAACACTCTAAGACTCCAAGTTATGTGAGATTGAATCATTCAAAAAAATTGATTATAGGAGATAAGAACAAAGGTGTCCAGAGTAGGAGAAAAATTGTAGAAGAATACTGTTTGATTTCAAAGATTGGGCCAAGTAATGTAAATTAAGTATGCAAAGATGAACATCGGATTGAAGCAATGAAAGAAGAACTAGAGAAAATTAAGAGGAATAATACATGGATACTTATTCCTAGACCTAAATAAAAAAATGTAACTGGAACTAAATGGGTCTTCCGAAACAAGTTAAATGAACAAGATGAAGTTATCAGAAAAAAAACAAGACTGGTATGTAAAGGATACTCTCAGATGGAAGGTATTGCCTTTGAAGAAACCTTTGCTCTTGTTGCTAGAATTGAAGTTGTGAGATTGTTTCTTGCTTATGCTGCTTACAAAAAATAGAAACTTTATTAGATGGATGTCAAGTCAGCATTTCTAATTGGTGAATTAGAAGAAGAGGTGTATATTGAACAACCTGATGGATTTCAATTGATTGATCAGGGAGATATGGTTTTTTGGTTGAAGAAAGCATTGTATGGACTCAAACAAGCCCCTAAAGATTGGTATGCCCAATTAGACAAGTACTTGATCAAGATTGGATTTAACAAAGGTATTGCTGATAGCAATCTATATTCGACTCAAACTAGACCTAATATCATGAATGTTGTGTGCATTTTGGCTAGATTTCAAGCCAATCTTAAGGAATCTCATGTGACTACTATGAAGAGAATTTTTAGATACTTGAAGGGAACAGTTGATTTTGGCCTATGGTATCCTAAATATGATGATCTTACCTTAAGTTCCTTTACTGATGTTGATTGGGTAGGAGATTTGAATGACAGGAAAATTATTAGTGGTGGCGCATTTTTCTTGGGAAAGAAACTGATTTCATGGTTAAGTAAAAAGAAGAATTTCATTTCCTTGTCTACTATAGAGGCATAATATATTGTTGTTTCTAACAATTGTACTCAAGTTTTGTGGATGAAAAAAATGCAGAAAGATATCAGAGTTGTGTATGATGCACCTACTGCCATATTCTGTGACAACTCAAGTGCTATAAACATATTTAAGAATTTGGTGCTACATTCAAAGACAAAGCATATATCTATCAAGTACCACTTTTAGAGAGATAAAGTGAGTGATAAGGAATTCAGACTAGAGTATGTGCCTACTAAGGAATAGATTGAAGATATCTTTACTAACCCTTTGCCTAAAGATAATTTTGAGTATATAGAGGGGAAGTTAGGGGTGATTACCCCTCCAAATTAGAACTAAGATGCATATTATTTGCATTAGTCTATGCATTTATAGTCATGTCTTGATCCGAATTGATGTTGTGGTGGCTGCTACTTAGGGGGAGTAGTTAGATGATTCAGATATGTGGTTCAGATCTTCTGTACCTTTGCCATTGATTTCAAAGGGAGAGAAGAGTAATGTGAAAAACTATGGAAGAGCTAAAAGTAAGGGGGAGAATAATAGTATGAGAAGAGAAATGTGTAAAGGGGAGATTATTGGAAGAAGAGTTAGTTGCGTTGATGGTGTATTTTTCACATCATGTGTTGCCATCAATGCCAAAGGGGGAGATTGTGTTTCTGATATGTGGTTGTCATTGATGTCAACACTATTATCATTAATGTCTTTAATATTTTATATGTCAAGGACATTGAGAAAATTAAAATAAATATGTTATAGGTTGTCTGTGAAGCAGTAAAGATTAGTATGGTAGAAATTTTGGTATGTTGATAACTAGATGTTACAGATTAAATTGTTTGTTCTCAATCCTATCTAGTTTCTAATTCGTAAGTTTTAGAGGTACGCATGAATATTTAGGAAGTTATAAGGTTTTGTGTTCTGACAACTATTTTGTTACAGCAAATGGTGTTCATGGGAGAAGATAATGTGATTTTGGTAATCTGAGTTGTTGGGTATGTTCTTGTGTTGTTCATGGAAATTTATAGATCATGTTTTATCTATGTTGCACGTCCACATTGATCATTGTGCTCATGAAGCAATATTTTCTCTTGCGTGTTCATTTTTTTCATGTTCATGGCTGACAAGGTGTTTCAAGCGTGTTGTGGATCTTCGAGGAAGAATATTTGAAGTTGTTTTGCATTCGAGGATATTTTTTTGGGTCTCCACTATGTTTTGGTCGATGTTGGTTGATGTGCATTGATAATATTTTTTGTTTTGGGTCGACATTTTTCATTCATTCTATTATTGTGTTGAAGCTGACATAAAGAAATGTAATTTCTTGTTGTGGATATATATAAGTGATTGTTTATCTCATTTGAGACAAGTGTGATGTGAAGTGTGTGAGTGCTATGTGCGAATAAGGTTCAGATCATTCAAAGGAAGAGCAGAGTGTGAAGAAGTGTTCATGTGCTTAACCCAAACTGTACTCAGGCATTTGCAGATGCTACTTTCTCAATTCAAATTCTTCAGATGGTTTTAATCTGAATATTTTTTGTAAGATAGTGAGTCTTCCTTTGAGAAGTGAGGTCTAGGCAGTGCACTTGAATGCATGTGCATTCCTCTTATATTCTTCTTATAATTTTAACAGGGTATAACTTGTGGATTAACCTCCACCGTGGTTTTTCCCCTAACAGGGTTTCCACGGATTTCTTTTTTGGTGTTATGTGTGTTTATGATGTGTTGTTGATTCATTATTTCATTGTTAATAATCAGATCTGAGAATTAAGGTTAATTAGATTAATAAGTTTGAAATTCTCTGACAACTGATTCACCCCCCCTCTTAGTTGTTTTCCCTTGTGTTTCCAATAAAACCATCACCAAGGGAGCATGTCAATAAGTCACATCTCACAAGACAAAATGGATAGGGATAATATATTACCCCCTTAAAATGTCAACATACTTGTTATGTTGTTATTTTAAGGAAGAAAATGGGATCCTTGAAATACACACCTCAAAAATTAGTTATGCTTTCCCCCAAGTGTAGAAACAATGAAAACCACACAAAAGACTATTGTGTTGCTACCATGGAAAATATGGTTGTACCTAAGGTTGTACAACCATTAATGGCAATGAGAAAATATATAAACCTACAAATGGCGCATAGTGAGGAGCAACATAGAATAAAGATCATTATTGATTAAAGTAATTAGGTGCACCAACATATGGAAGAGAACCACAATTCTTAAGTTATATTTTACGACTCAAGGCTTGACATTCATTGGTAGAATGACCATGCACTCAATGGTATGCAAAAAAATTATTATAAATTTTTTTTCATGTTTTCAAAGGAAGAGTAATCAAGTGAGCTTTTAGAAGCCTTGAAAAAATATGCTCTTTCTTAGTGGTAGAAGATATTTCTTTCTCTTGTGAAGACAAAATTTCTCACTTATCACAAGATTCCATAAATAGAATAGATGATAACACATTAGATGAATATGGGGATGAAGTTTAGAAACCTAGACCTTGTATAGAAAAGTACAATATAGAATTTTCTTGATCATTATCATTTTTTTCCATTTTTTCATTACATCCATTATTAAAAATAATTTTGTATCCAATCCTATAACATTCTTCCAACTTATATAAAAAAATTGTATCTACATGCTCCTTAATAGAATTGGATTTTCCTTGAGCATGCAAATTATTTTTATTTTTCAAAGTTAGGAATCTTCCACTCATGAGGGATGGAAGTTAAAGATCCCCCATAACCATCATGGTGTGATTTTTTTGAATGTATTGATGTAGAACAAGATAAAACACAATACTCCTTAGGAGTATATTGTGAGATTGTGTACTCTCCCATGCAGGAGGGTGTTGTTGGGTCTCAAAAATGCAGGTTTGAACCATGAGAGGTTGCCAAGCTCTCACAAAAATTTTGGCCAGCATACAAGGCCAATTAACATAATTGAACCTTCTTCTCTTCAGACTCTGCTAAACCTAGGCGGGTGCACCTATGTGAATAATGCAGATTTAAAACATATTTCCTGCTCAAACAATCTACCCACAATGGCAACTGGAAGTGGATAGATAAAATCACTACACCTACTCCTACTACGCAAAACAAAGGATTTGAAAATGATATTTATTATGAATTTTATCATCTGGGTTGTGATAGATCAGTGCCTTCTATCCACATGGGCAATGGAGTCAAAAATCAAAAACTATATATGTTTCCCTCTTTGGCTTAACTCTAGTTCTTAGGCATTTTGAAAATTCTATGACTAGCATAAAAATTCACTAAATTTATGACTTGCATAAAGTGTGCTGGAATGTTTCTTCACCTAGTTCTTCTTTAACTATCCAAAAGAAATCCTTAAATCACTGTGACTTATTGAAAGAATTTAATTCTGACTTGCAAACACCAATCAATTAAATCAAACTAAATGGGAATACATTTTGACAAATCAATAATATACTTGATACACTGACTTAAATGACAAAAATACCTCAAGTTGGAGACACTCAAATAAAGAATATGAATTAATACAAACAACAACTAAACACCAAAAATAATTCACTTGTTAAAATATTTTCTTCATTGATATGCTTCAAGAAAGTCTGTACATTATTTCCATTTTCCCAGTTCTCATCTTCTCCAAACATTTAACTATTATAACTATTGTCCTCCCCATTTAACTGATTTTTCAATACATTTATATAGTAAATCCAAAGGGATGAGACCTTTCACTTTCTTGTTACAACCATTTGTATTCGTCGATAAAAATTAAAATATTTAATTGGATTGCCTTATCGGAAAATTAAATATTTCTAAAACTATAGTTCTACATTTCATTTCACTTTATACCTTGACCCCTCTTTGTATTTCCTCTCCGAAGCTTCCTTTATTCTTATCACTCTACCGCGGTCAAAATTATGTCCTCCCACGGTGTGGCAGTATTTGACTTTGACTGCTCCCCCACCATCCACTGCACCACAACGGTGACCGGTCTTAACTGCTACTTTGGTATTATCTTCCCGTCCACCGCGCTACCACATTCAAAATTATGTCCTCCCATGGTGTGGCGATGTTTGACTTTGACTGCTCCCTCGCCATCCACTGCACCACCATGGTGACCAGTCTTAACCGCTGCTTCGCTATTATCTTCCTATCCACCGTGCTATCGCGGTCTCTATTTTGACCGGTGGCGGTATCGCGGTGACCATTCATTGACTGCCACCTCCCCAGTTGTGTCTGCTCACCACGCCTCCATAGTCACTATTATGACCATTTGCAGTATCACGGTGGCTGCCTTGACTGTCACCTCGCTGCTTACTCACCACCCATTGTGCTACCATAGTCTCCTTTTTGACCCCTGGTGGTTGCACGGTAACTATCTTGACTGCCAGGCTCGCTGTTATCTCACCATCACTTTCATGTTCACCGCACCACTGTAGTTACCATGATGACTATTCGCGGTGTGGCGGTAACGGTTACATGACTGCACTTAACTGTCATATCACGAGCCACTTTGAAAATGGTCGCGCTAAAGTGGTAAACACTATGGAGGGTAAACGATGGCAATAAAAGGTATTTTAACATCATGGATGGGGGTAAAATGAATTATTTCATGAAGAAGATAGCAAAATAACGAGTTTAAATGAGTAAGACCCCTTAGTTTTTTAATGGAAAATTTGGGTTCTAACAGTGGCTCTTGTTGGGGATGAGTGATTTGCAAATCATTGCAAGAATCCAAAATATCACTGGGAGAGCAGACCAAGACAAGAAAAGATATGAAAAATGAAGGCAATGGAAGATGGAAGGAAATGAAAAGATGAAGATGGAAAATGGGAGATGATGCTACACTACTGTACATGGAAAGAAAATGAATGTTTTCAATAAGGCCACTTATGAGATTGTCCATGTATTAGCAAGTCCCAACCCCTTTAAAAATTCCTAAACTATTGTGCATGGAATTTTTTTTTAAAGAAGTTTGTTTGAGAATTGTCCATGCACTGGCAATCCTTAATCCTCTGTATCTGCTATGGTTTAGAATTCAAACCATAAAGGATGGACCCAGGCCATCCAAAAGAAAATCCTACACTTTCCTCTATCATAGACTTTATTCTGATTTGAGCTCATCAGGTTTCTTTTGAAACTGTCCATTCCAACAGCCCTGTTACATGCACTGGCATTGAAAGCCTTTAGGAAATTATTGTGTTTAACCTGACTCACACCACTCTGCAGTTCATCATATGATAAACCTTTGTCTCCTTCATCACACAAAATGTATCCAAATTCAATGAAACTTTCATAATTTTTCCCATTATCATATATTACTAAATGATCCTACAATTGTGCTAGGATTTGAAAATCGGAATGCTTCTCTTGGAAATCTAAAAATTCTATTTCATCAACATCTTCTGAAAAAATTGAATCGGAAATACTTTCCATTTCTTTCCTATCACCAGCCACCATTGACACACACTTTTGATCCATACAGTCATCCTTATATATACTTGAATCAACAAATGTTGAACACTCATCATCAATAACATGTATACGAACATCTTTCTCTTGTAGGCAAAAATTATTCAAGTCACATACCTCTTCTTGGACATAAATGGATTCTTGATCAACTTCAAAGATCTCTTCATCATTTTGAGAAATTTACATGGAACTATTTGAATCACTACACATAGTATTCTCATTGTCGAAGCAAATGAATGCTGGACCCAAAAGTTTAGAATTATCTTTATGTGCACATCTCTAGTATTCAAAAGTCAGTAAATCTAAAATTTTCTCACTGCTAAGTGAACATGTTTCTTCCAAATCTTCTACTATTTATCCCTCTTCTTTATTTTCATAAGAACTACAAGAATCACCCTAATATTAATCATTGTAGTCCTCATCCAAAATGTATGATTGATCCTCCATATCATCACCATCTTCCAAATCTGAAAAAATTTCATTAGAAATCCTAGTAGCACATGCTTCCTTTGTTTGTTGCATTGTTTGATCATCCATGATATCACTATTAGGTTTATGGTTGCCAGTATCCATATCCCTTTTCCAAAGTATAGAATCAATAAGTTTATTCACTACATCAAAGGCACACTCCTTTGATGACTATGACCAATAAAATGTTTCAGGCTCTGATGCTCTTAGAAATTGTGCAACAAACGTGAGTCTTGTAGACCTAAAATGAGGAGGTAATTGCATACAAATGTTTTTCATCCTGTTGTATAGAGAATTTACATCTTCTCCCTTACATCTCTTTATGTCAAAAAATGAATCTAAGGGAGAAACTCTACATTTTGATTCTATGATGGAGTCTTGGCTTTGAGTATATGCATATTCATCTCCTCCTCCTCAAGGTGTTGATTCTGATAGCTTACAAATCTTTGTCTAGGAAGGACAGGATAAATATTCATTTGATGTGATGACTGAGATGCATAAATATTCTTCTATGAATAGAGCATACTACCTTCATTGCCGAAGTTCTTAGGTGGCACTTGTGGTGTCCAAGATCTACTAGCATTTGTGTATTCAGATGCATCTGAGACACATTTAACTCCCAATTGCAGCAATCCTTGATTCAATAGTAGCATTTGTTGGTCCAATTGTAGTCTTTTTTGTTTCAATTCTTTCAACTCTCTTATTGATTGTTTCCTACACACTTGTTCTACCTTCTTGACAAGAAAATTGACCAAGTGTTACTGTTCCATAATATTTGTGCATTATTTATCAAATTGAAACAGAGTTGCCACCTACTTTTCCCAAAAGTATGAAAATGAAAGGGATTTTGATCTACTTTTGTTTGCCCCAGCGGAATCTCTAGAAAAAAAGTAAAACTTTGTTGACTCTATAAATGGATAGGCTGAAAAAACTTTTGGGTTTCAAAAATGCAGGCTTGAACCATGAGAGGTTGCCAAGCTCTCACAACATTTTTGGCCAATGTACAAGGCCAATTAACATAATTGAACCTTCTTCTCTTGAGGCTCTGCTAAACCTAGGTGGGTGCACCTATGTGAATAATGTAGATTTAAAATATATTTTCTGCTCAAACAATCTACCCACAATGGTAACTGGAAGTGGATAGATAAAATCACTACACCTAATCCTATTGCACAAAAGAAAGGATTTGAAAATGTTATTTATTATGAATTTTATCATCTAGGTTGTGATAGATTAGTGCCTTCTATCCACATGGGCAATGGAGTCAAAAATCAAATACTGTATATGTTTCCCTCTTTGGCTTAACTCTTGTTGTTAGGCATTTTGAAAATTATATGAATGGCATAAAACTTCACTAAATCTATGACTTGCATAAAGTGTGTTGGAATGTTTCTTCACCTGGTTCTTCTTTAACTATCCAAAATAAATCCTTAAATCACTGTGACTTATTGAAAGAATTTAATTCTAACTTGCAGACACCAATCAATTAAATCACACAAAATGCGAATACATTTTGATAAATCAAAAATATACTTGATACACTGACTTAAATGACAAAAAGACCTCAAGTTGGAGACACCCAAATAAAGAATATGAATTAATACACACAACAACTGAACACCAACAATAATTAATTAGTTAAAATATTTTCTCCATTCATATGCTTCAAGAAAGTCTTTACATTATTTCCATTTTCCCAGTTCTCATCTTCTACAAAAATCTAACTATTCTAACTATTGTCCTCCCCATTTAATTGATTTTTCAATACATTTATACCATAAATCCCAAGGGCCGTGACCCTTTCACTTTCTTGTTACAACCATTTGTATTCTTTGACAAAAATTAAAATATTTAATTGGATTGCCTTATCGGAAAATTAAATATTTCTAAAACTATAGTTCTACATTTTATTTCACTTTATACCTTGACCGCTCTTTGTATTTCATCTCTGAAGCTTCCTTTATTCTTACCAATCTACTGCAGTCAACATTATATCCTCCCATGGTGTGGTGGTGTTTGACTTTGACTGCTCCCCCGCCATCCACCATGCAACCATGGTGACCGGTCTTAACCATTGCTTCATTGTTATCTTCCTATCCACCGCACTATCGTAGTCTCCATTCTGACCGGTGGCGGTACCACAGTGACCATTCATTGGCCGCCACCTCGCCGATTGTGTATGTTCCCCGCACCACCGCAGTCATTGTTCTGACCATTGGCAGTATCACGGTGGTTGCCTTGACTATCACCTTGCTACTTACTCACTGCCCACTGCGCTACCGCGGTCTCCTTTTTGACCCTTAGTGGTTGCGCAGTAACTATCTTGACTGCCAGGCTCACCGCTATCTCACCATCGCTTTCCTGTTCACCGCACCACCATGGTTACTGTGATGACTATTTGCGGTGTGGCAGTAACGGTTACATGACTGCACTTTACTATGATATCGCGAGCCACTTTGCAAAAGGCCGTGATAAAGTGGTAAACGCTATGAAGCATTAACGATGCCGATAAAAGGTATTTTAACATCATGGATGGGCGTAAAATGAATTATTTCACGAAGAAGATAGCAAAATAACGAGTTTAAATGAGTAAGACTCCTTAGTCTTTTATGGAAAATTTGGGTTCTAATAGGTGTAAAATCTAATGTACCCCAATAATCATCTAATAGTTTTGTTATAGATGACAAGTTAGGACTATCATCAATTTTTATGAAAATTAGATTTTTTTTATTTTTTTTAAATTCCAAATTATTTTTCAATTTTTATGATGAAAAAATAATGAAAATTTGGAGTTTTTTAGAAATAAATACAAATTATTACCAAGTTTTTCAAATAACCTAGGTTTTAAATTCAATTTCAGAATTTATGCATTGAAAAATAAAAAAGATTACATGTGTAAGATATGTCAAGTTCACCAAAATGTTTAGTTGAAAAAGGGATCCTAAGACTAATGCATAGATCACTAACATCAATCATTTTTGAAATAACATTAAGATGCAAATCAATAAGGAATTATATTGACTTCCAACCTTGTAGGTGAGTCAATAAACCTTTGATCTGATCCTTTTGTGCCTTGTAAATTGAGTGAAATTGATTTAATTTTATAGACTTGATGAAATTATTAGACCTAATCTAAAAATTATGCATTTTTTTGTAATAAAAAAATTACAAAACCAAGTTTCAATAGTAGATCTTGAAAGAGTAGAGTTAGGTGCACCTAGATCATACAAATATGAGTTGATTTTCATGGATAAGGGAACATGGGTTTCCTATGTCCAAAGAGATAAAACTAGAATCTTCTTTCATAGTCCTCAGGTGTCTGATCATAGGATTCCTCCTTTCGCATATCACTATCGGATCTTCATCGAATGCTAAAATAATTGAGTTTTTGTATCTTGAAATTTGTAGGGTTTAAACGCGAAAATTGATAAATGATCTTCAATCTTCCTCCAATATTCTTCAAATATGTAACCTACACATTCAAAGAGAGAGGATGGGTTGTGCCATATAGGGTCTTGCCTCAGAAAAACCTTGTGTTGGTGTTTCCACATTCATAATGGCAAAATTGATGGTAGAGAGCTTATCCTTTTAAGGAATAGAGGCTAAATTATAAATGAATGGTGAGTCAACAACAGACTGTAACTCACCACTCGAATTTGCTTTCCTTGAAGGATTGAAGTCATACACACCCCCTCAAGGCTTGGTTGCAAATTGGCTTGGACTTTCTTTGAATACCTACACGTGTTATTCCTCACAAACAAAATATATGCATAAACATATACAAAGTCATGTAAAACTTGACATGATGCTTTGATATAATTCAAATGTTGCAATATTTTTTCTCTTGAATTCTCTTGACTTGATCTTGATTGCTTGATAATGCTTTTGGTCTCCAATTCTTACTTCTTATTCTTGTTAGTTTTCAAATGATGCAATGATTATGTATTTATATGCAATTAATCTAATGTCCTACAAATTTAATCTTGATAGTCAAAATTTCACATTTGAAATTCAAATAATAAAATACTAACTCTGACATATTAAAAATTGGAGCCAAAATAGGGGACAAATTCACCTAGGGTGTGATTGTCACAACCTTATTTCACAAAGTGTAAAGTGTCGAGAGAAAAATATTAAATTTTTGCCTTGGATTTGTACGTGTGATTTTTTGATAAATTTTCAAATGGGCCACATAATGCATAATTTAGGACATTAGATGTACAATTAGGTCCATGCACATAGGAGGGAGCAAAATCCAGTGTTAAATTGTCAAGGGTGGTAATTTACAACGCTATAAGTATATATGCATAAATGAATCCAAACCCTATAAAATTTTAAAATAAGTGATACAAACTAGAGTGATATCATATTTAGAATACCCAAAAATATTGAAGGTGTGAACCTTGAATTAAAACTCTACAGTGGTACAAGACTATAGGGTTAAAAAATGTGAAGGATAATAAACTTTTTGTAAGTTTAACTAGGTTAATCCAATAAGATTAATACACAAACATAAATTAACTTAGATTAATTATTTTAAGATTTGGACTAATATATTTTAATAATATAAAATTTAATGGAATTGATAGGGGTATTTAGCTCATTGACTAAAGAATGTATATATTTGATAAAAAAAATTGAACCTCATGTAATTGCTCTTATCCTAGAAAATACAATCTCTTTGTGAATGAAATGCTTCAAATCTACATTGATTTTTTATTCTTTTAATCAAAATCTCAAATCTAAATCTAACTCACAATTACAATAATACATATATTAGAACACTCCCAAAATAAACACAAAATTAAATAAAAATAAACAAATTTCACCATTATATATTATAATATAAAACTTTATTTATAATTTGTACATCAATCTAAAATTTATTGCTTGCTAGCATGTGATTTTCTTACATAATAATAAATTCTTCAATCAAAAGAATATGCAGCTTAAAAATAGTCTCCCAACTATGTATTTCTCAATTATAAGTTTTATAAAACATTTTGACCCTCATAACATATTTACTTAGCTTTCCCAAATACTCTTTTATCTAATAAATGTTTACCCGCAAAAATAGTGAAGCTTTAGAGAATGTTTGTTAACATATTTCCCGCAAGCAAGGATAATTAGGATAAATAAGTTATGAATGGTAATGAGAAAAGGAGAATGAAAATTTCCGTACAGTATTCAAGGGCATAAGTTAATTGAGTAAAGTTAATTGAGTAAAATGTAATCACGAGTCTAATTAGCTAGATCGAATTGGCAAGTGTATAATTAAGATTTTAAAATTAACATGTCTTGAGGTAAAAATAAAATATATGGATTTGAATTAGAATACTCTTCTTTGTTTAATTATGGGCTGACTTTATCAATTTAGTATAGGTCTACAATCATAGACTAGATATATGCTAGTATATTTAATCTTTGATGTGGTATGGCTCTTCATTTGATTAAGAAACCAAAATAATGGATTACATATATATATTATCCATTAAATCCGATTGTGTCATTGTTGATTACCCTTTTAGAATGCTTCAAAATGAGAGGAAATGTGAGAGATATAGATTGAGGATGAGATTATTAGAATGAATATAAATAATGTCTTTTATTACTAGCATTGATTTGCAATAAAGTGTGCTTAGTCAACCTCAAAGGAGAAAGATAAAGGGGGCTCTACAATCGATTTTTTTTTTTTAGTGTACTTTTGGGTAGACAAATCAGAATCACATGGATGAGCTCATGGCTACAAGTCAAGCGTAGATTATTATTCAAACATTAGTATGGTAAATATTGGCTACCTAGTGATCAATGTATAGATAAGCATGATAATTGGATCGATAGGTCTTTGAATGTACAGAGACAAGTCAACATAAAAGTAAGATAAGGTACTAAACTTAAAATCTATTAGTAATTGCAAGTTTTTATGCCCCCGTTTCATTTCCCATTATGTATAATTGATTTGAGATAATTTACATGGGTTTGTTGTGTAAGAGGTGCCCTTAGTCATTGAATTCAATATGTTATTCAAACCCTAGCTATCCAAGTTGAAGAACCATAATTTTCTAAGTATGAGGGTTCCTTGAGGTTTCCACCTTGTAGAATACCCAAATGGGTACTTATGTTTTAAATTTGCTGAAAATGGGGAAAAATGAGTAAATTGTGTCGTAGGTTCTTGGTAAGTTGTCAGCTTTTTGTGGATTTTCTTGTTTCATCCAATTCTATTTTTTTTATTTGCAACTAGTTATGGGGTCCTCTATGCAAGGTAGATCTAAGGGCTAACTCTGCATTTGCAGGATTACATTAGTCGAGTTCATTAGGTTCTTTTAACATAATGGAAAACTCTATATGAACCAAAAAAAATAAAGTGCACTTTGAGATTGTTGAATAAATTGGATACTGAGAGGGGGGGTGAATCACTATCCACACAAAATAATTGAACAAATACTTAAAAATTTATTGCAGAACAAAATAGATTCAAGCAATAGTCAAACATCAAGTTCCACAACACATGAACACCATATTTTACATGGAAAACACAATGAGGGAAAAACCACAATGAGGATTAACTCAAAGTATATAAAGTTATATCAATACTGGTAACAAAGAGGCTTACTGCCAGATACAAAAGCTCACTACTTACAAGGACTTATTGTCCACAATGGAGGCTTACTACCTACAAAAATAAGTAAACAAAAATGGCTAACCGCCAGAGTTGAATTGAGGAGTTACACCACTTGTGTATGTTTAGTTCCTTTGATGCTCAGAGTATTCGCTCACATGACCTAATCTTCAACCACTATTCAGACATTTCGCTCATACACACACTTCTTCTCTTTCCATTCACATTCACTGCACACACATATATTACTTAACCTTCATCGCCTTCTCATCTTCTAATCATCTTGTATATATATCCGATATATCTACACACATTAATTAGGTCAGACTGATTGATGCAAATCATATTTTCAATATGATAACTTATCGGCTTCATATCAAGAGTAATTCATCCATGTCATGCAACATCATGTCAACCAGGATTAACTTAATATCAGATTAACTTAATATCGAAATGCAATCTCAAAAACCGATACCAACACATCACCCAATCATATGAACATCTAAGAATACATATATACACACTTCCAACCATTCCAAGCCTTTTCCCAAAATCGTAGATCATATTAATTACCAGAGGGAATATGCAGACCAACATACCAGAGATACCGGATAGGATAAGCATGATCTGCACATCGTTACACGGTACCAGACCAACATGGTGACATCAATGACAATATATGAAAAAATTCTAACAATCTCCCTTTTTTTCATTGATGGCAACATGTGCAAAAAGTCTAATTCAAAATTCTCCAAAACAAAAATTATTTTCCAAAAAGAACTTCTCCCCCTTTCCAAAACTCCCAAAACTCCCCCCCTTTGACATCAATGGCAAAGGGCGCCAACAAGATGAAAACATGGTGACATCCAATATTTGAAGATGTTCATTCAAAATTTTCAAACTTCAAAAACTTTCAAGCAACCAATTTCTCAAACCAGAAGGATCATCATGGAAAAAACAGGTTCTTAAATGGCAATAAAAATTCAGAAAATTAGAGTTGGGCAACTTGACATAAAAATTTGAATAAGTTATCTATATTATTTCAAAAAAATGTAAGAATAGAATCTGTGGAAAATTGAATGTAGTTTCTAAACTACTAGGTTAATTTTTGTTAAAAAAAACTATTTGGTAAAAATTTGAAATTTCAATGCAGTAGTACTAAAATTTCAGGGAAAAAATAAGAAGTAGGTGTCTGTCTGACCACCCTAACCATAATAAAATCATAATATTTATTTTATAAAATTTTAGATATAAGTAGAGGACTCATGTCCGGATGTGATGCATATTTTTTTGTAATTTTTTTTCAAATAAATAATTAATTATGAATTTTTTATTACAACTTTTTAAAAATATAAAAACTCCTATGTCTGACCACCTTAACTTGGTCAAAACTTAATGAAATTCATTTTTTTTTTTTATCCTATAGTATGCAAAGCATAGAATGTGATGCATGTTTTGGATTCAAAAATTGTGATACCGTTTGAAAGCTATAGATGTTTTTCTATCAGACTATCAATCAGGACTTTAGTCGTAATAATAAAAAATAAATAATAATAATTTATTAGATTCTAAGTAAAATATAATTTATATTGGTAGAAATCTGAGAAGCTCCTTTACAAACCCTTTTCATTTCATCAATTTTAGGTAAAATAAAAGTCGTCAGCCACATGGGCGAAGTCTGGAAAAACAAGGTAAGTTGTTAAACACATTTTACGTGTTGACTTTTTAGGATTGGCAGGTCCGAACCAAATCCCAAGCCTAATACCGAGGCATTAAATTTTGTGTCAGAATATTGGATATTGGATTCAAATCGAATATCGGATATCCGATTCAAATCCGATATCAGATTTGAATTCAATATATGATATCTTTTAGATCAATTTTAAAACAATTTATACAATCTTTAATATATGATTTTAAAATGCAATTAAGTTTATCATTTAATATATATAATATCCAATAAACTTTATAATGTAATATATTTATTATACAATTTATGATAATCTCTTACCGAATTATGTATTTAATATATAATATATTAAAATGTATAATATTTAAATATTATTTCAATATTTTAGTTAATCTATAAATATTTTAATATTATTTCAATATTTTAGTTAATCCATAAATATTTAAATATATATATTACCAATTTATAAAATATTTAAATATTATCTATTTCCCTCTCGCTCTCTCCACCTCTATCTCTCTCAAGTCTCTCACTCAATCACTCCTCTCTCTCTCTCCTCTCTCTCTCTCCCACTCTCCCTCTCCTCTCTCACTCTCCCTCTCCTCTCTCTCTCTCCCTCTCCCTCTCCCCTTCCCCCTCTTCCTCTCTCCCTCTCTCTCTCTCTCTCCCTCTCCCACTCTCCCTCTCCCTCCCACTCTCCCTCTCTCCTCACAATCTCCCACTCTCCTCTCTCCTCACTCTCTCTCTCATCCCACCTCCCCTTCCTCCCTCTCGATCTCACTCTCCTCACCCTCAAACTCTCCCTCCTCTCTCTCCCTCCCACTTCCCTCTCTCTCTCTCTCAATCTCCCACTCTCCCACTCTCCCTCTCTCCCTCACTCTCTCACTCTCCCACTCACCCTTCCTGCCTCTCCATCTCACTCTCCCTCTCACTCTCTCACTCTCCCCTCTCCTTCTCACACCCTCTCCTTCTATCTCTCCCTCTCCCTCTCCCTCTCTCCCTCAACTCTAAACTCTCTCTCCCTTTCCCACTCTCCCTCTCCCTCTCTCTCCCTCTCTATCTCTCCCTCCTCTCTCCCTCTCCCACTCTCTCCTCCACTCCTCCCTCCTCTCCTCTCTCCCTCTCTCTCTCTCTCTCTCCCTCTCCCTCTCCCTCTCCCACTCTCCCTCCTCACTCTCTCACTCTCCCACTCTCCCCCTTTTATCTCCATCTCTCTCCCTCTCTCCTCTCCCTCTCCTCTCCTCTCCCTCTCCCTCTCCATCTCTCTCCCTCTCCCACTCTCCCTCTCCCTCTCCCTCTCCCTTTGGTCTATGTGTGTACAAATCGGATATCTGATCTAAATTAGATATCTGATTTGTGAAACTTCATTATGCAGAGGTGAAATCTTACCATTCTAGAACATGTTTTAAAAATCGGATATCTGATAATATTAGATCTTGAATTTGTGGGCCATAGAAAAACCCCATGTGGGCCATTTTGGTGCATTCCAATGGGCCCTGCATTCTATTTACAGCACTTTGTAGGTGAAAAACGCGTGGTTTCAAATAGGAAGAGTCAAAGATAAAAAAATTGGAGCATCTTGTACTTAAATTTGTCATACATAATGATTTTTTATCATCTTTTATTTGGTATAATGGGGAGAAGCAGTCGTCGGAAGCAAAAACATAAGAGAAAGCTGAAAAAAGAACAAATTGAAGGATATAGACAAAGAGATAGAGAAGGTCATAGGAAGAAAATACAAGGTATGTTAAATATTGGTGAACCTAAGCCCTATGGTCTTTCAAGTGAAGAGAAAATTGAATATGTTCAACATGAAAATGTAGAACATTATATTGAAATTGGGAATGAAAATGTTCAAATTGATATTGAAAATTTTCAAGGTGAAAATGTTGGAATCGAAGATGTTTAACATGATATTGAAATTGGGAATGAAAATATTAAAATTGATAATGAAAATGTTGGAATTGAAGATGTTGAACATGATATTGAAATTGGGAATGAAAATATTGAAATTGATAATAAAAATCTTGGAATTGAAGATGTTGAACATGATATTGAAATTGGGAGTGAAAATATTGAAATTGATAATGAAAATGTTGAAATTGAAAATGTTGGAATTGAAAATGTTGAACATGATATTGAAATTGGGAATGAAAATATTGAAATTGATAATGAAAATGTTGGAATTGAAGATGTTGAACATGATATTGAAATTGGGAATGAAATTGTTCAAATTGATATTGAAAATGTTCAAGGTGAAAATGTTGGAAATGAAGATGTTGAACATAATATTGAAGCAAGTGTAAATTATGTTTCACTAGATTACACGAGAAATGAAGAACCTTGTGTGGAAGAAAGACGTATTCCAAATTCAAGACCTTCAAGGACCCCTAAATGGTTAGTTGAAATTGATGATAACATTATAAACAATTTTGAAGGCAAGAGGTCAACACGAACTATTTGGTTGTGGGCTAGAATAATTTTCAACCAATATTTTAGCGATAAGACATTGACCGAGCAATTCCAACTTTTTGTACAATTGCTAAAGATGCAAAAGATGAGACCTTTGCTAGCCAAATTGAAGATTCGTCTGAACAAGAGGACTGAAAAAAATTCTATTATTGTCAAAAATCTTTTTAATGCTCTCAATTCTATTGGAAAAAGTAACAAGGAAAAAGATAAGAGAGCTACTCGGAGAGTCATTACCACCGCCCTAGTAAGCCATCAATTGAAAAAGGCTCACTTTATGAGACAAACTTGTATTGATTTTGACTTAAATCGTAAAAATTTGGATAGAGCACTTGCAAGAAGAGAAAGAATAGATGATCCTCTTCAAAATGATACATAGGATTTTTCCGGAAGGCTTACACGTGTTGATAAGAAGCTAACCAATAATGTAAAGCAGGAAATTAAGCAATTTTGGCATGATAACTCTAGAGTATCACCCAATGCAAAGGATGTTTTAAAGTTAAGAATTGGCAGTCGAGACTGTACACTACATCCTAAACATTTCTTGGAATCAAGCCAAACAATGTTGTTCAAAATTTTTATTCAAACACATCCAAATATGGAAATCTTGCAAAGAACTTTTGAAGGTTTGAAGCCATTTTATTGTGTGCCTCTTAAGATTCACAATACTTGTTGTTGCAAATACCATGTCGAGTTTTCAATGTACCATGAACTATTATGGTATATCCATTCTACTTTGCATACTAATGAAATGTTGCAGGAGTGTGGTGCAATGCATCTTCTGAAATCATCAAGGGACTTACTAGATCTATTTTTATGTTATAGGGATGGTGGTTCCTTTTTCTATAGAAATGATTGTTTAAATGCGAAGTGCTCACAATGTGGTGGCTTGTCAAAGTTTGTTCAATGTTTTCATGAGGGTTTTGAACATGAATTTGGAAAGAATCTTGTTGAGAAAAAGATATATGAGATAGTCAAATATACTTTGCAGAGTGGAGATGAAGGTTCTAGATGCGAGTTGGTTACAAAAGAATGCAGTGTTGCTGATTTTATTTCAGATTTTAAGGACAATCTTTTCTACAAATATGCAAGGCATAGTCATAGGTATCAGTGGCTGGATCAATAATTCAGGATATGTAAGGACTCTTTTCCGATTGGCACTATTATATCAGTGGTTGATTTTGCATAAAACTACACATTGCAACCACAAAACGAGGTACAATCTCAGTATTACAATTCCATTCAGATTGCTATTTTTGTCCACATAACGTTTAGACATGCACCTAATAGTATAGAGGAGGATCAAAAGATAATTAGAGAGTATCATTTTAATATCAGTGATGATAGATCTCACTTGTCCGAGTATGTCCAACATTGTTTCGAGAATTTTTTTGAGTTCTTGCAGGAGCATGATATAGCACTGGGCTGACATCTCATTTGGTCAGATAACTATATAGGTCAATTCAAGAATGCTCGTATGTTTTATTGGTTGAGTAGAGTGCATGTAGAGAGGGATGTACCTAATATTGTGAGTTTTTTTGAAGCTGTCCATGGGAAAGGGGAGCATGATGGAGCAGGTGCATGTGTAAAGAGAGCTCTAATTAAGGAGCAATTGAATATTTCAGGAGAAAAATTTAGTGATGCACGTTCTATTGTTGATTGGTGTAGTTCAACATTGTTACAGGGAGGGACACTTGATTCAACAGTGCATAGATTCTTTTGGTTGGTTGAGGAGGGTACAATGGGAGGTAGATTGGATTGTCATACAATCAAAGATTCTTCAAAGATGCATTCATTTCAAAGCTCAGATGCAAGCACATGGACCATTTGGACACGATAGTTGGCTTGTTTTTGTCAGTGTTGTATTCAGTGCAAGTGGGATCAATGTGAGTCAAGTGAGTGGGTGGATACATGGGTTCCATAGTATCTAACTCCTTTATCTCAAACTATATCCATGACAAATTACACAATGGAAATTTCACTTGATTACGACCGGCTTTCAGATCTACTACATCCAGGACATGTTTTTGCAGTTGTTGCACCACAGGGGCATGAAGAGAGATAAAAATATGTGTTGGATCGATGTTTGTGGGTAAAGTACAAGCTAAGACAATTGATGGAAGATGATGATGGGTTCGTGTATCCTAAAGGTTCAATTGTAGTTGCAGGAACTTGGTTGCGAACATAAATGATTAGAAAGAATGGCTCACCTGCATTTGAAGACTACGAGAAACACAAAACCATTCTCATGTATTCACACCTTGTTATAGCAACAAATGTTAAATTGTTGAAGCATCATGCCAAACCAAAGACAAAACAACTATGGACACTTAGTAATGTTGATCATGAAGCAATATTGGATACTCTTATGCAAAGAGATGACCCTTCAGGCACACTTGAATAGCATATTCAAGAATGGAAAGTACAATGCTTAAGCCTCTTTTTTGCTATGACAATATAGATATATCATTTGACAAATTTTGTGATATTCTTGGCACGATTGATCATGGACCTACTGCAACAATAGCCAACTCTGATCCTTTCAAAGAGGTATGTGACATATTACAATAATATAGATTGGTTATTCAAAGAATCTTTTATAGTTTGATTTACCAATTCATCATCATTCAGGTTGTTTAGATTAATATAGATTTGTTAGTCTAAGCATATTTTTTGTTGTTACAATATAGATTTATCATTTGACAAGTTTTGTGATATTCCTGGCATGATTGATCATGGACCTTCTGCAACAATAGCCAACTCTGATCCTTTCAAAGAGGTATGCAACATATTACAATAATATAGATTGGTTATTCAAAGCATCTTTTATAGTTTGCATTACCAATTCATCATCATTCAGGTTGTTTAGATTAATATAGATTTGTTAGTCTAAGCATATTTTTTGTTACAATATAGATTTATCAGTTGAAATTTTTTGAGAGATTCCTGACACGATTGATCATGGACCTGCTGCAACAATAGCCAACTTTGATCCTTTCAAAGAGGTATGTGACAAATTATAATAATATCGATTGGTTATTCTAAGCATATTTTCTATTGTATGTAGTTTAAATGCTACCTTGATGGTTTGTACAGGTGCTTGTCACTCCAAAATGCCAACATACTACTCTTGTGGAAGATTGCACCTTGAATGCCTCAAATAGGAAAATTTTGTAAAAATTGAATTTTGAAATGTGAAACAATGTAAAAAGGTCATAATTGTGTATAGGCATAATCTATATCCAGTGATGTTTTTTGAAATACGGTTCAAATGTTTGCCATTGTATAAAGGGTATGTTTAAAATGTAAAAATATTTTTGTACTTAATCAACTACAACTAGAGGTTTTTTTCCTAGTTCTTTCCTATCGGTATGCTCATTTGAACCAGGTTTTGTAATATCTCCTATTTATATATAACAAATCATAGTGGCTTGCCACTTTTTCGAAAAACAAAAAAGTAAAAAGTTCATTGTGAATTTCATTTTCTAGGTAATTGATTCAAGTTGATTGGGTAAGATTTTTCTGATGCAAGAGCTAGGACTTGCAGAATCTTGATCCAACCTTAAATATTTGTGCCTCCACATTTCATTGACATTAGCACTTTGGACTCTTAAGGGAAAATGTCGCTCCAATGTAGCTCGGAATGATTCGACGTATTTGGGTGCAAAAAAGAACCATACCTAGCATAAACGTACCCATATGGACGTGTTGGAATAGTCTGTTGGGTCATACGAGTTCGAGAATGAAAGTTGCACAACTTTGCAACTTTACACTGCTTGCATTTGGCAACTTTTCCCTCAACTGAAAACTCATCACCACAGGAAAACGCCTTCGAGATAGCAAAAACCAAGAGAGGTTATTGTATATGGTCTCAACACGATCCCATATCCTTAGATGAAGATTCTGTAAGAATCACGGTTTCTGAGAAATAGTCTGTCAAAGTTTGCTGCCTTTTAGCACTTTGGACTCTTAAGGGAAAACGCCGCTCCAATGCAGCTTAGAGTGATTCGGCGTATTTGGGTGCAAGAGAGAACTATACCTAGTGTAAATGTACCCATCCAAATGTTTTGGAACAGTCCGTTGGGTTGTACGAGTTTGAGAATGAAAGTTGCACCACTTTGCAACTTTACACTACTTGCATTTGGCAAATTTTCCCTCAACTAAAAACTCATCACCATGAGAAAACGCCTTCGAGATAGCAAAAACCGAGAGAGGTTATTGTAGATGGTATCAACATAATCCCATATCCTCAGACGAAGAGTCTGTAAGAATCATGGTTTCTGAGAAATAGTTTGTCAAAGTTTGCTGCCGTTTAGCACTTTGGAATCTTAAGGGAAAATGACGCTCCAATGCAACTCAGAGCGATTCGGCGTATTTGGGTGCAAAAGAGAACCATACCTAGCATAAACATACCCATCTAGACATGTTGGAATAGTCTGTTGGGTCGTACAAGTTTGAGAATGAAATTTGCACCACTTTGCAACTTTTCCCTCGACTGAAAACTCATCACCATGGGAAAACGCCTTCGAGATAGCAAAAACCGAGAGAGGTTATTGTAGATGGTCTCAACACAATCCCATATCCTCAGATGAAGATTCTGTAAGAATCATGGTTTCTGAGAAATAGTCCATCAAAGTTTGCTGCCTTTTAGCACTTTGGACTCTTAAGGGAAAACGTCGCTCCAATGCAGCTCGAAGCGATTCGGCATATTTGGGTGCAAGAGAGAACCATACCTAGGGTAAACATACCCATCTGAAAAGTGTTGGAATAGTCCATTGGGTCGTACAAGTTCGAGAATGAAAGTTGCACCACTTTGCAACTTTACACTGCTTGCATCTGACAACTTTTCCCTCGACTAAAAACTCATCATCATGGGAAAACGCCTTCAAGATAGGAAAAACTAAGAGAGGTTATTGTAGATGGTATCAACACGATCCCAGATCCTCAGACGAAGATTCTGTAAGCATCACAGTTTCCAAGAAATAGTCCATCAAAGTTTGCTACCTTTTAGCACTTTGGACTCTTAAGGGAAAATGTCGCTCCAATGCAGCTCAGAGCGATTCAGCGTATTTGGGTGCAAGAGAGAACCTTAACTAGCGTAAACGTACCCATCCAGACATGTTGGAATAGTTTGTTGGGTCGTACGAGTTTGAGAATGAAAGTTGCACCACTTTGCAACTTTACATTGCTTGCATCTGGCAACTTTTCCCTCAACTGAAAACTCATCACTACAGGAAAACACCTTCAAGATAGAAAAAACTGAGAGAGGTTATTGTAGATGGTATCAACATGATCCCATATCCTCAAATGAAGAGTCTGTAAGCATCATGATTTCCAAGAAATATTCCATCAATGTTTGCTACCTTTTAGCACTTTGGACTTTTAAGGGAAAATGCCCCTCCAATGCAGCTGAGTGATTCAACGTATTTGGGTGCAAGAGAGAACCATACCTAGCGTAAACGTACCCATCCAAACATGTTGGAATAGTCCGTTGGGTCATACGAGTTTGAGAATGAAAGTTGCACCACTTTGCAACTTTACACCTCTATAGAGATTTAGGGATGTCCTCTTCAGATCACTCTATTCTGAATAGGTTTGTGGAGCTACCAATATTAAATCCAAGTTGAATGACTTTGAGCAAATAGTATCCTAGTAAACATGATAGAGGTCCCACTTCTTCTTGAATGCAGGAGCACCATCTGACCTTTTATCTCCATTCCTCTTGAAGCATCTTTTCTTTCCTCCTTCTCCTTCCTTATTCGAGGATTGAGCGGAAAGAACATGAATGTCTTCATGTGTAGGGCTTCATCCAATACCTCTCACAACCAACCTTGACTCCTCTTGAATACAGTCAACCCTCAACCGATCAAACTTGGGAAGTTTCGATCTCATGTTGATTCCTTGAATGTAAGACTCCCAGGATGAAGGAAGACCATTACGAGCCAACATGGTCAAATCTTTGTCATCAACAATATGACCTTTTCTCTCGTTGTTTCAACTTAGAGATCAGATAATACAACTAAAAGCACTCAAAAAATTAAACACATAAGACAATAAACACAACAAGAAATTTTCTTACAACTCAGGCCCAGCTCATGGCTAAATTTGATACAATGAATAATAGCACCTCTCGTAGATGCAAAGATACAATCGAATATGCTTCTCCTTGAAATTGGCCTGCTGCTGCAAGATGAAGCGTTGCTGCTCAAGTGCAAAATTTTGCTTGGATTGCAAATTATGTTGAATGAACTTGATTGAGTAAATGAACAAACATCACCTCGTATTTATACAAAATAAGGTGACTCTTGAAGGAGGTCGGCCTCTCTTGAAAATAATAAATTACAAAATAATATCAAGGAAGGTCAGCCTCATCCATTTAAATAAAATGAGTATAAATTAAATAGCCATAGGCTATCATTTAATTTATTTCAACTTAATGTGATCGCTATCATGTATGAAAAATGTGGTAGCATAGACAAGGCAATGGGCTATTTGAAAAAAACTTCAAAGAAATGTGGTCTCATAGAATTTAATGACAAATAAATGCAATTGACAACTGCTCATAGTTTTTAGTTATCTAATGTGAAGTAATTGCATAACTGCTTAGGTTGACTTTGTAAGAACTATATTGTAATTAAAAAATTTTCATCTATGAACATCTAGTTGTTAGTTATGCAATGTGAATTAATGATTTGAGTTTGAAAGATGTGTAATGCAATGTAATCAGCGATACAAATATAAACTACATAATATAACCATTAAGTTTTAAGCTATTTTACATTGATATTTAATCATTGCTCAAGATAAAATTTTCAAAGAGTTTTTATCATGCACATGAGGAACAAATTAAATTTTGATTGTCAACTTCTATATATCAAATTATCCAATAATCAAGTGTATGTCCATATACAAAAATGGCATCGACGCCAACTCAAACAATTTTTTACAAAATGTGGCATATGCCATCTCAATATGTATTCAAAATTTACATGCCAAAATGTCTATCTCATCCTAAACTACTGGTGGATCATCAAAATGGAGCCTCTTTGAAGCATTTGTTGGCTCTGAAGGTAGCTGCATAAGAAAAATTCAAACCACAATTGAGATTAGTTATACTATATAATTTAAAAGCGAATAATTAACATCAAAATCAATATACATTGAATTTTAATTGAACTCTAAAATTGAAATCTTGACTACCTGAAATATACGTCTCTTCAAAGGGTCAGGAGTCCTAGAATATACCAAATCAAATTTTGAAATGCCAATCTATATATGTGAACAAAAACATAAAATTGATCCAAGTTAGCATACAATTATTGGTAATAGGAACTTATTTTCCAAACACAAATAAATTAAGAACATACCTCTTTAGGTTGATCTTTTTCTTTATCTCCTTCAGGTGTTTCGACAGCTCCTCCTTGAGGTGTTTCAACACCTACTCTTTGAGGTGTTCCAATAACTACTCCTTTAGGCGGTATGTCCCTTGTCATCATATCTGTATAGCTCATAATTACCTGTACATAAAATTGACAAGTACATATGAAACTTCCAATCTATGTCGATGCATGTATAATCAATATAAGATCTTAAAAATCTTAATTCAATCCAATTTGAGTTCAATTACCTCCCCCTTATCTAGATTTGCGCCTCCATAGTCTGAACGATGTTGCACCTCACTTGCACTAGGTATTTCCTACAAGAGGAAAAAAAGATAAACATATAAGTTATTATATAATTTCATTAATGACAATTCAAATGACAAGCAAGTGCAAAAATATATACTACGTGTGTCTCTAAGCCAAATGAAATGGCCCTAAGGGTGCTATCAGTCACCTGTGTGAGATTCTCCTTAGACATTAACTGTTAAATATACCATGTAAATAAATATTAGTACTTGATACTATCTCTTATTAATATTCATTTAAAAACAAATGCAAGTTATGAAATTACAACTTAAATCTTATGTGTCACTATTCCCGCATTTGCCTCTCTAGCAGGAGAGGACTCTGTATGGTGCGCTCCACTCCCTTGCGACTGATCTATAATGTCCACATCATGGAGGTCATAATCAGAAGTGTCCAAGGGATGCTCAACAGGCTGTACAAGAGGACCCAAGCATATCTGGTGGCACATAGTGCAAGTATGTGGCACACAAATATGTGGACCTAAGGAGGATGATGCAGCAACACTCGAGCCTTCGCCAAAATCACCAAAATATGGTTGAGCTACTGTAGAAGCATGCAAAACCAAATGACCACTCAAAGAGTGAATAGCCTGAATAGTCTGTGTGGATGCATCCTGGATAATATCTGGATGATATATTGGAGGTGGCAGAGGAAGGGGAAAATTTGGGCACAGGACTACTCTAACTGCCCCTGGTCTATCCTAGGGCATAACTCCCCTGACACCTTGGAAGGGTTTAATGTCAAAGTAATTGACATGATGCCCTAACACAAACTCAGCATATAATTGTTTAATAAAGTAAAATGCTATGTTGGAATTATTGTTTGGTGGTTTATCAAAAACCATACACCAACGATCCCAAAAGTTAGCTACAATGTCCCTATGCATGCACCATTTTATGGAAATTTTTGTTTTATTAACATTCACTGGCAAACCGATGTAGGGGTCAATGAATAAAGAGGCTATTTGGGCTTTGGTTATTTGGAGATCTTTCACATCATCGTAAGACAATCCACATCGATAATATTCCCTGATGTCTTCTCGCCATGAATAAAAGGAATTATGTTGGATGGAGAGGGTTTCTATATTTTTAATTATTTCCTTCAATGTGTTTGTCATATCTCTCAATCGAGGCATTGTCTGATAAATTTCACAAATGCCCCTCAATTGCCCCAATTTTTCACCAATTAAGTCTTCAATTGGTGGTTGCAGAGGTGGTGGAGCATTTGGAATTTGTGGATTTTCATTCGCAACCATAATACCTGTTTAAAGTTAAAAACTAATTAAACTAATTGAATTTACACAATATAAATGAAATTATTGTAAAAAAACCCTAGTTTTTGATAAAAATCCAAAAAAAACCATAATGTTTTCACAAAAATCAATAACAAACTCTTATTTTTGATAAAAATACATCAACAACACTACTTTTTAATCAAGAACCATTTCAAAACATTAAGTTTTAATAAAAAATCAATGTAAACTCTAGTTTTTTACAAAAATCAATAGAAAACCCTATTTTTGAAAAAAAATTAATAAAACCTACTTAAACTTAAGAGAATCTACTTAAAAAATCGATAACAAGATTGAAAAAACCAAATACATACCTTTGAAATCAGATATCTGATCAAAGCGAATATCGGATTTGGGATTTTCCTTTTGCGCCCGCGTCAAACTATGAGAAATGAAGTTGAATAGTCTGTTGTTTTTTTATATACACTTTCCAGAAATCGGATATCTGATTTGGATTGGATATCGAATTTGTGGAAACTAGGTTTGGTTTTTGGTTCGGGTAAATGTATTGACACCCGAACCTAGAAAAGTCAACTCGACATTTCCGCGTTTTTGAGCCGATCCAAAACATGATTTTTTCTCATTGCCACTTTTTGGCCCATCATGATCCTGCACATACCCTAGTCCATTTTCCAAATCCTAAGGGGAGCATTGACCATCTACCAACGTATCTGGATTGAAAGATTCTGATCCAATGAGCGACTCTTCTTCTTCTTTCCTTTCTTTCAGGGATAACAATGACATTTTCGAGGAGAGATTTTCTTTTCTTCGATTCTGGAGGGGAATCACTAGTGACTACTTCCAATTCCTTTATCCGAGTGGAAGAACCTTCCTCAAATTGACTCACCATGACTTCACTGGAGATCATTACATTTTGCAAGGATAATAATTTTTTCTTGCACATGCTTGCTTTGACCTATAAACTTTCCAAGTGCCTATATATTTGTTTTGCAATGGGAATCTCAGATTCCCACTCAACATCATTTTTTCCTGGTAGAGATTTCAAAAAGTAAAGGACCAACATGTAAGCAAGGACCCAAAACAAAATGGGTATCCTTCTCCCAGTGTCATTTGTATGTTCTCGGTAAGATTTTCAAGAATTAGCTTACACAAATCAAATTGTATGTTCTCTTTTACCATTTTATACGCCAAATAAACTACGATGGCCGAAGTAGAGCCTTCATAATTTCTGAAATAGATTTTATAAAAAATTTCGAATGCAACATACCTAACCGAGGAATCACCAATAGTATAGATCAATAGTGCTCGAAGATCTTTGTCAATTCCTGTCATTTCCCCCACTTCCTTGTATTTTATGGTTTTTAATCCAAGAAGTTCTCCAATGCCGCATAGTCCGATAACTGCTTTGATTTCTTCCTTCAAAATGAGATAAGGTTTGTCTAATACAATGCTACCATCCTTGAATTTTCTTAGAAGGAACATGATAAATTATTTTTTGGAAAACCTAGGGAGTTCTCCCCATACATCCAAACCTAGGGCTTGTATGTTTCATAAATCATTCGGTTCCAACCCTAATTCTGACTTCTTTCTTTTCTGATGATCAAATTAATCGATCTTGACTCCCTTCAACTTTGGAGGGATATTCTCACTTGATCCTCTTTTAGAAATTTCCATTATATCTCTCAAAATTTGACAATAAAATTCTTTAGTTACCTTCTTCTGCAACCACAAGATAAGGAAATTGTTTCTCACCTATATTGAATATCCACAATGATTTATGTGAGGGTCTTCAAATCACTTTAGAGATGCTTCAAGAGAGTTCCAAGTCACTCTACAAATCCTTCGAATACATTTGATGATCAAAATGATTTGTGAAATTTCCTTTATACTTCATCATTTTTCTCTAACTTGCATTAATTGCAAAAAGCTGACAAACTTCTCTTCCATTTGTATTGAGAAACCCTAATTTAGTCCATAAAAGAACATGCTTACACCTCTTATTTTGGTTTCTTTTGCATCACTTATGTCATGTCATTCTTTACAACATATCCATGTGCCAACACCTGACATACTATATTTTCAAGGGTTTAATTGATTTTATGATAAAGCTCCCCTAAGACCGAGCTAGGTCTAGTTCCCGGAGAATTCATCTGCACCAGATGAGGGTACAAACACATCAATAGAATCTGATCCTTCTTTATTTTTCCATATTTTTCTCATTTCCTACTTAAATTCTTCCTTATCAATCTTTTCAACTGGTTTATTATCTTCCACCGGAGGAGACTACTTTTCCTTTCTATTTTTGCACACCTTTGAGATGTGTCATGGTTTCCTGCAATAGTAACAAACTATATTTCTCTAACTTGTTTGATTTCTATTTGTCCCAGTTCTGCACTAACTCACTTTATGTCCAAACATGTTACAGGTATACCAACAGCCATTGAATGATTGATTCATCATTTTTCATTGAATCTAGATTCATCATTACCGAACTAATCATCCTTACTAAAGATCTGCATTCAGTACCTTTATGTCTTATCTTCTTGCATGTATAACATTGTCTAGAGAAGGGACCGGAGATTTGATTCAACCTACTCCTACACTTTGTTGCCTTATGATCGGGTTTATTAAATGAAAAAAAATACCATTGAATGAAAAATACCTTTGTGCATTTGGTTGTATGATAGGTGGTTTCCTTCTAGAGTATATTTTTTGCTTCCCTTTGTCATGAGTCTTTTGATTGTTCACTAGATTTGAGTTCTGCATTTTTCCATCAGCTTCATTACCTAAGCCACGTTTTTGTTTAGAAGGTTCTTGTCTTTCTATCAATTCATCAAGCTTGGTGGAGCTTATCTTAAATTCATCTTCACAAATTGTTTCTTTCTCAAGTTCTGCTTTCAAGTTCATTACTTCTTGTTCAAGCCTACATCAAACATCAACTTTGCTTTGTATTATAGTTTTCAAGCATTCTTCATTTTTTTCCTTTTCATTTATCTTCAATTTCAGACTAGTATTCTCATCATTTGCTTGTTTCAATTCCTCACTCACTTATCTATATCTTTCCTTGAATTTATTTAACTTCTCTTTCAATTTTCGGATACATTCATTTTCTTCATCAAGATTTTCTTTCAGGTCTCTATTTTCAATTTCAGGCATGTCAATATCTTCAAGGGTAGTTTGGAGCTCTTCTCTATCCATTTTTTCAATCTACAGGATCTCCTCAAGTAGTTAAGATTATCCAAAGGAACCAAATCTTTGATACCAATTCTTGAATAAACTAGATACTGAGAGGGGGGGTGAATCAGTATCCATACAAACTTAATGAACAAATACTTAAAACTTAATTGTAGCACAAAATAGATTAAAGCAATAGTCAAACACCAAGTTCCACAACACATGAACGCCATATTCTACGTGGAAAACCCAATGAGGGAAAAAACACGATGAAGATTAGTTATATCAATACTGGTAACAAGGAAGCTCACTGTCAAATACAGAAGCTCGCTGCTTACAAGGACTTACTATCCAAAATGGGGGCTCACTGCCTACAAAAAAAAGTAAAAAAAAATGGCTAACCGCCAGAGTTGAACTGAGGAGTTACACCACTTGTGCAGGTTCAGTTCCTTTGATGCTCAAAGTTTTCACTTGCAAGACTTGATCTTCAACCACTATTCAGACACTTTTCTCATAGACACACTTCTTCTCTTCACATTCACATTCATTGCACACACATATATTACTTACCCTTCATTGCCTTCTCATCTTCTAAGGATCTTGTATATATATCCAATATATTTGCATGCATTAATTAGGTCAGCCTAATTGATGCAAATCTTATTTTTAAGATGATAACTTGTTGGCTTCATATGAAGAGTAATTCATCTATGTCATGCAACATCATGTCGGCCAAGGTTGACTTAATACCAAAATGCAATCTCAAAAACCGATTCCAACGCATCACCCAGTCATATGAACATCTAAGAATACTTATATACACACTTCCAACCATTCTAAGCCTTTTCCCAAAACCGTAGATCATATTAATTACTGAAGGAAATATGCGGACCAACATACCAGAGATACTATATCAAATACCACATAGGATAAGCGTGATCTACACACCAGTACATGGTTCTAGACCAACATGGTGACATCAATGACAATATATGACAAAATTCCAACAAGAAGATGCGTAGTAGGGATCCATATGTCTACAAGGACTAATCGGGTTAGCAAACAAGGTCTTTTTAGTGGAGAAGGGTTTAAGTAAACCCGACATAGAAATGGTGCAGATGAATTCCAATGACCCACAATGTTCATTTAAGTGGTAATTTTTGTAATGACCAAAAGGTAAAGGGAAAAGACAAAAACGACCACATGCATATTTTTATCACTTGTCATTCTTATGCACCCAATGGGATGGTCCCCACTGAAATCCTAGTTGTCATCCACATGTCATGATTTTATTGCATCACATTCACTTAAATCCATCATATTTTTAAAGATTCTTGAGCCTTGCAAAGTTGCAATCACACATTATTATGACATGTGGTGTTACGTGTCAAGTTCTTATTGCATCATACAATCTCTTTGTATCAAAGTTTCTAAGAGAAGAGACCACCTCAAGACCATGCTATGCCAATGGGTTTCCTCCTATTGACATAAATGATTTCTAAATCATTTTCTAAAGTTACAAACCCTAGAATACTCTTGAATTTTGTAAAACCCTAATTTCCCTAAAAACCCTAAAATGGCGAGAATGAAATCAAGTGTAGAGGAATACATCACTTATTGTATAAGGTTGGGAAATGTCTGAAAATTGTTATAGGATGAGCACTACTATCAAACCTATTTCAAACATATGGAATTTAGACTTGGGATGGCTAGTAGTACCGAATGCATTTATAAATGTGGATCTATTTAGATTTCTAGCCCAAAGATATGATGATGAATAAAGGATAATTATAATTGATTCGGACAAGGTTTTGATGAGCTTGGATAGATAACTTATCTATGAAGTTTTTGGTCTAAATAGGGCTGAAAATATTCCCATCAATTTCAAATAATTATCTAGAGAATATGGGAGGGATGAACATAGTTATAGAATATTTTTTCTCCCATATCATAGGGTTAAGGGTCCTTATAGGAGTTTGGTTAAACTCACCAAGGATTACATTGAACCCTTTGATGTAGACTTGTTTTAAGATTACTTCATCAAGACATGTTATTCCCTTTCCAAAGTGCTTGGAAATTTTTTTAAGGAACAAATCCTAGTACACTTGATGATGGTGGTAGTAGATATGCAACACTGAGACTCAAACATGAGTTTTGAATTATGTCTCTTAGATCACAAATGGCATTCATAAGGATTTGGTTGCCACAAGAAAATACAATAAAACTATTCACTCCAAATGGTACTCTTTATTATGCCATATTTTATGATGCAATGGGAAAAATATCTAGAACCTAGCAATGAAGCTAAAGTTCTATGATTTTAAGGGTGTCTCATTGCCAGTCTAGGGGTAGACCCACATATAGGACATGCACTAAAAAAAATCTAATTATGTGGTCTTTGAGGAGTGTTTTAATCAAATGATAATGAAATTAGGGTTCTAGAATGACAAACTACCAAAGGAGGTAAACAAATTCTTAAGACCTAAGGATTTGGAATTTACCAAGGGAATTGATCATAATTAGGATGATTATATCTTCCAAACATCCAAAATTGTAATAAAATTGTATATGGATATCTAGTACCACCTTATATATTTCATATAATTGTGCATGAGAGGATTTCCTTCCAGGAAAATATGTGGCAAGTGAATGAATTTGATAATTGTCACCTAAGGGGACATAAGAAAGGATTTGTAATTCCATATTCAATGATATTATCTAACTTTCAAGCCACCTCCAAGGAAGGATTAGAATTACTATATCCTTTATTGCAAGAAAATATGATGAAATTAGATGTTCATATAAATTGTCATCATGAACATTTCATTGATCAAATAAGGGTTGTTAGAGCTAAAAGATAAAAAATTTATTATAAGTTTGATAAAGTAGAAGATTTAATAAAAAAATATAGCATAGAAGAGGAAATGAAGAAAATAAAATCCAATTGGTGTGAGATCATGAAATGAGAAGAGTGGAGAAAGTTTGTTGACCCAAATTACCCAAGAGCATACATAGAATTATAGGATCTTATAATTAGGATAGAAAATTTGTTGAGGAATGTTGTTATGTTATCTCCTGAAGGCTTTGATCTCATTCAAAGATGAATCGGAGAGGAAGGGAAACAAATAGAAATTCTAGAAGTATCACAAGTAGAGGAAGTGGAGGAACCTATGCCTCAGTTGGATGTACCAAGGACATAAATTGTTCATAAAATTACTCCACAACATGGACCAAGTATTTTTCAACCCTTGGTGGACTATTCAATTTATTATGAAGAGACAAGGGGAATGGGGGAGAATACACTAGATATTGATGAGGTAAATCAAGTTTTTTCTTCCTCACCTAGAATTCATATTGAGGAGGCCCTACAAAGAAGGAAAATGATCAATCTTAAAATTGGGGTTGATGTGGTAATTGGTATTACAACATTTTATTGCATTGAATTTATGTTCAATGATATATTTGTTAAATCTAAATAGTTTTAAGATTTTATAATGAAAAACCAAATGAAAAAATTATTTAGAGAAATTACTAATGCAGGAATAATAGTGTCATCTCAATATAAGGAGGAAATGACCAAAAATTTAGTTGTAGATGTTCATTCCTACATCAACACAATAAATCCTGAGGAGGCAACATAAATTATCAAGGATAGTGGGTTCATGTTTTTACCAAACTAGGATATTTCCTCTACAATTGTATTGCACACAATAAGGAGGCAATATATAGATCGAGGTTTTAACATCAGAGGACCAAGCACATGATATTTTATTTTGGGTCAATATTTGGAGCCAACTAGAAAACTTTAACAATATATGTTGTTCCTCTAGAAACTCAAAAGCCTCATGTTGCTAGTAGCTTCAATGAGCTCACTAGATGCTTAAATTTTAGGAGATTGATAGATATTGGAAATTATTGGCATTGATGCCAACACTGATGATTGTGTTGTCATTAATGTCAACACTGATGGTTATCATTGATGTTAACACTAATGATATTATTTGCAACTATTATCAATATTGATTTTTTGTTGTAATTGGATGCCATGTCTTATCAAAGAAGATAATAGTTGAATAAGTTCATGATTGGATTTCATTCCATATCAAAGAAGTATTATTGTTGATGTTTATACAACATATTATTACTGTTAGGAGAGTTATTTTCATGATAATATATTAAGATGAGGATTAGAAGCATTGAGATGAGAATTAGAAGCATGACTAATGTTGGAGAGATGTTTTTGAAGGTCTACATTGTATCTCATATTCTCTCCTAATGTTCCTAATAATATATGGGTCACTAAAAATAAGTTCTAGTCTCTACAAGTTACTCAAATATCTCTAGTTCAGGATGCCACATTGAATTCTATCTAGGAGAATGCTTTGTATTCCTCTGTTGTTGCAGTTCTAGTCTTGCAATTTGGTAGTCAATGCTAGTGCTCTATTTAAGATGCACTCCTATATTTTTAGGTCACCCATGTTGCCGAGGAGGTTCTTGTGGATTGTAGAAGGTTGGTAGTGTTGCTAGTTGTCTAGAATGGTCTAGAAAATGCTCCATGTTTATCCACATTGATGTCTCTAATCATGCGTCTTGGTGAACATGTTCACAAAATCTATGCAATGTCTCAATTATAATCTCATCTATTGAAGTGGTCCACAACTTGTTCTAATTTTTTTACATCATATAGTTATGTGTACTATTTTTCTTGAATAGAGTTTTCTATGCCTATTTGGTCTGTGGTGGTTGTTGATGGCATGATAGTATGAAAGAATTTTATGGAAGTAATTTTGGATATTCAAGGAAAATCCGTGTGATTTGAATGTTACTAATTGGCTGCTTTGGCGCCACATTGTGTCTTGATCTGGCTTTTTGGTTTATTTGTGGGTATCTAGCTGACACGACTTGTTTATTTTCTTGGGTTGTGTGCTTGGGGGATGCACCAAAAATGGAAGATGTGCCATGATAGTTTCAGATCTTGACCTATCCTATTTAGGACCACATCAAGTAAATTCAATTGAAAGAGTGTTTATGGGTTGACTAGTTATGTGCTTCAATTTCTCATCCACATGTTCCCTTGATGTCAACTTAGGTTGATGTGCGCCTATGTGTAAAATTTTTTGGATCACATTGAAAGAAGTGTTAAGATTGTTTTGGTCCTCTCTATCCTTAGGATAGAACCGCATCATGCTTTGGTGGCTAGCCATTTGAATTCATTATTTATTCTCTTCCCGGTCGACCTAATTGAAGAATTAAAGTGTTACAATAGATATAAATGCAAGATCATTTTAGATGCAACATGGGTGAAGAAGTGTACAAGTGTGAAAAAGTGTGTGTTTGAGATATATTGATTATCTGAAAGAGATAGTGATAGATTTTGTGAAAGGAGAGATAAATTGAGCTTGAACACCTCAGTCAACAAAGAGTTGTGTTGGCAATCTTTGTAATTCTCTTATAAATATTTTGTATCTTTCTCTAAGATAGTGAATCTCATCAGGTCCTCTATATCTTCTTCCTAGAATTGGTTTGTACTTTAGTGCTTCAAGTCATTTTTGTATCATTCTCTAAGGTAGTGAGCCTTCTTGTAATTATTTTGGTAGTGAGCCTTATATTGTGAGTTAACTCTCACCATGGTTTTCCCTCTTTGGTTTTTCCATGTAAATTTGGTGTCTCCTTGTGCATGTGTGTGTTTTCTACCTCTTTTTCTTTGCTACTAATCTAATTACTACTATATCTTTCATTGGTAAAGTTTGTTGAAGGTGTTAAAGATTCAAAGTGTTATATTCCTCTCTATTACTACTTTTCTTAATGTTTTATCTTTATCTACTAAAGGAGTTTGAGTTGTGCTAAAAGTTTCAAGTTTCAGAAGGGGTGTTTTGTGTAGAGTAATTCATGCCCCTCTCAGTCTCCAAAAGTGTTCAAAAATTGATATTAGAGCTAGGTTCCTCTGTAGAAGCTTAACATATTGAGGCAAAGATCTAGGATGGAACATGATGGTTCATACAAGGGTCCTATGTTTGATTGGACCAATTAATCATTTTGGAAATTGAGAATGGAACTATATAGAAACTCTCTTCGATTTAGGGTGTGGCAATCAATCAAAAGTGGTTATACTATTCTAACCAGTCTTCTTACAGATCTAACTAAAATAAAATTGTATGAATGCAATTCCAAATCGAAGAATTCCTTCTTGTGTGGGTTGGCTAATTCATAAATTTTGAAGGTGATGAATTATAGTTCTACCAAAGATGTTTGGGAAAATCTTAGTAGTATCTATGAAGGTTACACTAAAGTGAAGCAAGCTAAGATGTAGATCTTCAAGAGTATATTTGAGACTCTAAAGATGACTAAAGATGAAGAAATTGCAAGTTGCATGCTTTGAGTACAATAAATTGACTATGGGATCTTCGAACTTGGTGGATAAGTAAAAGAAAGTGAAAATGTAAAGGTTTTTATATACCTCCCAAAATCATACAGTCACAAAGCATCTTCCATTGAAGAATCTAAAGATTTGGATCAGTATTTAGTTGATGAAATGTTTGGTACTCTTACTACCTTTGAGATGAGAGAGTTTTATCAAGATGTTCCAAAGACGGAAGATGCAACTTCCAAAGTTAAAAAAAAGATTGAAGATGAAGTTGATCAAATTAATGAACTTTATGAAGTTGAAGTAAAATTTGTGAGAAGACTAAAGAAATCTAGAGGAAAATAAAAAGTTAAATGATATTTTATATTTTTCAATTATAGAAGAATGGGTCATTTTGCATCTAAATGTCCTTATAAAGAATCACTTGACAACAATAAAAGAGATAAGGTCAAGAGGTATATTTGTTCCAAAGAAAGTAGTGGTTCCTCTGAAGATGAGGAGAATGATTCAAATGATGAAACTCTCTTTATGGATTTCAATACTACTGATAGAAAGTATAATGTTGAGATATGTAAGGATTCAAGATCATTAAGTGATGAAGCCATGTTTTCATCTAAACCATATATGGAATCTATGGAAAATGAAGGTTGGAACTTTAATTCAGATGAATGGGAGATTGAATTTGAAGGAAAACTACAGTCTGCATTGGAAGGCCTAGATGAAGCAAGAGGTCTAAACTAAAATTATGAAAGCTTTCTTTTAGAATCAAAAGACGAATCTAAAAAAATGAAAATTCAAGTTAAAGAAGGCAAAAGATATGAAATCCGACTAAAAAAGGTAGAAGGTGTGATCTCTAATTTTAAAATAAAGGTTGAAGAAAGAAAGAGGACAAGAGATTTCTTAAATATTGAAATCAAAGACAAGACTATTGAATTCTTAAATCTTGAAGAATAAAATACCACTCTAAGGAATGCCTTGAAAAGAGAAAAAGGAACAAATTGACAAAGAAGAGAAGTCTAGTCTAGGTAGTTCAAAATCAAATGAAAAGACTGAAACAATGGAAGAGAGAATTTTCCCTGAAGACTCTAAGAAGGATTCCTTCGAAGATACAAAGAATATTCATAATGGTAAGAAAGAAGGTGGATCCAGTTTTGATTAAAATCAGAAAAGTTTTAGAAGTACTCCATTAGCAAAATAACATGCTCCTAATAGGTTCAATCAATCTTTCCAAGATTACTATTTTTCTTATAATATTTTTGGGAATAAGGTTGTTGATTGTAGAGTTAGACAAAGAATTAATAACAACATAGGAATAAGGTCTTTCCTACCCTAAAGAAACAATACTATGATATTTCATGGATATTGATTTACCTACAACAACTATCGTCACAAGTCTGATGAGTGCTAATCTAAAGTGAAGAGGAACAACTCAATTCAAGAGAATAATGTTGTGTGGTAAAAGTGCAATAATATGAGACATAAGTCAAAATATTGTAGAAATGGTTTTGTGAAGCCATCTACTTAGTATCAGAAAAAGGACGAATCCCTTAAGTAGCAAAACAAGGGAAATGAAAAGGTCTAAAAGGAAGACCATGAGAAGAAGGATGATATAAAACTTGTGCACTTTGCACAAAATTCTAGGAAAAAAAGAGAAAGTATTATCTCAGTGGGAGACATCACTTACAAAATCATTTCCCCCCTAAAAGTAAAAATATGTTAAAGACTTTAGCATGAAGGGTGATTTGAATCATGTGTGCAGATTATTTGTGCATAAGTAGACCTTGTTTCGTGTTTTAAGTTAAATTTCGTAATGTATGAAGTTTGGTACACCTATTCCAATTGATGTTATACCAATTTGGTGTACCAGAATTAAAGATAATGTGGAACAAAAAAGTAATTTTTCATAGACACTTAATGTAAATTTTGTTGAGGCAAAGTCAAGGCTTATTGGTCCACATCTCTCCACAGATAAATTTGTGGCCTTGAGGTCTAAAGGTCTTGTTGATGAAGATGTGAAGGTATCATATCCATATTTTTAAGTCTTTACACCTTTTAATGTAAAAATTAGTAATAAATATCAGTGGCAATGTTTCATTTTGGCTTAGTGAAGCATTGTTGAAGGCTTGTTGAAATTTGTTACATTTCCATAATATTAAAGTTTTATCCATGCAAGATGATTTGATGTACCACAATGCTCTATAATAGTGTGCTAAAATGCCTATCTACTTGTCAATTTTTTTATTGGGGTACATATTCCAACTAATGCTTTAACAAATCAATTGTATGAGTTCTTCTAGTTGTTAGTTTATATCTACATGTAGTATGTTTGGTTCCTCTATTTCAAGACAATCCTAAGCAATCTCAGGAAAAAAATAGGAAAAAAAATTTCAGATACTTGAAGGAACTGTAAATTATGGGCTGTGGTATAAAAGGATCAAAATTTCTCTCGAAGTGCCTATACTAATTTTGATTGGGAAGGTTGTGTTGTTGACCATAGGAGTATAAGTGGAAGTGAATTATTTTTGGAGACAAAATGGTCTCATGGTTCAGTAAAAAATAGGATTTAGTGTCCTAGTCCATAGTAAAAGAAAATAATATTATTGTTGCACCCTGTTACACTCAAGCGATTTGGATGAAGTAGACATTAAAGAATGTAAAGGTGGTGTATGATGAACCTACTCCTATATTGTGTGATAATAAAAGTTCCATTAACATTTCTAAGAATCTGGTAATGTATTCAAGGACTAAACACATCTCAATCTAGTACCATTTTTTGATAGATAAAGTTGCAAAACATGAAGTCAAAATGGAGTATGTGCCTATAAGGGATCAAATTGTAGATATCTTTGCAAAGGCTTTTTCAAAGGGTACTTTTGAATATCTGAGGTAGAAGTCAGGGGTTATTGTCCCTCCTTGTTCTAATTAGATACATTAATGGTGCATCTATCTAGGAGGATAAATTCATGTCATATCCTTTATGCTAGATTGATAGGTGATACCCTTCAGGGGGAGCTGGTAGTAATGGGGAGTCCTAAAGAAACTATGTATTTGTTGTATATGTGCAAGAAGAATAAGTGTTGTTGGTCAAACGAGGAGCATGTGTTGTTTCTTCAATAGAATATCCTTTTTCATTTTTCTCCTAAATATAAAAAAAAGTTTTACTACCTTGTGCAAAAGTGTTTTTCCCTTTTTCCTTGATGTCAAAGGGGGAGAGAGAGTAGTGTGTTGCCATAAATTCCAAAACGGGAGATTGTTGGCAGTTGTTTTTATTGATTTCAACACTTATGGTTGCGTTATTGTCATTGATGTCAACAGTGATGGTTTTCATTGATGTTAACACTAAGGATATTGTTGGTATTTGTTATCAACATTCATTGTTTGTTTTAATTGGATGTCATACATTATTAAAGAAAAAAAGAGTTGAAGTTCATGGTTGTATGGAATTCCATATCAAAGAAGTATTATTATTGATGTTCATATAATGCATTATTACTGTTAGCAGAGTTGTTTACATGATAATATATTAAGATGAGGATTAGAAGCATGAATATTATTTAAAAGATGTTTTTGAATATCTAGAGTATGTATCATGCTCTCTCCTAATATTCCTAATAATATATATGTGTAGCTACAAGGAATTTTTGGTCTCCACAAGTTGCTCAAATGTTTCTGGTCGAGGATGCTACATTGAAGTTTGTTTGGGAGAATGCTCCACATTCCTGCACTATTGTAGTTCTATTATTTCAATTTGGTAATCTCAATTTCAATGCTCTATGTACATTGTACTCCTATATTTTTAGGTTACCTATGTTAATGAGGATGTTCATGTAGATTACAAAAGGTTTGTAGTGTTTCTAGTTGTTTGGACTGGTGTGAGAAATTCTTGAAATTTCTTTCTCATTGATGTCTCTACTCTTGTGGCTTGATTAGTGTGTTCACAACATCTATACAATGTCTTAGATCCAATATCACATACTGAATTGGTCTAGAAGTTGTTCTACAAATGTTACATCATTTGGTTACATATTTTGTGTTTCCTAAATAGAGTTTTATGTAAGTATAGAATATTTGAGCAACTATTGATACCACTATGATTCAAGCATCATATTTAGTAGTAAGTATAGAAATTTTTAGTGAAGCTATATTAGCAAATTCATGTTGTCTTGATAGGGGCTAGTTTTTTTTTATCTTTCAAAAACATATTCAGATAGTTTCATCTACTGGGTAGAAATTTTGGCTTGCCAAGATAGTTTTTATATTATTTCATTATGTAATTATTTTACATATCAATATATTATAGGCATAGCTTTCCCTTTATAAAAATAAATAAATTGAGAAACTATAGATAGCACTATGATTCAAGCAACATATTTAGTAGTAAGTATAGAAATATTTAGTGAATCTATATTAAAAAATTTTAAAGATAGGTGCAATAAATTGGAGAAAGATCACATTATTTTTTTACAAGAGTACATTTTTTTTTTGTTAAGATTCAACATCCAAAAAGTGCTATTGCATTGTCATATACACCTCAATTAGGATTAGGTGACACATCAAATTAAGATATAGAAGCATTGTCTAAAATGACACATGAGTTAAAAGAATAGCTAGTGTCGAAGAAATAAGCAGAAAAATCAGCTAAGGAAAAATGTAAAAATAAGATGATTAGTATAGTATATGGTTTCTTGTGTATATAATATCATGTGTTACATAAACTAGAATACACTTGGGTAGGGTATTAAATATAAGGAATGCATATATTACTTATATGAAGAAAAAGGTTACTCTAAAATAAATTTTGAGTATATAGATTCCTAAAATATCAATAATGAAAAATATATAGAAAATGATAATGTTTGATCCCATTTATTCTAGATAAAAAGAAAGTACATGTGATATGTTGGATTTTCTAGGAGATAATTCATATTTTCAATAAAATTTAGAGGTGTGGCTAAAAGGGAAGTTGAAATTATTTGAGGAATTAGAGGGAATATCAATTCCCAACATGTTCAATATCAATGGATTTATAAAACCTTTTGATCATTGGAAGGTAGAGTTTAACAAAAATTAATTGTTGTGTTCCCTCAATTTTGCTAGTGGTGAACTAGATCCCAGTTTATTGAATAATATCCTAGATGATATTATAAAAATCCAAAGTTAAGTTAGGATAATTTAAATAAGGAATCCAATGAATTTTTGGATGCAAGGTATAATTCTCATATTAGTGTATTATCTAATTTTCTCAAATATTTGGATTAAAAAAGAAATATATGCTTCAAAGGTGGAGAAATGTCATGAATAAATCAAGTTTCTAGCTCAACAATGTCAAAATTTGATGCGGGAGCATCCCTGGTTGTAAAGCAACCCTACATCAACCAAAAATAGTTCTTTCTTGAATTATATTAAGTAGAATTTTCAGTAGCTCATTTTTCATTTTACCACATGATTGTTTCTCAGCTCTTGAAGTGGGATATATCATCTACACATCGACATCTATTACATATCCAAATTTCACATAATTTTTAGTTGTCTATTAAAAGTTATTGCTCTTAGAATTTCACTGTATTATTAGTCAAAGCATTTGGGGCCAACCTAATCTAGATCTCTTAGTGTAGACCTATTCCAAATTGTGTGGAGTCTAATTGGACATCATACAATCATCTTGGGTTCATTGGGACCTATCTTGGAGATTCACAAGTTAATTCATTTTGTGCGGAGCTAATTCTACATATCTTAAGGACGACATTCACAATTGAGCATTCATTAGGTTATTCACCCTTGTGACCAACACAGACCTATTTTAAAGCTTGAGGAGAATATTTATAAGAATTCTAATTCATTTTATATCATCAATCATAAGTTCTAGATCAGTAGTTCATGATTAAATAGATTCATTTTCACATAAACCCTTCAGGGGCATATTATAAGGCCTATTAGCTAGTTGTATTGTTGAAGCCCCTTGAGGCGAGGCTTTTGAGCCCTTGTAATTCACCCTTGTGGCTAATTTTGTATGTAAGCATTCCATATTAATGAATATTCATGCTCACATATCGTTTCTTTATGTTGTTCTCACTATGTTGACTTATTGTTGCATGATCGAGACTTTTCCTTCTAGAACCCTCCTATTGTGATGGAACCATGTGGTGTCAGAGAGAGTTTTTCATTCCTAAAGGAATTCCTTGAGCTAAATAGATCATCGAACTGAGGCAAACTACATTTGTTTTCAACTGATCACCAATTTTGAGGCAATTTAAACCCTTGTAGCCAAATCATTGAATTGAGGTAGTTGTACCAATTCGAGGGGAGATATGCCACCAAGGAGAGCACCTACTATGGTGAATGGATGAAATGTTAGAAATGATGTGTGATATATGAGTTAGGTTAGATTCTATTGAAGAAGATTGAAGGTAAGGCTTAAACCCTAGATATAATGATAAAAGTGATGATGAAGTAGAACATGTGAATCAAATTGCAGAAACCATAGATGATGATGAAGAAGAATAAAATCAAGTGAATATGTTGAAGGTGATTTCAAAGATTGGAAAGTGGCCTAGAGTTAAAATTCAAAATTACACGAGAAATTTGAATCTTGAAGAATTGATTGATTGGATAAATGAGATGGAAAAATACTTCAAATATGAAGAAAATCAAGATCCAAAAAGAGTCAGATTCATGATTTTTTTTTTTAAAAAGTCATGTTGGATTGTGGTGGAAAAAAGTTCAATTGGATAGAAATAGAAGAGGTAAAGAAAGAATCATCAAATGGCATAGGATGGTGACAAAGTTGAAAAATCAATTCATACCAGCTGATTATGAACTTGAATTGTTGAAGAGATTGTAGAATTTGAGACAAAAAGAAAGATCTATGGAGTATATTGAACAATTCTACAAAATGATTATTAGAACTGGTCATAGTGAAGCAAGAAAGGAGAAGGTTTCTAGATATACCAATGGGTTGAGAAAAAAATTCAAGAAGAGTTGAGCTTGGTAAAGATAACATGTGTTGAAGAAGCATATCAGTTTGCATTGAAGGTTGAGGAGAAGTTGAACAATAAATTTGAGAAAAGATAGAGAAGCACAAGAGGAATATTTGATAAGAATTGATCCTAGTATAGAGAAATAATACCATATATGGAGCAAAGAAAAGATTCAAAACACTACTGAGGTGAAGAAAAGGATGCTAGATCATACCATAGAGGAAGAGATCAAAATTTCTACCCTAGTAACAAAGGTCATAATTCATAGAACAATGGTGGATACTAGAGAGATGAAGGAAGATCTGAGAGAAGACCATTCAGAGGAACATGTTTCAAGTGTAGAGGTGAAGAACATAGATCATTTGAGTGTTATCAAGGAAGTACCAAAAAGAAACCAGAGCATACAAGGAGAGAATCTTATGTGGATGAAGAACATGTTTGATCCCTTAACTCAACTTGGAAGCCAAAGAAAGGTGAATCGTTGGTGACGAGGAGAGCTTTGATGAATGAAGAAGTAATTGAAGAACCACCATAGAGGAAAAGTCTATTTTGAACTAGATGTAAGTCAGGAGGAAAGGTATGTAAAGTTATCATTGATAGTGGTAGTACCAATAATCTATTTTTAGAAGAGATGGCAACCAAGTTGAATTTGAAGAGATTGAAACACCCAAACCCTTATAGGATAACATGGATTCAAGATAAGGATAAGATATTGGTGAATGAATAATGTTTGGTGAAATTTCATATTGGATAATATAGGGATGAAGTCTTGTGTGATATTATGCCTATGGATACATGTCATCTACTATTAGGAAGACCATGGAAATATTATAAGAAATAAATTCATGATGGAAGAAGGAATACTTATGATGTTACATCAAATGGAAAGAGAATCAAGTTGATACCTTTGGAGGAAGACTTGAGAAGACTAAATTTTATGGCACTACCAGACTATGTTTGGTAGATGGAAGGAAATATTTGGATGGATTGAGGCATGAGAATATTTGTTTTACACTAATTTCAAAGAAAGGTGGTAATCCAAAGATATAGAAATACACCGTAGAGAATGGTGAAGTATCAAAATTGTTGAAAAAGTATGAAGACATCATATTAGAGAATGTACTAGAGGGACTACATCTTATGGGGAGTATTAGTAATCATGTTGATCTTATATTAGGAGCAAGTTTTCCAAATAAATAAACACATAGAATGACACTGGTAGAGAATGTACAGTTGAACCAATAGATTCAAGAGTTGTTGAGGAATGGATTGACCAAAGAATGTTTGAGCCCATGTGTGGTACCTATTGTACTTGTACCAAAGAAAGATGGAGAGTGGAGAATGTGTACAAAATATATATAAATTAATAATATCAATGTTAAGTATAGATTATCATTGCCAAGAATGGATGACATAATGGAATGTTTGAGTGGAGTAAGTTATTTTACAAATATTGATATCAAGAGTGGATATCATCATATAAGAATCGAATAAGGAGATGAATGGAATACTTCCTTTAATATGAATGAGGGATTATATGAGTGGTTAGTGATGCATTTTAGATTGACCAATACACTGAGCACTTTTGTAATGCCCCGCCAAGTAACCTTAAAAGAAGTTGCAATTAACATCATAAGCGAACTAATTTTTTTTTTATAAAGTGCATTTAACATACACATTCACTTACTAATTAACAAAAACCTCTAAGGCTACAAGGTTAGGATTACTTAAACCTACACATACATATTACATATAACCATAGCATTATGAACTTTATGAAATAAACATCATACATCATAAGAATACCACATAACCTAATAAGATAATCAACCAAGATACAATCTCATAAACATTATCTTAATTCCATAGTTACAACACTCATTCCTAGAATGAGACAATAGTACATCAGGTTACAATTACAAAATTCCACCTCATAAACATAAGAGGGATAAAATAACTTATACAAGCTGAAATATTATAATGCAAGAAATTACAACAAGAACCATGAGCTGTCCATCTAGATGTCTCACCACCAAGTACAAAAGATCGATAGGGACCCAATGGTTTTGGTGCATGTTCCACCCTACCAATGTGGTACCCGAAGGCCCACCCCCCATGCTAGGAGATAGTAACAAAGTAACATGGACAAAGATCTACAATCCACTAACCAAAGGAAGACTCATACTGACTCATACTATAATAGCCAACCAAAAATATTAACTAACAAGTACAACTCAATCACCATACAAGTACAAATCAAGTACAACTCCAACATCACTGACATAGGTCACATTGCTTCCAAACATAAAGTAGATCAAGTATGTTCACAAAACCATACATATAAAACAATTAACAACAGTTGTCCTAGATAGACTATCATCGCAAGGTTTGTCATGAGATCTCCTCTGAGCATTCTTCATAGGCTCCTGCACAAGTAATCCTGGTGGCCTCAACCGAATCCTGACACTCATACTCACTCATGCGGAATTAACTACCTCTCACAAGGACAAGATAGTTGATCTTGCCATTCCAGGCCTTCTCACTCATCCCAAGTCTAAACGATCCCTTGTGTCTATGAGTGAGGATTAAATTATCTTGATTAATATGAATATATCCTAGTCATCTAAGTACATTAATTTAATTATCACTTGATTAACTCACTTTTGAAGGTTACACGGTTTACCACTTTGGGCTCCGACCCCTAACAAAAGCCACTCTTCTATTCGACAACACACACCCAAACAATCCACCAAGGGAACCACAAGTGCATACCAACTAGGCATCCTAATCCACTCCAACATAAGGAGGATACAAATAATAGAACTCACTCCAAACATCTTGGAAGTAACAAACACATAGTCAACACCTTTCACAGGAGGCAACAAGATGAAACCACATAACAAGGTCACTCCATACAAGGAGACACGGATCCCATAATCCGCTTCTAAATCAAAGAGGTGCAAACATCCCTATTCGTGAAAACTGGGTAAAACTGAAAAGACGCCATGCACTACCCTAGGGAAAACAACTGGATGGCATAAATATTCAACAACCTTTATCATCTAAGTTCTTCTGGAAGACTTATAATTTAGGACTAACACTAAATCCCAAAACCCACAATGCAACTTGACGACATAGCAACCAAAAGCATTCAAGTCATCAATCAAATCTAATATTTGGATTTCCTAAATCAATACTCATTCAATAGGTAGTGTTGACAAGTCAAAGACACGATAACTAGATCATTTAAAATAATCATAACCCCTATTTCCCTTTTCATTATTGGAAATCTAAAACAATTAAACTTACTTCCCTTTACTGAATACAGAGAATTAAATCCTTTAAGATAATCATGAGGAAGATACTACTTTTGGATATACTAAATCCATATCCCTTTCATAATCCAATCACAATGATTCAATAAATCTAAATAGAAATTAATAAATCACATAATTGATTGCATCATCAATAAAACAACTTCTTAATTTACTTTTCAATCGACACAAATCCATGCAAGTAAACTCTTTCCATTTCTTAACCAAATTTTACATCTCATTCAATTTTCTATTTAAAACATTCAATCACTTTAATATAATAACATATTGTTTCTCTATCCATTTTCCATACATACTAATCAATCCATCTTTAAATCTCTATTCAATAATATATTGCATGCATCTCATTAAAATAAAATACGATAATGAATTTTACACTTAATATATATATATGCTCCATATTATATAGACACCAAATATATATATTAATAAATTTAATTACATATATTCTTTAATATTCCATTCACAATGACTAGATTACTCTATGGAACTAAATAAAACATAATAACTATTTGTCTTTTTCAATATAGTTAGTTCCTAAATTTACTTCTAATGCAACCTAACACTATTGCAAACAATCTTTTCAATTTTTTATCCAGAGTCTATGTCTCTTCAAGTATCCATTTAAAAACATGCAATTTCATCAATGTATAAAAATATCTTTTGGCTTATCTATTTGACCACGCATTCATATTGTTTTTAATAAAATCTCATTAATTAAAACAAACATTTAAATATAAATATTTCTATAATTCTTCAATATATTTAAATATCTTTTTCCTTATCAATTTTGACCATACATTCAAAACTTATCTTTTAAACTCTTCATTCAAAGCTAAATTACACGCACTTAAATAAAACAAGGTAAATACTGATTGAAAATACTCATGGATATATATACATTTTAATATATTTTCTTCAATCATATTAACAAAATAAATATTTTATTTTAAATCAAATAATTACTTCTATTAAAAAAATATCTTTCTCTATACATTTTCTACACATACTAATCATTTCTTTTAGAACACTAATAATACCCAATTTTATTTAAAATAATATAAATAAATATAATACTTTAATATTATAAATTATAATATAAAATATTATTAAATAATATTAAATAATATTTTAATATTATAATAACAATACATAAAATATTAATATTTATAAATATTAATTTATTATTATTTTATTTTCAGAGCAGCCATGGGAAAATAACTTAACAGTAGTCTCATGTTTCAAGCATAACTCAAACACTGCGATCTGGGTATTTGCAATTTTTTGATAGGGATAAGAAAATTTCAAAATGAAAAAACTCTTTAAATTTCTTGACAACCCAGTTTGTGTAAGTGAAGTTATAGACGATGCAACCAGACCATTTTACCATGAAAAATATAACTATATTGCAGATTTTAAAATCCGTTTTTTAATAATAAACAGAAGGTTTCATTTTCTAAAAGCATTCTAAATGCATTGTTCAATCTCTATGTTTGATTTCAATAACAACAAAATCGATTTCTCCAAATAATTTAAATTCAACTGAGGTTTTCACAATTTTCACTCAAGAATTTTCACAAGTAAAAGCTGTAAATTTATTTAATTCTTTTCTTCTAATATCAAATTTATTTTCTAAAACAAATTTAACAAATAAATCTTTAATCACTACTATTTTAAAAAAAACAATCAAGAACAATAAAATACAAAGAGGAAAACCTGGTACAAGAAGCTACAGGAAGAGATGTATTTATGATGCAAGCCTCCTCCAAAGATTTCCTGAATTTTCTTCAATCCTCCAATGAATCCAATCCAAAATCCAACAAATGCAAACAATCTTTCCTTCAATCAATTCTACAATCAAACTTTTTTCAAATCTTATGCAAATTTTCCAAAATTCCTTCCTGCTGTAAAAATCTATTTTTTCTAAATCTCCTTCTACTGCCCTAAAATTAAAACATGTATTCTTTATAAATCAAAAATACCTAATACAACCCTAATTCACATTACATGCAAATTAGATATTTCAATTTCAATATTTACAACCCTAATTCACATTACATGCAAATTAGATATTTCAATTTCAATTTCAAATAATAAATTAATTTCCAAAGTTGCAACTAATTTCCCAAATAAACATTTAATTACAATTTCCAATTTAATTCTCACACGTTGAAATTAAATTCCAAATTCAATTTTAATTCTTTTATTTCCTTTCATTCTCTTGCATCACATTTAATTAATTAATTTAATTATTTAATAACTAAACTCAACCCCCTTGGATTAAATTTAATTAATTAAATAATTTAAATATAATTAATTAATTTAAATATAAACTTTTATCCACATTGCATTATTTAAATTAAATAACCATCAACATGATTTAAATGCAATTATTCTAAATATCTATTTCCAAATCAAGAATTCTTTAGAATTAAATAACATCAAAGCAAGATAGACAATGACTCGACACACACAACTAACAACACACTAAGGCTAGGGTGTAAACTTGACACATGTTACCTAGCTACTATCTCCCATTCAACTTAATCGTTGTATCGACACGCTTAAACCTATGAAACCAGGAGGAGTCGATGTCATGTACCTGCAATCCTGCAACTAAGTAAACAACATCATACAATATATCCAGCATATAATACACACCGTAAAGAAGGAATTACGGATTCGCAGGGTGCTCGCAAGGGAGTGATGCGAAACCGTCCTCTTCACCAATACACGCATCGAAACTGACACTTCCATCATAATCCAGTAATCTCATAATAACATCTCATGTTAACTCTACAACATCATTAATCCATAATGCATGTGAAACAAAATCGGATAACTACATCCCACAATAATATTTATCACTCAATAGTAACGATCAAAACATCATAACAAAATGTATCTAGTATCAAAGTAATTGCAACCAAACATAGTATAAAGCAACATGAACAAGAATCAAAACAGAGGGGTATTACAACTTTCATGAGATTGATGAATGAAGTATTGAATAAATTCTTGGGAAAGTTTGTCATTGTTTACTTGGATGATATTCTAATTTTTAGTAAGACTAAAGAAGAGTATTTTTGGCACATCCAACAAGTATTATAGAGGTTGAGAGATGAGAAGTTGTTGATTAATGTCAAGAAGTGTAGTTTCATGAAGATAGATTTGGTATACCTTGGATTTATTATTTCTAGTGAAGAACCAAAGAAAGGAAAAGCAATTTTAGATTGTCCTACACTAGTAAAAATTGGAGAAGTGAGATCATTCAAAGGATTAGCTAGTTTCCAGCGGAATTTTATTTGGAGTTTCAGTAGTGTTTTTAACCCCATGACAAAGACAATGAGAGGAGACAAGAAGGATTTCAAGTGGACATCTAGATCATACAAGAGTTTTCAATTACTAGATCAACTAGTATTAGCATTACTAGATTTTGATTAAGTATTTCAAGTTGATTGTGATGCAAGTGGAAATGAAATTGGAGTAGTATTGATTCAAGGAGGATGACCTATAACTTATTTCAATGAAAATTTGAATGATGCTAGATGAAGATACTTAGTTTATAATCAAGAATTTTATGCCATAATTCAAGCCTTGAAGAAGTGGAGAGATTATTTGTTGCCTAAGGAATTTGTGTTGTATACAAATCATCAATATTTGTAGTATATGAATAGTCAAGGAAATTTGAATATGAGGCATATGAGATGGGTTGTGTTCTTACAGAGTCACACATTTTTGTTGAAGCATAGAAGTGGAAATTCAAAAAAATTGCAAATGCATTGAGTAGGAGGAATTTGTTGACAAAGATAAGAGTACAAGTATTGGGATTCAAGGAATTCAAGTATATGTATGAAGATTATGTAGACTTTGGGAAATCATGAAGAGCATGTAAATAACTAGTAGTGACAAACCAGAGCCAATGGTTGGACTATTTCATTCAAGAAGGTATGTTATTCGAATGAAATTAGTTGTGCAAATTGAGGAGTTCAATGAGGGAGAATTTGATCAAAGAAAAGCATAGTGGAGGTTTAGTAGGACATTTAGGAGTGGATAAGGCAATAGATTTGGTGAGTGAACATTATTTTTAGCTACATATATATAAGTATGTAAGGAATTATATTCAAAGTTGTGAAATTTTTCAAGTTGCAAAAGGGAGTAGTCAGAATACCGGATTGTACAAACCTTTGACAGTACCAAAGAGACCTTGGGAAGATTTAAGCATGGATTTCATATAGGGATCACCTAGAACATGGAGATATTACGATTGTATCTGGGTCATAGTGGAAATATTTTCTAAAATGACACATTTTGTTCCTTGAAAGAAGACTAATGTTGATGTGCATGTTGCTAACTTATTTTTCAAGTAGATTTTGGGATTGCATGAATTACCTAAGAGTATTGTTTCAAATAGAGACACTAAATTCATTGAATACTTTTGGACGACTTTGTGGAAGAAGATGAAAATAGATTTGAAGTTCAGTTCAACCTATCGCCCATCGATAGATGGATAGACAGAGGTAGTGAACAAAAGTTTTGGTAATTTTTTGAGATTTTTAGTTGGAGATAAGGAAAGAAGGTGGGATATAGTTTTACCATAAGCAGAATTTGCATATAATAATTCAGTGAACTAGAGTGCAAGGAAGACACCATTTCAGATTGTTATTATAGGAAATCCTAGAAGAGTTGTAGAGTTAAGATACACTAGTATGGATGGTAAAAGGAGTGTAGAGGCAGAAGAGTTTTTAGATTTTGTGGAGACATTGCATAATCACGTTTGAAATAATTTGGGAGACATGAATGATAAGTATAAGGAGAAGTTAGATGAGTACTAGAGACATAAGGAATTTGTGTTGGAGATGAAGTGATGGTATATTTGAGGAAGGATAGATTTCCAATTTGTACATACAATAAGTTGAAGATGAGGAAGCTTGGACCATGTAAAATTATAAGGAGATTTGATTCTAGAAATGCCTATGAAGTAGAGTTACCAGAGACATTGGTTATTTCACCTATCTTCAATGTGGAAAACATATCTGAGTTTTATAAATGAGAATCAAGTGGAAGTAGTGATAAAGTGGATTTTATAGAGTAATAACCACATCAATAACTAGAGGAGATTGAGTAGATTTTGGATACCAGAACTAGAAGAAGCAATAGGAACAAGCAGTACAAATAATATCTTGTGAAGTGGAAAGGTAAACTAGTGGAGGATTCATCATGAATTTCTTAAGATGAGGTGGAAAATTTTGGTTTTCCTCTTAGCCCTAAAAAATGAGGGACTCACTTTTTTCCCAACCCTGGGTATCTGATGTAGGAGCATCCTTGGTTTTAAAGTAATCCTACATCAACCAAAAATAGTTCTTTCTTACATTTCATTCAATAGCATTTTTAGTAGTTCATTCTGCATTTTACCACATCATTTTTTCTCAACTTATGGAATAGGATATAGCTTCTACACATTGACATATATTACATATCCAAATTTCACGTCATTTGCAATTTTTTATTGAAAGTTATCGCTCTCATAATTTCACTATATTACCAGTTAGAGAATTTGGGGCTGACCTAGTCTAGATCTCTTAGTGCAGACCTATTCCATATCATGCAAAGTCTAATTGGACATCATACAAGCATCTTGTGTTCGTTCAGACCTATCTTAGAAATTCACAAGTTAATTCACTTCACGTGGAGCTAATTTTGCATATCTTAAGGTCGACATTCACATTTGATCAGTCATCGGGTTATTAACCCTTGTGGCTGATGTAAACCTATTTTAGAGCTTGAGGAGCATAGTTATAAGCATTATAATTCATTGTAGATCATCAATCATAAGTTCTAGATCGCTAGTTCATGATTAGATAGATTCAATTTTATATAAAACCTTTGGGGGCATGTAGTAAGGCCTGTTGGCCAATTATATTGTTGAAGCCCCTTGAGGCAAGGCCTATGAGCCTTTGTAATTCACCCTTGTGACTAATGTTTCATGTAATAATTCCATATTAATTAAGATTCATATTTTCATATCATTTTTTTGTGTTGTTTTCGATTTGTTGACTCATTGTTGCATGGTCCAAACTGTTCCTTCTAGAACCCTCCTACCATGACTGCACCAAAATTTTGGTCTTCATCAAAGTTATCTGGAGTTGTAGATTTATTTTGAGGTGTCAACTAGTTTTTTCTTCATAAAACATGCTTAGGAATTTTTTTCTCTAGTAGCTTCAAGTTATTATTTTGTTCTTCAAGGCATTGAGAAGGAATCTTGTTGTTATTCGGTTATTATAATTGTCTTGTTGAAATTGAATTCTCAATATCACATGTAAAATGTGGACAAGTTTCACTTATGCTCCTAGTGCCTATGTTCCTATCCTATTATACAAAGGATTTTGTATCTTGTTCAAGGTTCAAGAATTGTGTATTGTAAAAGTAATTTATCTTGTAATGTGTGATTATGGTTTTTAGTGTCAATGTAGAAGTAGACATTTTCTTTATAATAGTGATGTATTTTTTATCAAATAATATCTGAATACATGATCATAATATGTAATCATATCTAGCTTTGTACAAAAATATTATTTATAAATAAAATAATCAAGTTTTATTAGATTCATCAATACAATCTCTTGTACTCTATAATTTTTTTATTACATCTATTCAAGTAACAAAATAATTTATTTCATTGAAATGTGGGATATATTGTGTTTATAAATGGATTTTTAAGTGAGATCATGTTTTAAGGCCTTAATTATTCTAGGTGTTACAATTTAGTAACATCTATGGACTATCAAAATTTATTGAAATTTTGTGAAGAAATGTTTATGTGATTCTAGACTTTGTAATCATAAATGGGCACTGGTCAAGTTAGGATTTAATTTTTCAGTTATTGGAACACCAAAAAAAATTCTAAATTCTAAATTTATTCTTAATCTATTAAGTAAATTTATTACAAGTTTCTCATGAATAAGCTCAAAATATTAAAGGATACTATTTTTTTGTTGTATTTTGTAGATCCTTAAACCACAATTTGTATGATATATTTTTTATCTAGTATCCATTATAATTTACTGCACCATCTTTAGATATTGTTTGATATCATTTTTATGAAGGCATATGTTATAAAGTTATATCAAAAGGGAGGCCCACCTAAGTTTTCTAGAGCCTAAAGTGTAGAGGGAATTGATTTCCATATTCATTAGTCAACTACCTAAAACCCTTGAGCATAATATGTGAAATTTTTTAGAGAAGTTTTAGGAAACCAATTAGAAACATCAACAAGATCATTACACCATTTTTTATCAAATACATGTATACATATTCTCAAAATAGGAAAAAAATTATATATGAAATAGAATTGGGCTGCTTATGTCACCATGATATTTTATCACCACTTTGAGGTGCATGTAAATCCTAAATATTCATGCATCTTAAATTATATAGCACACACACATGAAATACAGTCAAAAAATATTCAAACACTCAAAATATATTAAAAAGGGGCATCAAATCTATATAAAATAATTGGTTTAATAAGGTGTGAGCATGCAGATGTGCATTTTATGCATGTTCTCCCATCAATTCCCACAAAAAAAGGAAAAACATATGTGATGAGTATCTTTTGACCCCTAAGAAAATTAAGTACAAAATCAAACATTCAGGATCATATATACTTGCTATTCAATTGAATTCCCCCAAAGGGTGTAATTGATTGAAGGGGGTTGATAATAAATTTATTAAAAAATAATCATGTAAGAATGCTATAATATATCAATTTAAAGAATGCATCACTTTGTAAATGATAAGTCATGGTAACCACATAAGAACTAGAGATGTTATCAATAAAGATAGGATTGACCCTACTATGGACAAGATAATGGTTCCATAACCCTTAATGGCCAAAAACACCATGTAAGCATATTAATTAATCAATTATGGGACAAAACTAGCCAATGGTGATTGAGGGAAACAAACCAATGTAAATATAATCAAGTGTATGGACCATGTGACAAAAAAATAGATTAATGATGTAAAACATGTAAGATATTAACAAAAATCTCCAATACATTTAGATTAAAAGCATGATTCCCCCTAAAAAATATTATTATAATAATTATATAACAATAGGGGACCAAGAAATAAATGATGATATAAGATAAATGTAGGATGAATATATCAATGATATATTAATATGATAATATATTATTAATAGATAATCGAGACACAAATGATTTGATAGTTGAGGATCAATATGTGATCAAAATAGGATCAAAGAAAAAATCACAATGTAAGATCAATGTATGATCAAGATCCAATTAATATGAAAAAGAGTATCAATATATAGGATCACAAGATGAAATGATTTACTAATAAAGATATATTAGTGTAAGAAAAAGAGGTGGGATCATAAAACAAGTTGTCTAAGAATAAATATAGATCAATATGAGAACAAGAGATAGGATCAAAAGGAATGTCATGTAAGAATCAAGATAGATCAATATAATAACAAGTCATGAATTAATTAGTAATCATAGGGATCATATAAATAATTATCAAATATATATAATATCCAATAGATCAAGAGGAACAAAGGAGGAAAAGTAAAAACAATTAAGGCAAGACCAAAAGTGAATCATAAATAATTAAAGACATAAGTGAAGAATTGAAGAATCAAAACCTTTCATATAAGTGGAGAAAAGAACATATGTAATAGAAATGTAGAGGAAATAGAAAACATAATCATCCCAAGTGAAGAGGAACTATGAAAAAAAATAATATGAATATAGATGTAATGCCCCAAAGTGACACACCTAGGACAAAGCCTGATAGAATAACATTTTTTTTGAAACAATGACACACTAAAGATACAAAAACATGCCTAACTTACACAATAATGTGCACACATGTTTCATGTGAAACACAATAACACAATGAGAATGAAAAAAATAACAACCTCACCATTATCAAAACAAGGCGGCACTACTAGAAGACTTAACAATCATAGGATGAAACCACCATGATGAGCCTATGAGAATGGGAACCACACCCAAAAATGATCATATAATAATCCACAAGGGTAGGATGAGAAAATCATAAACCTCATACCTACACCAAATCACACTTAAGGACTCTTAAAACACCCACAAAAAAAATACACAGACAATGGAACCACTAGGAGTTAACACCCTTCCACTAGATAATGAAGCCACTATTTTCCAAAAAAGGAGTAGGATGAGGGGAAATTCACCTCCAATCCACTCAGCCAAAAGCTTAGATTTATATAAATACAAGGACCAACCTACACATGAGGTTTCCCAACTAGGAGGTAAACACCCTACAACAACTAGAATGATGTGGTGGAACCCCTCAAAAAATTATGTGTTCCACTGATGATTATTGTAGGGTTTGGCTATCTCTCTAATTTGGGTATGCCCTAGGGCTTAGGGTTTTGGTTTTACTCCTATTATAGGGTTTATGTGTGCCTTAAACCCTTTGAAAATGCATAAGTGTCAATCCCTTTTCTTGCATTCTAATTCAATTTTGACTGGTATTTACCTATTTTTGGTAGCTCAAGTCACAATTTGAGTTGTTTAATCCATTTGGTTATCGAAACCTTGAGCTTAGTATTCTCATTTTTCACATGTTCAATAATTATAAATCATTGTATATGTTAAGTGAGTTGTAAATATGTTATTATTCACCTTAAACCTAAGTTTGGGTTTAATATTTTCCTAAGGTCTTTTAATTACCTAAGAATGTGGCCCCATTTTAATTCATGTGATAAGCACACATACTTATTAAAACCCCTAAAAATTCTTGGTGGGTCCCACAAAATACATCTTATTGGTTCCCTGCTAGCTTGCATGATTAAAATAATGAAATTAAAAATCTAGAGGGATAACGGGCAGGTGACACTTGTCCACCCTTGTGGTGGGCCATACCACTATTCAAAGGTGTCGATGGCCAAAGGTAATAAAACCAATGGTTGTGATGATGTTTAACAAATGAATCTTGACTATTCCCTGCTAATTAATGATTGCAAATTTCCACAATCCATAATGGTATTTTTTATAATATTTCTAGATTAGATTGTGTTATTATTTTTGTATCAACGTTTCGGATCGCACTCTGTGATCTATCATCATGATGAAGAAGAGAGCTTAAGGAGTAAGTTGAATAGTTGCATACCAAGAATTGTATAAAAAGGTGAGAGAGGGGGGGTAAGTGGGAGAAGAAGGGCACAAGAACCAAGGAAACAAGATGGACTACTTTGACCACAAAGACCACAAGAATAGAAGGCCAAAATAAAGGAAAACAAAGAAGGAGATATCAAAAGGCTAAAGAAAGGATAAACAGAGGGAAAGAGGGTTGGAATTGACTAAGGAACCAAATAACATAAAACTTAATCAAAAAAGGCTCACAACAATTGAACATAAGGAGAAAAAGGAAAGCTAAGAATCAACAAAAAGTAAAAATAAAGCAAACGAGGAGGAATAAAAACCAAAAAGAAAATAAGGGGAAAGAGTAAAAAAGGGATTAAAAATTAAGAGAAAAAACCAAAATCAATTAATATATATAATGATATATATATATATATATATATATTAAAGGAAATTGAAACAGAAAAAAAGAAGAAAGCAAATAATTTGAAAATAAAAAATAGGAGACTATAAAATTAAGTAAAAAACAACACAACTAAAAAATACTACAGAATTATAAGAATAAAAAAGCAAGAAAACTAATAAAAGAGGAACTAAAGAAAGCAAACAACAAGGAGGTATATAAAGAAATATATGAGAAAATAATAAAGAATTCAAGTAAGAAATAAGGAAATATAAAAAGAAGCACAAGATAACACAACAAAAAACCATAGAACCACATGAATAAAAATGGAAGGAAAACAATATAAGAATATATAAAATATATATTTGTATAAATAGTTATACATAGAAAACATAAGAATATATATATATATATATATATATAATAATGTAGGAATGTGTATACATATAAATGTATATATATATTTGTATGTATATATACATATATATACATATATATACATGTATATATATATATATATATATATATATATAATTAAATATTAAATAAGAAGGAAAGAAAAATAAATAAAATAAAGAGAAACACAAAACCAAATTGAACAATAGATACGAAGTCAAAATGGAGATAAACAAAGCCAAGAAAAAAGAACAAAAATAAGAAGGAAATAAATAATTATTAAGAACAATTACAATAAGAAAGAAACTAAGTGAAGAGAAGCAAAGAAAGAGGGATAAAAACAAGAAGAGAAAGAAGGATGGAAGAAAGGACAAGATAATTAAAAAGAAATCAAGTAAAAGAAAATAAGAATAAAAATACACTAGAAGAAAAAGGGGATAAATAGATACAAAATCAAATGGAGATAAAAAAAGCTGAGGCAAGAGAACAAAAATAAAGAAGAAAATAAATATTTATTAAAAGTAGAACAAAAATGACACATAGAGATAAAGCGAGAAGACAAAAGCTAAACAATAAATAAGAGGAAGAGTTTGAATTATAAGATAAGAAGACAAAAGATAAACAATAAAAAGAGGAAGCAAAGGAATTAAAAAATAGAGGAAACAAAAATAAAATGGGAGCTAAACAACGGATAAAAAATTAAAAAGATAGAAAAAAACAAAGAAATTGAATTAATGAAAGCACTTAAACACAAATGAAAATAAAAGAAATCAAAATATAGAAACAAAAAGAAAAAATAAAACAAGAAAAGAAAAATAAAGAAGTAATAAACAAAAAAACAAGAAAAAGAGAGAAATTAATAAATTGAGGAGAAATTAATAAATTGAGGAGAAATAACAATTAAGGGAAAAATAAATGAAAAACACAATTACTTCACAAGACGGACATGAAATAACTAGGAATGAAAGACAAGAAGAAGGGAGGGAGAAGGGGGAAGGTGGAAAAAGAGAAGAGGACATGAAAGTACAAGAAGAAAGGAAAAGAAGGTACAAGCCGACAAGAGGAGGGGGGGAGAAGAACCGAAAAAGGAAGGAGGGAGGAAAGAGAGAGAGCCTACAAAGGAACAAAAGGGGAAGAGGGAGGGGGGAAATACTAAGAAGGATGATGACGGGTTCTCAAGTTGGAATCTTGGATAGTAGAGGATGCCATGATAAACTTAAATTTCATCCCTCATTGTGATTAAGGTTTGAAGGATGATTGTGAATTTCAATGGCTTCTTTTAGTTTTCTCTTAAAGAAGTTTTCTTCTCTAGATAAGATTTGGGTATTTTCAAGATAGATGTGATGCTTCACAGAAGCAAAGTGGTCAGCTAGGGCGGATTTGGAGATGTGTTCATGTCTAATGTCGACACTATGCTCTCTGATTCCAGTGTTCATGTCTAATGTTGGGAGTATGGAGTGCCACATGAACAAACCACCTTATAGACCCCATAGTCGAGAAAGATGTCTTTAGAGTCTTTGAGGGAGGGGATGCATTTCTTCAAGGTTGAGTGCATCTTAAAAGCACAACAAATGACTTTTTTAAGAAGGATCCTAGAGATTTTTTGGGAGATACCATCAAGAAAAGGAAGAGAAGCACCTAGGGTTAAAGAGGAAATGGGAGGTTTGGACCTTGAGAAGAAACTAGATTTGGCTTGGTTGAAAGCTCTAGATATTTTCTTGCTAGAATAATCATTCAATTTGAAGACTTGGCGAAGATGAGACAACTCTTTGCCTAATTTTCCTCATCACAAATTTGGAATGCTCTCCATGCTAGGGTTTTGAGAACCACAAATTTCTAGCTAGGCTGGTGATGAGAAGATGACTGGAGAACAAGAGACACTTTTAGATCTTGGCTTATGGAGGGATAGAAGGAGAACACCACGTGGCATCATCGTCATTGCCTGCAAAAATATAAAGGTGAGGAAATATTTAATTAAATATTTCTCGGTAACTATGGAAGGTTAAAGAGTGTGCTACTAGAAGGATATATATGCACATGCAAAATTTATCATCGAGATATTTTAATCTCAATCGTCTATTTGTAGTGCCCCTCCATGTTTGGCCCTTTCCACGATGTTTGATAAGTTTTATTTTGAGTTGTTTGAATTAAATTGGCTTAATAAGGTTGTTGGATTAAATTTTGAATTGAATAAATCATGTTGGCAAATAGATATGTATGTTACTTATGAATAATTAAATTATTAAGTTATAAAGTAATTTAATAATTAAATATAAACATAATTATTGTTAATGTTGAATTTTAAATTAATAAATTAGAAAGTGCAAAAATATTAAAAGAAAAGAAAATATTAAAATCAATATTAATTTTGAATGAAGATAAATGATAAATAAATAGAAACAATTAAAAAGTGGGAAAAAGACTTGTTGAAGCACATGCATGGCTTTAGATTGGGATTTTATTTGGAAACATGTTGTTTTTAGGAGTCTTTTTTTTGCTTTTTGGTTTCGAAAGAAAAAGCTTTCCTTGGTGAATAATTATTATCTTTTAGGGAAATAGTTTTAGTTTTTTATCTCTAATTTTTGGTTTTGGTAACGAGAAGATTGGTCTAGAAGATAATTCACTTTTCTATAGATTTTGAGAAGAAAGGTTCTTATTTGCAAAAAAAGAAAATAAAATTTCATAAGCTGTGAGTTTTGGGGTTTAATCTCAATCACAATTCTGAAAAGGTGAGATCTTGGAGTCATGGCACAAAGGGGTCTCTCTTCCATCATTTGTATTCTAATCCTTCTTCAACCAAGACCTCTCTCTAGGCTCGATAGATTATAGTTTTCATCACAATACCATGAGCTCTCAAGTTAGTCTTTTCCCAACAGTCTCTCATTTCATGGGTATTCTCTTTCTACCTGGTAGCTTATTCTTTTAATTGTTTATAAGATCTCCATTCAAATAAACTAATCTAGAGCATTACCGACCTTAAAACTATTAGATATAACTTCATTTAGTCATTAGACCACATCAATATATGGCTTATGTCTTCACTAAATGCACCAGTAGACAAGCGTAAAGCATATAATATCCATAATCGATAGAAGATATGGAAGTTATGTATTCTTATAGTTTTTTGGGTATTTTAGTCTATCTAGTGAATATATGATGTACCATGAAAATGCAAGGGATACCTTGACAGGCATGTTGTAAATAAGCCACACTTGGAACGAAGATGGACTGGCCACAAGGGGCCAGTAGCTTAGTTGGTAGAGAACTCCAGCAACAAATGAAAGGTCCTAGGTTCGATTCCTAGCTGGTCCAAATGAGCAGCAGCTCAACAAATGGTATCAAAGCTAGGCTAGGAGACCCAAGCACCCGTAGTGTGGCTTAAGGGGGGTGTTGGAAATAAGCCACACCTAGATCATCGATGGACTGGCCACAAGGGGCTAGTAGCTCAGTTGGTAGAGCACTCCAGCAGCAAATGGAAGGTCCTAGGTTTGAGTCATAGTTGGTCCAAATGAGCAGCAACTCAACAAGATGACAAGATTTTTAAATCCAAAAACCAAAACACAGAGCTGCTGCTATGATTTCCAACTAAACTACAACTAAACTGGAAATACCCAAATCTCTAAAAATGTGGAATAACAAACAAGAGGAGACATGCAATATTTTATTTCTTCTATTAACTAAGCTAGGAATGACAATACATAAAACATGAAACTTCAAAAAAACTAAACAAATACCTATTACAATTTTTTGGGATCTATCAACTGCTTAACTAGTTCATAAACAATCAGGAGCTTCTTAGAGCTCACTGTCACAACTCGACTGGAACTATTTGTTGTTCCTGGAAAACATGGAGCGATTGGGAGCAATCTTGTTCACTGCAAACTCTTTGCAAAATGTTCCAAGAACATTCCTTGTTGCTACTACAAATTTTTCTTCTTGCTCCAAATCACTTGCTTATGCAAAAAATGACTTCTCCAACTGACAGAATAAACTAGCTTCATTCCTTTTGTCTTTTACAAAAAGTTCCCTCTAAAATTCAAAATTACCTACCAACATTAATTGGGAATTCAAAAATTTCTACCTCATTCAATTTTGAGCAGTCAGGAGCTACAGAGATGAAGATCCCAAAATTGGCAAAGAGAAAATAGCTCTTGATAGGTAGGTGAAGCAATGGCAGGCTCAAGGAAATTAATATTTCCAACACTCCCCCTTTTTCCTGAGCCAACAAAACAACAAGATCAATCCTGATCTAAAACAACAATGCCCAATCTACTCCTTAGGCGCTCAAAACTATCTTGTCTCAAAGGCTTGGTGAAAATGTCTGCTAGCTGCTGCTCGGACCTACAAAACTCCATTTTGATTTCACCATCTTCAACCACTTCACAAATGAAATGATACCCGATTTCAATGTGCTTGCTTCTTCCATGAAACACATGATTTTTCATCAAGGCTATCGATGAAAAATTGTCACAAAAGATCATTGTTCCATCCTTGTGTTCTTCTCTCAAATTTTCCAAGATTCTTCTCAACCAAATAGTCTGACATGCTGCTGCATTTTCTGCTATATACTCAGCTTTAGTTGTTGATAGGGAAACACCAGGTTGCTTCTTGGAATCCCAAGAGATAGCAACCGAACCCAAGTGAAACACATAGCTTGAAGTGCTCTTCCTATCATCCAAACTTCCTGCCCAATCATTGTCAGTGTAACCAACCAGCCCATACTCTTTTTCTGTTGTGTACAACACGCCATATCCTTTGGTACCATTCACATACCTCAGGATCCTCTTACCCGCTTGCTAATGGGGTCTTTTGGAGTCTCCATAAATCTGGAAATAAGACTCACTCCATGCATTATATCCTGCCTAGTTGCTATCAAATACATCAAACTTGCAACCAAGCTTTTATACATGGTTGGATCCACATTGTTGCTGCAATCTTCCTTGTTCAACTTTAGACCTATGGTTGTTGGTGTTGGGGCAGGCTTGCTTTCAAGCATCCTAAATCTCTTCAAGATCTCATTAGCATATTTTTCTTGAGAGATAAAAATACAATTATGCATTTTTTTTACTTCTATGCCTAGAAAATAACTCAAGAGACCTAAATATTTCATTTCAAATTCTCTTTACATGGCCTCCTTAAAATCAGCAATAAGGAAATCATCATCCCCAATAAAAAAAAAGATCATCTACATACAAAACAACAATCAAAATATTACCATTTGTCACCTTGATGTAAAGAGTGGGCTCACCATCACTTTTGCTAAAGCCATTTCACATCAAATATGAGTCAATCCTATTGTACCATGCCCGTGGAGCTTGCTTCAGCCCATAAAGATCCTTCTTTAGCCTATACACCTTGTGATCTTCACTTGGAACCTCATATCCAAATGGTTGCTCCACATAAACTTCCTCTTTTAATACTCCATTTAGGAAGGTGGACTTCACATCCATTTGTGTTGGGCTGCAATTTCCATGACTACCTGCATGGTTTCCATCCTTGCAATAGGGGCATATGTCTCATCATAGTCTCTTCCAAACTATTGTTTATACCCCTTGACAACTAATCTTGCCTTGTGCCAATATATTTTTCCTTTGGCATTGCTCTTGGTCTTGTAGACCCATTTTACTCCAATAACTTGCTTGTTTGGAGGAAAATCAGTTAACTCCCATGTGTTGTTCCTTTCTATTGCATCTATCTCCTCATCCATGGCCTCACACCATTTATCCTCTTTCACAGATTCTTCAAAATAAATTGGATCACTATGAGAGAATAATGTAAAATTCATGTTCTCATCAAATTCTTCATCATACCTTTCATCTTGGTAGATCTCCCTTAGACTCTTGGTCTTTCTTGGCATTGGGGAGGCAAGAGTAGGGTCTAAACTCTCACTGTTGCTACTGTTCTACTGAACATGCTAGTTTTAGAGTGATCGAGAGCGATCGGGAGCAGTTTATGTGACCCATTCTCTAGTTGTTTGTGGCTACTTGCCTTTTTGTCTATTTGGATCAAGAACAATTATGACCAATTGAGAGTGATTTCTAAAAATTTTAGGAGCTCGTACAGAGCTGTCAGGAGCAACTGCTAGCTCCACTAAATCATCATTTCGTACTTCCTATTCCTTTTCTTCAACATTAGGAATTTTCGAGAGTGATTTTTCCATCCCATGACCGATCTTATAAAAACTCCACATCTCTGCTGATAAATGTTTTCTTGCTGACTGGGTTATATAGCCTATAGGCTTTTGACTCTGAATAGTAACCCATGAAAATGCACTTCTCTCCCTTGTCATCTAATTTTCGCCTCTTTTCCTTAGGCATGTATGCATAAGCCACACAACCAAACACTCTTAAGTGATCAACCATCCATCTAATTTTTGTCCATGCCTCTTGAGGTATCTTGTCACAGACCGCCTTTTTTGGACTTCTATTAATCAAATAAATAGTTGTTGCTATAGCCTCTCGCCAATATTCAGTTGGGAGTTCCTTTGCTTTCATCATGCTCCTTTCCATCTCCACGATGGTCCTATTCTTCCTTTCAGCCACTCCATGTTGTTGTGGAGTATAACTTGCTGTAAGCTCTTTCTTGATGCCATTTTTCCTACGAAAATTACAAATTGATTGGAGGTATACTCTCCTCCTCTATCTGGCCTTAGGACCTTAATAAAGTGTCCACTCTCCTTTTCAGCTTGGGCCTTAAACAATAAAAACTTATCAAATGCGTCACACTTATGCTGCAAAAAATAGACCCATGTCCTACAGCTGAAATCATGAATAAAGGTCATAAAAAATATGCTATTACCAATGGATGTGATTTGCATAGGGCCTACCAAATCTGTGTGCACCAATTCTAATGGTGCTCTTACCCTTATAGAGTTTCCTAATTGAAAGGGCTGCCTATGTTGCTTGCCCAAAATGCAAGCCTCACATCTAACATTAGGCTCTACTATACTTGGCAAACCATCAAACTTTTTATTCTTAGACAAAATACTCTGACCAGCAAAGCCTAAGTGACCATACTTGAGATTCCATAGCTCAGAGGGGTCTTCAATGGTTCTCTTGAGGGTTTCTTGTTGTAATTTTGTACATTTTCCATCCATGAGAGCTACAACAATGGACTGAGATGAGAAGCACGTCTCAATCTTCAAAGGAAACATCGGGTTCTTTGTCATTGCAATTGCTGCAAACACCTTTGTCCTCTCATTCTTGTCATATATGACACATTGGCCCTTCTCCATCAGAAATTTGTATCCATTTTGGATCAGTTGTCCAACACTCATGATGTTATGCTTTAAACCTGGTGCAAAGAACACATTTTGAACCTCCTTCTCACCTTGCTTGGTGCGGATCATAACAGATCATTTTCCTTTGACTAGAACTATTCCATTCTTCCCCATTCTAATTTCATACTTAACATTTTTATCAATGAAAGAAAATAAACTTTCATTACCACTCATGTGGTTGCTGCAACTACTATCCAAATACCAGACTTCGAGGCTACCTTCTTCACCAACGTTGCAAATGATGAAGGTTGTGGATAGATTTTCTTTAGCCACATTTGAATCAGCTACATTAGCATTATGTTTTTGCTGATTACCATGCTTTTTGCATCACTCACTCGCATAATGTCCAAACTTGTGATAGTAATAGCACTCCACGTTCCTCTTATCACTTCTCCCATTCAAACTATTGTTCTTCATGCCTTTTCAGGAGTTGTTTTGAGAGCTACTTGCTCATCCTAAGCTTTCTCCTCCAGCATTTCCTTGTTTAGATCTACCTCTACCTCTTTGGGAGCCATTTTTACCTCTCCCCCTACCTCTTGCATTCAACTAAGCTTTGAAAAATTTCTCTTAGGAAGAAGTAGTAGACCTCTTTAGGCACTACTCATGGGTTTGAAGAGAACCCATCAACTCATCCATTGGCAAAGAAGAGAGGCCCTTCGCCTCTTCAATAGCAATAACAAGTGCATCATACCTCGTGGGTAGACACCTGAGTATTTTTTCAACAATCTTCTACTCCTCTATCATTTCTCCATTTTCTCTTAGCTAGTTTAACAAACCAGAGAACCTTGTGTGAAAATCTGAAACAGACTCACTTTCCTTCATTTCAATAACTTTGAACTCTCTTTGAAGTAATTGGAGCTTCACACCTCTGACTTTATTAGTCCCTTTGTATCCGGTTTGGAGGATTTCCCAAGCTTCTTTAACATACTCAACTACTGCTATTCTGGGAAAAATGGCCTTTGTCAAGGTTGCTTCGATTAAACTCAAAGCTTTGCATCCTTCTTTCTCTGCTCCTTCAGCTGGGTCTTTTGGTTATTTGTGAGAGCTGCAAATGCAGTTGGGTCAATGATATCCATGAACCCATTTATGAGAAAATTCCACAAATCATTGGCCACCATTATGGTCTTCACCTTCTTGGCCCAAACATCATAGTTTTGTCCATTAAAGGACAATGGTTGCTGCTGACTTTTTGGTTCATCTCCAGCCATGTCTCCTACAACAAAAACTCAACACCTAGAAAAAAATATTCCCAAAATCACAAGGAAATGGGGCCTATAGCTCTGATACCATGACAAGATTTTTAAATCCAAAAAACAAAACACAAAGTTGCTACTCTGATTTCTAGCTAAACTAGAAATACCCAAATCTCTAAAAATGCAGAATGACAAACAAGAGGAGACATGCAATATTTTCTTTCTTCTATTAACTAAGCTGGAAATGACAATACATAAAACATGAAACTTCAAACAAACTAAAACACTACCTATTACAATTTTTTGGGAGCTATCAACTGTTCAACCAGTTCATAAGCAATCGGGAGCTTCTTGGAGCTCACTGTCACAACTTGACTGGAACTATTTGATGTTCCTGGAAAACATGGAGCTTTTGGGAGCACTCCTTCTCACTACAAACACTCTGGAAAATGTTCTAAGAACATTCCTTGTTGCTGCTGCAACTTTTTCTTCTTGCTGCAAATCACTTGCTTCTGCAAAAAATGACTTCTCCAACTAACAAAATAAACTGCCTTCATTTCTTTTGTCTTTTACAAAACCTTCCCTCTAAATTTAGAAATTACCTACCAACATTAATTGGGAATTCAAATTTTTTTACCTCATTCAATTCTGAGCACTTAGGAGCTGCAAGGATGAAGATCCCAAAACTGGCAAAGAGAAAACAACTTCTGATAGGTAGGTGAAGCAACGATAGGCTCAGGGCAATTAATATTTTCAATAATTTCTACGTCAAAACATTGTTTCTCCTTTATTGTACTTACCCTTTGGCAACAGATCCACCAATATCGATAGATCATTCCCTTTAATGAAATAGAAGGAAAACATCTTGTAGCTCACATAACTATTATGTATCCACAATTAGACATCTACTCAAGAATCTAGAAGCTCCATTGGGAATAGATTATTTTCTTTTCATTTCCTTGGTGGCTATGATTTTGATCAACTTTCCTAGTTCTCCTCGGTTTCTTAGAAAGTGAGACAAAACCCATTGTATTTGTTCGTCCCATGATTTATAACCTTCTGGCCCTTTTACAATCAAGTATGCTTGTCGATAATTTCTTAACACGTCTGTCCTATACTCCAAAGTTTTCATTCCATTTCTCGATATGAGGTAGAGTCCTATTCAATACTTTCCTTAGAATTTTAGTTCAAAGAGAGTTTAACCTAACCTTCAAATCAAAACTGATGAAAGGTCATCTGCCTTGCACATACATGGACTGTGGGCCAGATTTGGCACCCAACCATCCAAGACTAGTAGCCGAGCACCCTCCTCTTCTCCCATGTTTTCACTATCATTGTAGCTCATCTTCTAGTTAAAATTTATTTTTAATGATTTGTGATGTAAATTACATACTTTATTGTGTTTCCCTTAGATAAACTCATAATACAGTTTGATAATATTCTTCATGATTCCTTTCTTCTTGATCCTGAATATTCTATATTTGAATTATAATTTATGTCGAACTCACCTCATTCTCTTAAGAATATGTGAGGTAACAATGATGATAACTGAGAAGCATTTCAGAATAATCTCTAGCCTCTGAGTGTTTAATGCTTGAACATATATCTAAATACATGTATAAGATTTAGATAGATTTATATTGGTAGTGAAGAATATAAAGATCGAGCAATTAAAACACTCAACTATCAATTTATTAGAAATATTAGATTCCCTTTTATTTTTGTAATAAAATCAAAGAAATTAGGATTTGGACCAAAGACCTAGGGTGAACATAACATGATAGAATAGTAACTCAAATTGATGGATAATTTTGGGTTAACAATCATCTTCAAAAGAGAAGAAAGAGGGAACTCAACAATTTCTAAATCAAATATAAGAGATTAATAGTTAGACATTCGATGAAATGGATAAACATCAAGATGATACTATCCCAAGAATCATGTATACCAGTATTACATTATTCAATTTATATAGCATCCTTTAGTGTCTTGAGTTATCAATACAATAATTGAAAGGTTTTAGTTCATACAATAGAATTGAACAAATGACTTAGTTGATTGATTTGGATAATGTAGGTAGTAATATGGTAATTCCTATTCCTATATGGATATAGTGGCCAGCTTGGTGTTATGCCTACATTTAGGGTTGATACCTAGACAATGATTCTACAAGAATGAAAGGCCAAACTCAGATCATGCATTATAGAATAGGAAATTATTTGAAATTATTGCTTCGAAATAAGTTTGAAATATATATTGGAAAAACATTAGCTTATTAGAGGTTTTATTACCCTTCTCTAAACCTTATGGTATTGTAAGATGAGGATCACTTATGATCAATACATATGACATGTAAGAGTATGGTTATTAGGGAGTTACATAAGATTCTTGACCAACCTTATTCCAAGTTGAGAGACATCTTGAACATTGAATCTAGGGTCATAGGTATAATAGATTCTTATGACAAGCTATGATAGTTTTATGAGAATATACTAAAAATCTTGAAAATCATATATTCTTTTGGGTTGCTCATCATCTATAAATTATTTATGATAAATAGTACTTATAAGTTATATATGTGATATATGTCTAATTACTCTCTTTATGAAAATATAGAATTTAGAACAAAATGGAGAAGGTAAACCAAATACTATCCTCACTTTAGGAGAATAAGTATTTTATTTGTTTGATTACTTGTTTATTCTTTTTTTTCTCTGAATTTCATGAAAGTGAAATGATTTATGTAAATGGATCACTTATTGACTTCCAACCTTATGTTTCCATTTTATAATTTTGAAATGTTGTATTAAAACTGCATTTTGTTATTATATATATATATATATATATATATATTATAGTTATTGTAAAATGTTATTTATGTTTAGGTGAATTAATTGATTTAGCAGATAAAAGAATTGGAAGATTAAATAGGGGAAATTGATTAATTATATTTAGATAAAGGAAGGTTTTATGTAAATGAATGAATTAATGATATTTTTAGATTTTGTTTCCTCCTAATTGAATTATTGGTTGCCTTGTTCATTTTTGTTCTTTCATTCAGTAATGTCTTCAATTTTTAGAATTGGGAGGAATTGGGGTAATGTTCAATGTGGGATTCATTGTACCACGTGGTTAAGGATTGCTTACAAGGGCTTAGGGGAGTATTCTATTGGTTGAATTTTATGCTTGTTCCTTGAAATTAGTTAGTAATATACCTGAGATGTGGACATGAGGGTTTTAGCCATGCAATGCTTAGTCATCATTATGGTTGATTTTTGTGTATGAGAGGGTTCAAGCCTTGATTTATGTGTACATGTATGCGATTTGTTATTTTTTGCAAATGGATTTACTCGTTTGGATATGTTTCGATCTTCTAGTTGTTAGCAGGGGGAGTGGCTTTCAATGGGGGATGACAATCAAAGTGGTGTCCAAGGTAACTCATTGAGATTTTATTTAATCAGTGATAATCTAAAAAAAATTAGGGGTTGGGTAGTTCACATTAATCAAGATAATGGTACACCTCACTCATAACTTAAGTGCTCATCTATGATGTAGGCCTGGAATGGTATGATTAGTTGCCTTGTCATCTTGAAAGGTATGTTGATCTCGCATGGGTTTGTATGGGGGTCAAGAATCATTGGAGATGGCTAGGGTAACCTAGGATGGGGCTCTGGTAGCCTAGGAAGTTTTGCTAGGGTAACCCATAGCAAGCTATGTGATGAAACTCCTCCCTATATCAACCTAGCATACCCTTGTCTTGTGTTCCCCTTTGTTGTGGTGTACCTCTGGAAGCAAAGTCATTGTTTTGTGTTTTTTGCAGTGCCTTGTATGTTGGAGTTATGTTAGCTCTTTTATGCTTGTGTAGTGGGTCATTATTGTCATCTCCTAGCATGAGAGGTGGACCTTAGAGTTCCACATGGTTGGGTGGAATGTTTCATGCACTCCATTCAGTTCCTAGTTGGTGTTTGTGAGCATGGATGGTGTACCTCATGCAAACTTTCTTGATCTTGTACTAGACTTGAAGATAGTGTTGATGCTATGTAATGCAATCATTTCAATTGTATCTTGTCATGTTTTTGATGTATACTTCCCATTTTTATAAGGGAAGATTTGATGTAAACTTGTAAGCAATGTGATCTACCCCATGTATGGGAAGTTGTATATGTATTCATTGGTTCACATTATATGCTATTGAATGGTGTTGTATCTATGGAAATATATATATATATAATTCATTTAATGTAGAAGAGTTAAATGAACTCTTGTTATTAGTTATTTTATGATGCATTTTTAGGTTGGATAATTGATATGTTTGTAATACAGTAATGATACCCTAAAGGACATAGTCAAAGAAAACGTACATGTAGTTTACATTCTATGTAATTGGTAGTATGATCTTTATGTTGATTCATTTAAAAAAAAAAAAAATTGTGTCATAATTGTTAGTTAGATGTGTTGTCCTTTTGGGGTTTTGTGGCAAGGCATTACACTCTTGCTAAAGAAGGATGCACTTAATGATCGTTCGCCTATTGATTAAAGAAGTTATGTGTTGATGCTCATTAGGTTGATCTGGGTTGTTGCCCACTATCCCACGACAATAGATCTAAAAATTACAAATCTCATAGGGTTAGCAGGCTGCTGACACATGAATTTTCTTCTGGCTTGTAAACTATAGTTGGGAAATGACATTGATCGAGGAGATGCAAAAGTTTTGGAAACAAAGCACTATGGATGTTGAGTCAACTAAAAATAAAATATTCAAACTATGTTGACTCCATCTGAGTCGAACATTTGTCCACATCAAGATTGAATCAACAATAGAAATTAAAAGTTTTAAAAAGTACATCATTGAGCCATTCTAGTTCGCGTGAGTGAATAGTAATGGTGGATTTAATAGTTTTCTATCGAGTTGAAGGCTTTATTCACCATAAAATGTTAACTTAAAACTTATTATCGATTGCAAAAGTATTTTCAACACATCCAAAATGTGTTGCAGAAATGTTCAAGAATTTGGTGTCAAAAAATTAGGCTTTCCTGCATCATAAAACTAGTAAGTGAAGTTCACCTCTCTTGAGTTTTAAATTACCCTAATTTCCATTTGGTTCCTATTGTTGTTGTCTGGATTCTAAGTAGGGATTATTTTAAGGTTTAATAAATAGAGTTAGGAGGTGATATGTTCTTACCCGTACTATGCCTCAGGATCTCATCATAAATGTGTTAGATCTTGATGTCCAATAAGACAGGATGAGGAATGGGGTGTTTTTGTCAAATTGGAAAGAGAAAGAAGGGTTAAAGACCCTGATTTTAAGGCTTTGTCAGATATTAGCAACCTGATTTCAAAGATTGAAAAAAATATTCAAAATTTTGATATTTGTTTTTGCTAATTTGATGGAGGAGAGAGTAGTAGAAGATAAGGGGAAATCCCCTATGATAGAGAGAGATTCATCACAACAACCTTCTAAGAAAGTGCATATATATGGTAGAAGGAAGAGCATAGTGAAGAGGCAAGAAACAATAACAACTCTTGCATAGTCTGAGGAGTGAAAGGTGCAATCTCGACATAAAAAATTATCTCATTTATCACCACAACATTCTTCTACCCTTGAAATAATTGAGTTGGATTCACCAACCAGAGAGCCATCTTCTCCAAGGGAGCCATTAATAAAAATGAAAAAGGTTGAAACTACCGGTCTTTTTGATTATCCTGTAGAGGAGTCAAATGATGAAATTGCTATTACTGACGAAGAAATAATGTAAGGGATGCCATCCCCTCAAGGGGAAATGGTACCATAGTTATTGAGCCTTATGTTAAGCAAAGTTGACCTAATTGGAATAAATAGCTCTAAAGATGTCAGATTTCAAGCTTGTGAAAGCTTTATGGAGGATGATGCATTCATTAAAAAAAAATCTTTCCAAGAGTATGTATGGGAAGATATGAAGGATGAATATGCAATGCTGGTGTAGAAAAAGAGAAGTGAGAACCCTAAGAAACCACAAAAAGTTATTGAGGTTGAGGTTTGAGATGAAATTAGGGCCAAATATTTGAAAATTACTGCAATAGAGGGAAGGGCATTGGTAAGGAAGAGTGGAGTGCTACTATTCCCAAAATGGGACTTGGCATCAACAATTGCATTTAATACTACAAGGAGATAAGATGTTCCCATTTTTAATAGTGAAGAGAAGGTCGCATTAGCCTTGCAAGGGTCAGTATTTAGTCAAAAATGGGACACAATTATTATTTGGGATTTGGTCTGAACCACCAAGAATCTTGAAGTTGCAGAGCTTGCTTCAGGGGTCAAGGGAGGACTCATTATTAAGAGGGTATCAAACACATTTTACCTTGAAGCAACAATGATGAGTGTGAATTTGGATCAATTCACAAAGGCCATAGTTGAGTCATTAAAAGAAGAAAGAGATAAGTTTAGGATTCAATATAATGAGATGGTAGCTAATATAATTTGATTCAGAAAAAGGTTGCTCAAATGTAGACTCAAATGGATTTAAATGGAAACAACAATTCAATCATTGCAACCAGGCACCACTCATGCCACAATTTTTCCTCCCCCTTCTCCAATTATTTCAACACCTCAACCCCAAGTTGAAATTGCACCTCCTAATTTTGAAGATGTGCAAATTGTACAGTCAGCTCCTGATTCATTAGATGCTTCTTGAAATGAGTAAACTACTAAGGAGGATCTAATGGAAAAGCTCAAGAACTATGAAGATAGGCTTGATGATCTTAATGTTTAATGTTATTAAAAATCTTGATATAGATAAAGAAATTTCCACTCCTTTGATGGATAAATGGATTCCAAGTGCACAAATGTCGAGGGATATGGTTGTTGCATTCTCTTGTGATTTAGATAAACCTTCAAAAATTCTTCCAAATCTAAGATTTTTGATTGACATAATGGGTTCTCAAGGGTTGACTAGGCCCTTAGAAGTGAAAATTAGAGAAATAGTTAAGATGTTTGATGATTGTAATTTTGATCTCCTTCCATACATCTTGAATAAGAATGGTGAAGTTAATCCCCTACAAGAATGGAAAGATCAGGTTAGTCAAGTTATATGCACTCAAGCCAAGCTAATATGTGATGGGGTAGATTTGGTTATGATGAGGAATAGCATCGATAGGCTTATGCATATAGGGGCTTTTCTTGTGGATTTTGACAAGGAAGATAACCAAGTGGAAGTCAATTATAGCCCATACAGGTCAAAGGTAGATAGTATTATGGGATTTGACTAGCCAATAAAGGAGGAATTTGCTTTATGGAAGTCTAATTATATTGATATTTTGGACATATACGTTGTTGCAAGTGGGAATTAGTGACTGCAATTTTGGTTCGTGGTGTGCAACAATGAAGTTTTAGTAAAGAGAAGTGGAATACATGGCCTAGAATTAGAATAGATTAGGCCTTGGATATATTAACATTCAAATATTGTACACTTTCTTAGGTTTAAATGTGGTGACTAGGAATGCAGATGGGGAGTTACTCTTGTATATTCTTTTCTTCATTTTATTGGTTTCTTCTACAAATTTTGGAGCATATGGAATAAGTGCTTAGCTCATGAAAGGAATATATTTCATCAACTGAAGAGCCTTTTGTAAGGCAGTGGAATCTTCATCAACAAATAAAAATGGTATTTTTCTTATGTGATTTTATCCCTCCTATTTGGGTAAATATAATTTCCTTTTATTGTAATGTGATTGTCAAATGAATAAATGAAATGTGTACAATTTGGCCCATATATTCGAGGCCAATACTATCATCTTTTGAAATAAATGGAAAGATATTCAAGGCCAATGTTATCCACTATAAACATTGCAAAAATTTTGAATATAGGTGATCAAAGATCTCTGTTATTCATCCTCTTTTCTTTCCTTGAGTGTTTATTCAATGTTATTACTCCTATTCAAAGAATGTATTAAAATGTATTAACATGAATGAAAGGAATCCTTTGCACCAGATGAAGAGCCTTTTGGAAGGTAGGAGAATCTTCATCAGTAAATAAAAATGGTATTTGTCTTATGTGATTTTCTCCCTCATATTTGGGCAAATATAACTGCCTTTTTTATAATGTGATTGTCAAATGAATATATGACATGTGTGCAGTTAGGCCCAAGGCTTGTTTTGCTCCCTTTTTCTTATAAAAGGGAATTCAAGACCAATTGTATGAGGTTAGAAGAATAATTCTAGAGATAAATTATGTAGCAAGCCTGGTTAGTAGAATTTAGTCATGTTTTAGGTTCTATGGGTCCTAAGAATTTTGTAATGGTGAATGTATATCAATATTGTCATTTTTGATATAAATGGAAAGATATTTGAGTCCAGAGTTCTCCACTATAAATATTGCATTAATTTTGAATATAAGTGATCAAATATTTATGTTACTCATCCTCTTGTCTTTCCTTGAGTGTTTGTTCAATTTTATTACTCTTATTCCAAGAATGGGTTAAAATGTATTAACATGAATGAAGGTTTATGCAATTGTATGCATAGATCACTAAGAATTACTGGTTAAGGCTCTAGTATTGATTGTGTAAGGAATCATTGATAGGAATTGTAATTACAAGATTAATATTGTTGTATATTCTCAATTGTAAGGTTTAGGATTCTCCACCCTAGGATAACACATTGGTCGTTTAATGTTACAGTCTTCTAGATAGTTCATAGCAGCTACATTCAAAATTAATTACTACATATATTTCTTGTATGAATGTATATCGAGCTTAATGTATGAAATTATCTCATGTTTGAATTAGATATTACCATGAAGATTTTCTAGATCTTTGATATATTTTATCTATTAAACAACTAAACGAGAACTATCTATTTCAACTACAATGTATGTGATAACTGGCATAAGAGTATCATAATACACATTGTAGGGATCACCCTCCTAAGTTTTGTAGAGTCCAAAGTGTAGAGGGAAAGCCTGGAAAGCTTTCACCTATTCATTGGCCAATCCTCATAGTTAATATTCATTGAATTTTGGAAAATTCATAGATAACTGATGAGACTAACTTTGATTCATTAAAAACAACCAAGAAATTGGTGACTTTTCTAGGGACAATGCTAGTCCAATGTCTCTAGGTTAGATCTAGTACAATTAGAGTCGATGAAGTTTATTGTTCTTTGATGGTGAGAGAACAAGTTATGCAAACTCTCATCATAGGTTATGTCTAGTTTATGTGAGTTAGGTTCTAGTTCAATTTTGTGTCATGTCAGGTTATGTTGAAATCTTTCTCTAAAATTGTAAGATCCTCCAAAAAGTTTGATGTATTTTTATTTCCCCATATTGTGGGTGGTGACTCTAAACTCTCTTGTGCTAGTGCAAAGTTAAATTCTCAAAGAAAGAAAGAGAGAAAGAATTATAATAAGCAATTTAAATCCATAAGAGGAACCAAGAGCTATTTGAAGAAGCATCTTGAGTAGAAGCTAGAGTCCAAGCCACCAAAGAGTAAGAAGCCATCATGGATTGTGAAGAATGTTGAAGAAATTAAGTCTAGAATAGATCTTGACCATGCCTCTAAAATTTTAAATGAAAATGTTCCTGAGGAAATATTTGGTTATAGTATGCCCTCCAATAATGAGGAACATAATTTTTTAAGTAAACCACCTATTGATATGGATCATCTTGACCATAATACTTTAACATCAAAGGAAGAATAACTATGGAGATTCTGGGATAAGGATGGTGAATCCCCAACTAGAAGGGTAAATCTTGGGGGTAGTACCATTTTCAATTATGATAATTTCAACCCTAAAGGAAGATCCTGTAGTAGAACCTCACACTATTCCTCTAATAGTGAACCAATAAAACTTACTTATTACACCCCTAAACCTAGTGATTCTGATGTTGTCCTAGAGGATGATGAGATAAACAAGGATATGCAAGACTTGCAATAAGAAGAGCTCAGACTCAAGGAGTTGGGATGGAGACAAGCTAGGGAAAGAGAGGATAAAATAAGGGGAAAAATGATAAAAAAAATTCCTTAACAAAGAGGGTTGTGAAAATTAGATAAATGGTAAAAGAAGAACAAGCTCTTGAAGATCCTTCAAAATTTGTTGCTAAGGAAACCCCGATCCTCCTAAAGTGATTATTCCTATGGGAACCTCTATTGAAAGTACATATACTACTTATGTTATAGCCACTAAGGTCTTAGATCCCTTTGTTGTTGTTAAGAAGTCTTAGCCTATTGACCATACTATTCCTACTATCATATTATTCATGATCCCCAATCATAGAATACTAAATCAGATGGAAATAACCCTGTTGGTTGTGGTGGTGGAGGTCAAGGTGGTGGAGGTGGAGGAGGTAGAAAGAACAAGAATACCCAGTCTAGAGATGGAAATGGAAATGGTGGTAATGGTGGAGGTAGAAATGGGAAAGGAAGTAAATAGTAAGGTGGTCAAGAAGATAATGAACCTCAGAATTATTAGAGAGATCGGTTCATGAGAAGGCCAGTGCAAGTGGATATATATTGACAATTATGCATTGGTGGAATACCTAGTTACCCAAATCCATTTCTTGATGATATCAGGGCTGCATTGGTTAAGTTACATAGAAATAATATAATATGTGGTGAGGATGACCTGAAATAATTTGTAAACATCATGGATGATTTTGAGGTAGACATTGAAGATGTTATGATGAAGCTTTTCATGCAGTCACTCGTTGAGTATTTCAAGGAATGGTATAGGCCTTTACTAGCTAAGCATATTGGTTCTTGGGAATAATTTAAGAGGGTTTTTGGAGAGTCATATGGTGATAAGACTGACTAAAGGTTCTTGCTTAAGGAATTCAATAACATATCTGACTTAGGTTCAAATGAGATGGTTGTTGACTTCAATAAAATATTTCAAAAGGACATGAATAGACTGGCTATTGACTTGAGGCTCAATGATAATGTATTCCTAGTTAATTATTGCAATGTAATTGATTTAAAAATTCGTTATCTAGACTATGAGATAAGAATCCTCAAAACCTGAGAGAAGCATTTAAAATGGCAGCCCATATTGAAAACAATAGAAGACAATAAGGAGAATTTGGGAGAAGAGATGATGTTAAGATCTTGAAGAAACCAAATTAAGAGAACAAACACTCTCTTGAGAAAGGATCTTCTCTTGAGGACAAAACTGATAAAGTTGCAAGTTCCATGAAAGATATCAATTATAGACTTGCAATGCAAGAGAAAGGGATTACAAATGATAAGCCCAATTTCCAACGAAATGAGAGGCCTCCTAGGTTGCAAGATCATCCTTATAATAAAAATTATCATAATAGTAAAGCAATTTAGAGCAATCAAAAGAACACATAAAGTAAAGTTACCCTTTATCCATTGTGAAAAATATCCATGAATTTTATGGATGAAACACTCTAGTGTGTTGTTTGCCAACTGCCACATGCTTCTCAAACAAACTCTATAACAAAATTGTTTGAGGAAGAACAAAATTAGTCAGATGATTATAAGCCACTAGAGGAAAATGATGTGGAGGTGCATGTTCTTATGCATAGATCATGTTTTTCTGAGAAGGATTGTTCTTTAGAAGAAGAGCCATAGGAATTGGATGTTGTCTGTCAAATATATAAATCAGATGCTTATCATTAGCGAATTTTCTTGATGAAGATGAGTATTTTAAAAATAATGTTTGTGCTATGGAAACAGATAAAATGAAAGTGTCCTTGAGAAGACCCTTTGCTAAGGAATATAAAAATTTTGCAATAGAATTGGTTGCACAAGGAATACATACTCATAATTTGAGGAATAGAATCATAAACTGTGACCAAGGTAAGCTAGGTAGCATGTTCATGAAAGAGAAAAAATGAATAAAAATAAGGAACTAAAATATAAGAATTGGTCAAGTTTAAGGAAGGAGAGATCAAAGATAAGGAGATTAAAGGACCTAAGATTTGAGCCAAGAAAGATAATACAACCAAGAAAAGTGATGATATTGTCTCTCCAATTGTCAAAGCAAAAAATCAAAATTCAAATATAGATCAAAGAAACCAAAAAAGAATGAGGTTGAAAATAAATGTAAACAATAGAAGGTATAGATTGAAGAACAAAGTGTGGCCCCTTATGAATTACCCAAGTATAATCCAATTGACATGTTTCAACTACTTTCCCAAGTCAAGGCGATAGTTCCATTAATGAAGATGATGAGAATTGAAGAACATGAATAGAAGGCAGTGGGCCTTATCAATGGTTCTACTATGGAATGTGGTGATAAAATGGTGTCTACTCAGCCTCAAGTGAGTGGAAATCAAGTTACTAAATAATTAATGGACGGAGATATTGTTGAAATACCTCAAATTTACCTAGGTATTACTATCATAGCCTACCCAAGGAATATTGATCCTTTTTATGAACTCTGGTTGTTGATGGAAAGCTTCTTAAAAAATGTATGATTGATTCAAGAGCTTCATCTAACATCATGCTAGTGGAGATTATGAAATAAATGGGTTTAAAGATAAATTGTGCCTATGAAAAATGTTATGCTATGGATTCAAGAGAAATCCCAATGATAGGAATGATCAAAGATGCCCCGTATAGATTTGTTTCCTTCACTTACAAGGAATTTTTTATGACCATAGTTGTGGCGGATATCTCACAAAATTCTGGTATATTATTGTCAAGGAAGTAGAGTGCCTCCATGGGAGGTAGCCTACACTATGACATGTCCTTTTCCACATTCCCAATTGATGGAAAATCCATCAAGATTGTGAGAGAGCCAAGAGCTCCAAATATGATTGAATTTGTGGAAGAGGACATAATTCATTTTGTGGACAACAACATTGACAATTTTAGTGTTGAGGAGTTATAAGAAGAGGAGAAAAAAGCTCCATCCCTTGAGAAAGAAGTATTGCAACAAGAAAACAATGATGACCTATGGAGTATGTATTTAGATGGTGCTTGCTCAAAACGAGCTGGTGCAGGGGTGATACTCATTTCTCCTAGTGGTAAAATGTTTAAGTTTTCATATTAATTATTATTTGCATGTACAAACAATGTAGCTAAATATGAAGCTTTTCTACTAGAATTAATATTAGCTGAGAAACATGGAACTAAGAAGTTGAGTGTTATTGGAGATTCATAACTTGTTGTTACTCAAGCTAGCTAAAGATATGCATCAAAGAATAATAGGTTGAGGCAAAATAGGAATATTGTTTGGCACTCAATAAAATAGTTTGATGTGCTCAATATTGACTTGTTAGATAGGAGTAAGAATGAGGTTGTTGATTTGCTTGCCAATATTGCACTCCAGCCATATGACATTACTTTTGTTGGCATTTCAAAATTTGAAATACAAGTATAGTCCTTAGTTCATGATAACATAAAGAACTTGTAGGTGTTTAATGACATTCTCAAATTCTTGCAGCATATAGATGAGTATGAGGGTCAAAAAATTAATTTTGGGGATTTTGTAGAAGAAGTGGATGCCAAGGAAACAATGTCTGTGAATGAAATTATTCAGTTGAAGACTAATAAAATCCTACAGGGGTTAGTTTCTTTTGAGAGATTCTTTGATGGCCCTGATAGAACCAATGCCAAGAAAAAATCCACTCACAAAGAGGAATTTGAAGAAATAAATCAGATTGGTACAAAGAATGCCCTTAAGAAATTTTACATTAGAAAGAAGGTGAAGCATAAGGTAAAAGAAATGTTGATTTATTTATTGAGAAGATACAGGCATGTGTTTTTCTGGTCTTATGATGATTTGAAGGCCTATAGGGAAGATTTTTTTTAGCATGAGATTCCCTTAAAATATAATGCTAAGCCTTTTAGGAAAAAGCAAAGGCCAATCAATCCTACATTGGCACCAAGGATGGAAGAAGAATTGGTCAAGTTAACAGGAGGCATCATCAAACCAATTAGGTACTCTACATGGGTGTCTAACTTAGTGCAAGTGAGGAAAAAGAATGGTGATATGAGGCTCTATGTGGAGTTTAGAAATATTAATATATCATCATTAAAGGATAGCTATAGATTACCCAACATGGAAGCTATGTTACAAAAGGTGGCTAGCTGTGAGCTCTTATCCATGATGGATGGCTTTTCTGGCTATATTCAAGTAGTGGTTAAGGATTCTGAGCAGTATAAGACTACATTTACTACTCCTTTGGGCACTTATGTTTATGTTAGGATTCCTATTGGCCTAACAAATGCAAGTGGTACTTTTCAAAGGGCTATGGATGTGGCCTTTTCTGATTTTATTGATATCTTCTTAGTGGTATACCAAGATAATTTAACAAGATATAGTAAGAAAGAGGAAGATCATTGTATGCATATTGAGAAGGTTTTCAAGAAGGCACTAGAATATGGCATATCTTTGAATCCCAAGAAATGTGTTTTTGGGGTGAAAGAAGGGAACTTACTTTACCATATTGTGTCAAAAGATGGAATAAGAATTGATCTTGAAATATTGGATGCAATAGATAAAATTCCATAGCCAAAGGATGTCAAAGGCATTCAGTAATTCTTTGGTCATATCAATTTCTTAAGGAGGTTTATAACCAACTTTGTAGAGAATACCCATCCTATCTCTAAGATGTTAAATAAGGGAGAGACGGTGATTTGGAGTGAGGATCCTATTCAAACATTTAAGAGAATCAAGCAAGCCATAAAGGAGGCTCTAGTGTTGAAGTCTCTAGATTTCTCCAAACCCATGCAAATTTTATCCTTTGCATCTTTTCACATAATTGCTGATTTATTGTTACAAAAGAATGATGAGGGATTTGAGCAGCCCACTGAATTTTTTAGTAAATATTTGTAGGCTACAAAAGCCAAGTATGATATGATTGAGAAGAAATCCTCTACATTAGTTAAGACTGTAAAAAAAAGTTAGAAAATATTTAATCGAAGCTACAATCATAGCTTATGTCACAAGTGTTGCAATGAATGATATTTTCACTCAACAAGAGGTCACTAACAGAACATGTAGATGGATCAATAGAATCCATGAATTTAATATTGATGTTCAAATCGCCAATCTTGTGAGAGGACAGGGTTTAGCCAAGTTGTTGGATGAAACCAGCTTGCAAGCCAACCAAATTAACCAAGTTGAATGTGTAGATGTTGTGCCTATATGTGACATTTAGACTTGTAGTCGGTATAGACAAATTGTTCAATATCTATAGTATATGCAATATCATCAAGGCATGCAGATAATGAGAGAAGAACTCTAAAACTACAAGCTATTAAATATGTGATTATTGATAATGATCTTTGGTAGAGAAGCCCAGAGGGTGTACTACTCAAATGTGTTGATGGAAAGAAAGTGTTGGAACTCCTAGAAAAAATTCATATTGGAGTATGTGGTGGCCATTATATGGAAAAAAAACTGCCCACAAGATTTTGAGAGTAGGATTTTGGTGGCCGTCTATGTTCAAAGATTCCCACAAGTTTGTCAAAGCTTCTGACGCTTGCCAAAGATTCTCAGGGAAGCTGAAATTTTTAAGAAACCTACCACTTAGGCCCATTTTAGTCCAAGCCCCTTTTCAACAGTGGGGTATTGACTTCATTAGTGAAATTTCTGAGAAATCTAGTGGGGGACACTCTTGGATCCTTGTTGCCACTAATTATTTTACAAAGTGGGTGGAACCAATCCCCACAAACAAAGCAACAAGAAAAGTGGTGACTAGTTTTTTTATGAATAACATCTTGATAGAATTCGGAGTTCAAGAGAAGATAATTTCTATTAATACTATGTGTTTCGGATTAAACGAGTTCAAAGATTTTTGTGATAAACATGGGATTCAGATATCTTATTCTTTCCCTTATCATCCACAAGGGAATGGTCAGGTAGAATCAAGTAACAAGAGTTTGATAAATATCATAAAAAGGGTTATTGACAAGAATAAGAAGGCATGGGATTCAAAGGTGAAGCTTGCACTCTGGGAAGATGGGGTTACTATTAAGAAACCTATGAGATATTCTCCATTTGGTCTAGTCTATGGTTTAGATGCAAGACTGCCCCGGAATAACTTTCTAAAAATGTACAAGTTTGTACAAGGGTATGATGGTGACATATGTGATGAAATGCAGCATAGATTTGATGCTCTAATAGAGTTGGATGAAACTAGAAGAGAAGCTCATGATAAAAATGCTAAAATTTAATTGCAAGTGAAGCATTTATATGATAAAAAGGCTTCTTCAAGGAAATTTGAAGTAGGAAGCATGGAAATGATGTGTATTGCTAGAGCTCAGGATAAGGGAAAACATGGGAAATTTGATGCATTGTGGTTACGCGCTTATCTGGTATCTAATATGCATGGTGAATATTCCTAAAATTTGCAAATTTTTACCAGAGAACTTCTTGAACTGCCAATACATGGACAATTTTTTAAGGAATATTTCTCTTGAGGTATGCATTTTTCAATGTACACTATATTTTTTATGTATACTTGTATATAGGGGCATGTGCAGGATCATCATGGAAAAAGAAGGCCCTTAAGTGGCAATAAAATTCAGAAAAATCAGAGTTAGGCAACTTGACGTAAAAAATTGAATAAGTTAACTATATTATTTCAAAAATATGTAAGAATAGAATCTATTGAAAATTGAATGTAGTTTCTAAACTAATAGGTTTATTTATATTTTTAAAAAATCTATTAGGTGAAAAATTGAAATTTCAATGCAATAGTACTCAAATTTCAGGGAAAAATTAAGAAGTAGGTGTCTGTCTGACAACCCTAACCACAATAAAATGATAATATATTTTTATAAAATTTTATATATAAGTAGAAGACTCATGTCACGATGTGATGAATATTTTTTTATAATTTTTTTCCAAGTAAATAATTAATTATGATTTTTTTATTACAACTTTTAAAAAATATAAAAACTTGTACGTCTAACCACCTTAACTTGGTCAAAACTTGATGAAATTCAATTTTATTTTTTTAAATCCTCTAGTATGTGAAGCATAGAATGTGACACATGTTTTAGATTCAAAAAATGTGATACCCTTTGAAAGCTATAGATGTTTTTCAATCAGCCTATCAATTAGGAATTTAGTCGTAATTCAAATAGAAAATGAATAATAATTATTTATTAAATTCAAAGCAAAGTATAATTTATATTGGTGAAAAGCTAAGAATCTCCTTTAAAAACCCTTTTCATTTCATCAATTTGGGGTAAAAAAAAAGTCTTCAGCCACATGGGCTATCATATCACTTACATATCACCACTTTTTGGCCCATCATGATCCTGCACATACCCATAGGTTTGGTTTGTGTTTTTTCCTTGGTTGGTATGGTCTACCTTGTCCAATCTATCCCTAGTTTTGGTTCTTTGGTTTGGTATGCTTCAACCTTGATATTTTGGGATCTTGCTATGTTTCTGAGGAACAAATGTCCCCAACTGGAGCCATTGGTGGCAGCTCTCAAATGTTTTTGTGTTCCACTGATGATTAATGCAGGATTTGGCTATCTCTCTTATTTGGGTATGTCCTAGGGCTTAGGGTTTCAATTTTACTCCTTTTCTAGGGTTTATGTGTTCCTTAAACCCTTTGAAAACCCCTAAGTTTCAATCCCTTTCCTACATTCTTATTCACTATTTACTGGTATTTACTCGTTCTCAATCCCTCAAATCACAATTTGTGTCATTGAATCTGTCTAGTTATTGGCCCCTTGAGCCAAGTATTCTTGGTCGTCACCCATTGAGTCATTATAAATCATGTTTTATGTTAAGTGGGCCGTAAATATTTTATTATTCATCTTTATCCTAAGTTTTGGTTTAATATTTTCCTAAGGTCTTTTAATTTGTAAACCTAAGCATACATACCCATTTTAAGTCATGTGATAAGTGCACATGCTTATTAAAACCCTTAACAATGCTTGGCGGGTCCCACAAAACACATCTTATTGGTTCCCCCTAGCCCGTGGGATTAAAATAATGAAATTAAAAAGCCAAAGGGATAGTGGGTAGGTGACACCTATCCACCCTCATGCTAGGTCCTACCAGTGTTCAAAGGTGTTGACGGAAAAAGGTAATAAAATAAATGATTGTGATGATGTCTGACAAATGAATCTTGATCATTTCATGCTAGCCCATAGGGGACCCACTGTCACATCTTGGCCTATGGAGGGATAGCAAGCGAATGCCACATGGAATCATCGCCACCACCCATAAAACTATTAAAGGTGAGGAAAAATTTAATGAAATATTTCTCGATAACTATGGAATGTTAAAGAGTGTGCTACTAAAAGGATATATATGCATGTGTAAAATTTATCATCAAGATGTTTTAATCTTAGCCATCTATTACCAAAGAAGGATTAACTTAATGATCATTTTCCTATTGATTAAAGAAGGTGCATGTTGATGGTCGTCGAGTTGATCTGGGTTGTTTCCTACTAGCCAATGACCATAGATCTAAGACTTACAAATATCATAGGGCTAGCGGGCTATTGACATGTGGCTTTTCTATCGGCTTGTAAAGCACGGTAGTGCCATGATGCTGATGAAGAAGATGTACACTTGGCAAAAAAAAGCATGATGGATGTCGAGTTAGCTAAAAAGAAAATGTTAAAACTATGTAGACTCCATCTGAGATACACAGTAGTCCAAATCAAGATCAAATCAATAATGGAAATTAAAAGTTTTTAAAAAGTACCTCATTGAGAAATTTTGGTTTGCGTAGAGAATAGTAATAGTGGAGTTGATGGTTTTATGTTGAATTGAAGGCTTTGTTCACCATAAAATATTTCCTTAAAACTTATTATTGATTGCAAAAATATTTTTAACGCATCTAGAAAGTGTTGCAGAGTTGTTCGAACATTTGGCATTTAAAACAATTAGGGTTTCCTGCATCATAAAACTAGTAAGTGAAGTTCACCTCTCTTAATTTTAAACTGACCCTAATTTCCATTCAATTGCTATTTTTGTTGTCTAGTTTCTAAGTAGGGCTTCTTTTAAGGTTTCACATTCTCTAGTTTTCTATAAGTTGTGCTTTTATTCATTTCTCTATGTTGATTCTTTCCTTGATACGTGAAAGCCTTTATTGTGGACCAATCAAACCCTAGATAGAGTTTGTCAAGCCCTAGGTCTAATTTTCTATTACCCATTGCACCTAAGGTCTAGGCTTCAACATCAAAAAGCCAAGCCTTTCAATCAAAACCTGCAGTGAGACCTCTGGTTTAGGATTTAACTAAATAATTGAAACCCTCAATCTCTGATAAGGAAAAAGGACAACCTATGTATCATGGCCCTGGAACTAAGTTTTGCATCATTGATAAGTTTTGCAAAGTTAAATACACAACCTTGCCATATACTCGATGGATCCTTTTTCAAGGTTGGTTCAAAAGAAAGAATGTCAGCATTCCAATGTGTAATCCATGGAGGTTGGATATGGCCAAGCTAGTCGTCCCCAATATGTATGTGTACATTGATCTCTTGAAGGCTATTATTGCAAATTATGACCCTCTTGTCAAGGTAATTAAAACATATGATGGACATAATATGGTATGGGTCACCAAGGAAGAAATTGTATATGTATTCAAGTTGAATAAATAGAGTAAGGATATGGTAGAAATAAGTGAAAATAAATTGAGGGAGGAATATTGAAAAGTAAAGCACAATTTCAGGGTCTTAGTGCTGACAAATTTTCTAATATCAAGAGGGAAAGGAAAGGAAAAAAGAAGGATTATTCTAGGACCTTTTGATGTAGAGTCCCTCCCTATTAAGTATTTTGCTTCATATTTTAAGAAAAATTTGTATTCCATCTGCCAATTTTTTGGGTTTGATCCCCACCTCTAACATGACAATTGCCAAAAGGTATACGGCTACAAATATCTAACACCCCAATATAAATACTTTATATGATTTTACTACATACATATCTGAAGAACTTCACAAACAATTTGTAGCATTGAAGATTGGGGAATCAACTATGAGGTTCTAATGGTATTCCTTTTTCATGCACATGTTTCTTTTTAGAGGTGTAGATTATTTTGGTCAAGATATGGAGCTTAAAAGAAATGTAGATGGTGTTGAGATTCTAGTGCAGTCATGAACTCCATTATTGGATAGTGATGAGAAAAAATCTAATTTTTTGGTAGCTACAAATCTTTTTGCTTCCAAGTTGAGGATAGATTTAATGGTGGATGTGCCTAGGGACCCCAAAGAATTATATGACTCTTTGAGGCCAGCTAAGAGGAGGCCTGATTTAAACATTTCTCACAACTAGGGAGATGTAATCCCATATAAGGATTGCATGGTTTTAAGAGTATATCAAACACAACTAACATCACATCTACTCCATAGGGAGATGCCCTTAAGGATTGTTTTTTTGGAAGTAATGTGGCAGTTAGTAAATGTAGATGGTGTTTTCTTAGATGAGAAGAGAAATGGAACATTTTTCCCTAGATAGATTGTGTTTTCCGATTTTGTCATGACAACACATGGATGGAGAAATATTGTTGAGTACTACCCCAGGCCCTATGATATGAATCTTCAGGGATATAAGAGCTATGATCCTAAGGGATTCATGGTTTGGTTAATGAATAGGGTCAGGGGGCAATATGTTCATACCCATATTATTCCTAAGGATCACATCAAAAATGTGTTAGATCTTGATGTCCAAGCAAACAAGATGAGGAATGGAGTATTCTTGTGAAATTGGAACTTGAGCAAGAAGGGTTAAAGACCTCAATTTTAAGGATTTGTTGGATATTAGCGACCTAATTTTGAAGATTGAAATAGTTATTCAAAATTTTGATAAATTTATTGATAATTTAGAGGAGAGAGAAGTAGAAGATAAGGAAAAATTCCCTACGATAAAGGGAGGATCATCATAGTAGCCTTTTAAGAAAGTGCATATATATGCTAGAAGGAAGAGCATAGTGAAGAGGCAAAAAATAATAGAAACTCTTGCATAGTCTGAGTCAAAGGTGCAAATTTTGGAGCATGTGGAATAAGTTCTTGGCTTGTGAAATTAATCCTTTGCACCGACTGAAGAGCCTTTTGGAAGGCGAGAGAATTTTCATTAGCAAATAAAAATGGTTTTTGTCTTATGTGATTTTCTCCCTCATATTTGGGTAAATATAATTGCCTTTTTTGTAATGTGATTGTCAAATGAATATATGGCATACATGTACAATTAGGCCCAAGGCCTTTTTTTCTCCCTTGTTCTTATAAAAGCGAATTCAAGGCCAATTGTACGAGGTTGCTAGCAAATTGATTCTAGAGATAAATTGTATAACAAGTCTAGTTAATAGAATTCAGTCATGTTTTAGGTCCTATGGGTCCTAAGAATATTGTAATGGTGAATGTATAGCAATACTGTCATTTTTGATATAAAATGAAATATATTCGAGGCTAGAGTTCTCCACTATAAATATTGCATAAATTTTGAATATAAGTGATCAAATATTTATGTTATTCATCCTCTTGTCTTTCCTTGAGTGTGTTTTCAATGTTATTACTCTTATTCAAAGAATGGGTTAAAATGTATTAACATGAATGAAGGTTTATGCAATTTTATGTATGAATCACTAAGAATTACTGGTTGAGTCTCTAGTATTGATTGTGTAAGGAATCATTGATAGGCATTGTAATGATAGGAGTAATATTTTTGTATTTTTTCAATTGTAAGGTTTAGGATTCTCCACCCTAGGATAAGGCACTAGTCGTTTAATGTTACAGTCTTCTAGATCATTCATAGAAACTACATTAAAATTTAATTACTACATATATTTCTTATATGAATGTATGTCAAGCTTAATGTATGAAATTTTCTCTTGTTCAAGTTAGATATTACCATGAATATTTTCTAGATCTTTGAGGTATTTTATCTATTAAACAACTAAAGGAGAACTATTTGTTTGAATTACAATGTATGTGATAATTGGTATAAGAGTATCCTAATACACATTGTAAGGATCACCCTCATGGATTTTGTAGAGCTCAAAGTGAAGAGGGAAAGCCTAGCAATCTTTCACCTATTTGTTGGCCAATCCTCACAGTTATTACTCATTGAATTTTAGAAAATTCATAAATAACTGATGAAATTAACTTTAGCTCATTAAAAATAACCAAAAGATTGGAAACTTTGTTGGGGAAAATGCTAGTCCAATGTTTATATGTCAAATCTAGTAAAGTCAAAGTCAATGAATTTTATTGTTCTTTGATGTTGAAAGAACAAGTTATGCAAATTCTCATCATAGGTTGTGTCTAGTTTTTGTGAGTTAGGTTTTGGTTCCATTTTGTGTCTTGTTGGGTTATGTCGAAAGCTTTCTTTGAAATTGTAAAATCTTCCCAAAAGTGTGATATATTTTCATTTCCCCATATTGTGGTTGAGGACTTTGAAGTCTCTTATTTCAGTGAAAAATTAAATTCTCAAGGAAAGAAAGAGAGGAAGACTTCTAAGAAGCAATTTGAAGCCATGAGAGGAACCAAGAAGAAAGAGGGTTGATAAAATGAGAGAAATGGTGAAAGAAGAACAAGCTCCTAAAGATCCTTCTAAATTTGTTGCTAGGGAAACCCTTGATCCTCTTAAAGTGAAAATTCCTATGGGAACCTCTACCACAAGTAGAGATACTACTTTTGTTATACCCACTAAGGTCTCAGATCCCTCTGCTACTATTAAGAAGTCTCAACATGTTGACCATGGAAAGAAACCTATGGGTAAACCTAAGAAACCCATCCCAAATACAAATACAAGCACTTCATCCACTAATAAATCCACCAAAAATGTTGAACCTAAATCCATTCCATCAAATGAAGCTCTTGAGCCTGAAGTATTAAGGTTACAACTAGACAATGAAAATTTGCAACAAGAATTGAGTAAAATAGAAATTATTACTGCAAATGTAGAAATGGAAAGAAAGATCTCCTCAAAACTTCCATCCCAAACCCAAGAGCATCAAGCTCTACTCATACTATTCCTCATCCCCAATCACACAATACTAAATTAGATGGAAATATCCCTGGTGGTTGTGGTGGTGGAGGTGGTGGAGGTGGAGGAGGTAGTAAGAACAAGAATACCTAGTCTGCAGATGGAAATAGAAATGGTGGTAATGGTGGAGGTGGAAATGGGAAAGGAATTAAATATTTTGGTGGTCAAGACGATAATGAACCTCAAAATTATTAGAGATATTGGTTCACAAGAAGGCCAATGCAAGTGGATAGCTATTGGAAATTATTCTTTATTGGAATACCTAGCTACCTAAATCAATTTCTTGATGATATTAGGGTTGTACTGATTAATTTACATAGAAATCATGCAATAAGTGTTCAGGATCACCTGAAATCATTTGTAAATGTCATGGATGATTTTGAGGTAGAAGTTGAAGATTTTATGATGAATATTTTCATATAGTCACTCACTGAGGATGCTACAGAATGGTATAGGTGTTTACCAGTTGAGAGTATTGGTTCTTAGGAATAATTTAAGAGGGTGTTTAGAGAGAATTATGGTGATAAGATTGACTCAAGGTTCTTGCTTAATTAATTCAACAACATCTCTAAAGGTTCAAATGAGATAGTTGTTGAATTCAATAAAATATTTCAAAAGGCCATGAATAGGTTTCCTGTTGATTTGTGGCTCAATGATAATGTATGCCTAGTAAATTATTGCAATGTATTTGATTCAAAAATGAGTTATCTCCTATGAGATAAAAATCCTCAAAACCTAAGAGAAGAATTTAAAACGGCAGTACATATTGAAAACAATAGAAGAGCATCAAGAAAATTTGGGAGAAGAGATTATATTAAGATCTTGAAGAACCCAAAGAAAGAGGACAAACACTCTATAGAGAAAGGATCTTCTCTTAAGGATAAAATTGCAAGTTTTATGAAATATATCAATTATAGACGTGCAAGGCAAGAGAAATGGCTTACAAATTATAATCCCAATTTCCAACAAAATGAGAGGCCTCCTAGGTTGCAATATCATCCTTATAATAAAATTTGGCATAATTTCAAACCAATTTAGAGCAATCAAAAGAACACACAAAGTAAAGTTCCCCCTAACCCATTTTAGAAAAGCTTCATAAATTTTACGGATGAAACACCCTAGTGTTGTTTTCCAATTGCCACATGCTTCTCAAACATGCTCTATAGAAAAAAAAATTGAGGAAGAATAAAATTAGTTAGATGATTATGAGCCACTAGAGAAAAATGATCTGGAGGTACACATGCTTATGCATAGATCAAAATTTTGCTGAGGAGGATTTTTCTTTAGAGGAAGAGTCACAAGAAGTGGATGTTAACTGTCAAAGATATAAATCAGATGCTTATCATCAACAAATTTTTCCTGATCAGGATGAAGATGTTAAAAATAATGTATGTGCTATGGAAATAGATGAAATGAATGTGTCCTTGAGAAGACCCTCTGATGAGGAATATGAAAAATTGAAAATAGCATTGGTTGCACAGAAAAGAAATACTCATAACTTGAGGAATAAAATCGTAAACTATGACCAAGGTAAGCTAAGTAGCATGTTCATGAAAGAGAAAAATGTTAAAAAATAGGGAACTAAAACATAATAATTGGTCAAGTTTAAGGAAGAAGAGATCAAAGCTAAGGAGAGTAAAGGACCTAAGATTTGGTCCAAGAAAGATAACACAACCAAGAAAAGTGACGATATTGTCTCTCCAATTGTCAAAGAAAAGAATCAAAAGTCAAATATAGATCAATTAAAGAAACTAGAAAATAAGGAGGTTGAAAAGAAATGTAAACAACAAAAGGTCCAGATTGAAGAAAAAATTGTGGTACCTTGTGAATTACCTAAGTATAATCCATTTGACATGTTTCAACTACTCCCCCAAGTCAAGATGGAAATTCCACTAATGGAGATGATGAGAATTGAATAACATAAACAAAAGGCAGTGGTCATTATCAATGGTGCTACTATGGCTTGTGGTGATAAAAGGGTGTCTACTCAACCTCAAGTGAGTGGAAATAAGGTTAGTGAAGAAGTAATGGACAAAGATATTGGTGAAATCCCTCAAATTTACCTGGTTAGTACTATCACAACCTACCCAAGTATTATTGATCCTTTTTATGTAACTCTGATTGTTGATGGAAATCTTCTTAAAAAATGTATGATTTTTTTAGGAGCTTCATCTAACATTACGCCGGTGGATTTTATGAGAGAAATAGGTTTAAAGATAAATTGTGCCTAAGGAAAATGTTATGCCATTGATTCAAGAGAAATCCAAATCATAGGAGTGATCAAAGATGTCTCATATAGAGTGGTTTCCTTCCCTGACAAGGAATTTTTTATTAGCATAGTTGTGGTGTATATCTCATCAAATTATGGTATTTTATTGTCAAAGGAGTAGAGTACCTCCATGGGAGGTAGCATGCAGTGTGACATGTCCTTTGCCACATTCCCAATTGATGGAAAATACATCAAGCTTGTGAGGGAGCCAAGAGCTCCACATATTATTGAATTTGTGTAAGAAGAGGAAAGAATTAATTTTGTGGACACCGTCGTTGAAAATTTTAGAGTTGAGGAGTTACAAGAAGAAGAGGAGAAAACATGCACAACTTAAGAAATAAGTATTGCAGCAAGAAAACAATTATGACTTGTGGAGCATGAGTTTTAATGGTGTTTTCTCAAAAGAACGAGTTGTTGTAGGGGTGATACTCATTTTCCCTAGTGGTAAAACTTTTAAGTTTTCATCTTCATTATTATTTTCATGTACAAAAAATATAGTTGAATATGAAGATTTACTACTAAGATTAAGATTAGCTGAGAAATATGGAATTAAGAATTTGAGATTTATTAGAGACTGAAAACTTGTTTCTCAAGTTAGGTCAAGATATGCATCAAAGAGTAATAGGTTTAGGCAGTATAGGAATGTTGTTTGGGACTGAATAGAACAATTTTATGCATTTAGTATTGACTTGTTAGATAGGAGTAAGAATCATGTTACTGATTTGCTTGCCAATATTACACTTTCACCAAATGACATTACTTTTTCTAGCATTTCAAAAGTTGAACTGCAAGTTAGGCCCTCAATTCCTAACAACATAAAGAATCGGTAGGTGTTTAATGATGACAGGGATATTCTAAAATTCTTACATTGTATAGATGAGTATGAGGGTCAAGAAATTAATTTTGGGGATTTTGTAGAAGAAGTGGATGGAAAGGAAATAGTGTCTGGGAATGAAATTATTCAGTTGATGACTAATAAAATCTCAAAGGGGTTAGTTTCTTGGAGAGAGTCTTTGATGGCCTTGACAAAAGCAGTGCCAAGCAAACATCCACTCACAAAGAGGATTTTTAAGAATTAAATCTTGGTACAAATAATGCCCCTAAGAAAGTATGCATTGGGAAGAAGATGAAGCCTCAGGTAAAAGAAATTTTGATTTCTTTATTGAGAAGATAAAGGCATGTGTTTTCCTAGTCTTATGATGTTTTGAAGGCCTATAGGGAATATTTTTTTTAGCATGAGATTCCCTTAAAACCTGATGCTAAGCCTTTTAGGAAAAAACAAAGGCCAATCAATCCTACATTGGCATCCAAGATGCAAGAATAATTGGTCAAGTTAAGAGAAGCATGTATCATCAAACCAATTAGGCACTCTACATGGGTGTCTAACTTAGTTCCAATGATGAAAACGAATGGTGATATAAGGTTTTGTGTGGATTTCAGAAATTTGAATATATCATCATTAAAAGATAACTATGGATTACCCAACATGGAAGCTATGTTACAAAAGGTGACTGGTTGCAAGATCTTATCCATGATGGATTTTTTTTTGCTATAATCAAGTAGTGGTTATGGAGTTTGAGAAGAATAAGACTACATTTACTACTCCTTGGGGCACTTATGTTTATGTTAGGATACCTTTTGGCTTAACAAATGCAAGTGCTACTTTTCAAAGGGCTATGGATGTGGCCTTTTTTTATTTTATTGATATCTTCTTAATAGTATACCAAGATGAATTAATAGCATACAATAAGAAAGAGTAAGATCATTGTATGCATCTTGAGAAGGTATTCAAGAAGGAACTATAATATTGCATATCTTTAAATCCCAAGAAATGTGTGTTTGGGGTGAAATGAGGGAAGCTACTTGGCCATATTGTGTCAAAATATGGAATAAGAATTGATCCTAAAAGAGTGTCTGGAATAGATAAAATTCCACAACCAAATAATGTCAAAGGAATCCTATCATTCATTGTTCAGATCAATTTCTCAAGGAGGTTTGTAACCAACTTTGCAGAGATTACCTATCCTATGTCTAAGATGTTGAAGAAGGGAGAGAAGGTGATTTGGAGTGAGGAGAGAATAAAGCAAGCCATAATGGAGGCTCTATTGTTGAAGTCTCTAGATCTCTCCAAACCCATACAAATTTTCTCCTTTACATCTTTTCACATGATTGTTGTTGTATTATTACAAAATAATGCTGAGGGCTTTGAGCAGCCCATTGCATTTTTAGAAAATCCTTGAAGGCTATAGAACTCAAGTATAATATGAATGCGAATCAAGCCTATGCATTATTTAAGGCTATAAATTTGTTTAGAACATATTTAATTAGAGATACAATCATAGCTTATGTCCCAAGTGTTGTAGTGAAAGATATTTTCACTCAACAAGAGGTCGCAGGAATAAGATGTAGATGGATCAATAGAATCCATGAATTGAATATTGATGTTCAAATCACCAAGTTAGTGAGAGGACATGGTTTATCCAAGTTGATGGCAAAAACCAACTTGTAAAACAACCAAAAAAATTAGGCTGAATGTGTAGATGTTGCACCTATATGTGACATACAAACTTTTGGTTAGCATAGACATATTGTTTAATATTTGCAGTTTATGCAATGCCCTAAAGGCATGCAGATAATTAGAGAACTCTAAAACTACAAGCTATTAAATATGTGATTATTGATAATGAGCTTTGGTGGAGAAGACTAGAGGGTGTACAACTCAAATGTGTTGATGGAAACCAAGCATTGGAACTCTTAGCATAAATGCATAGTGGAGTATGTGGTGGCCTTTATATGGTGAAGACTTCCTACAAGATTTTGAGATCAGGATTTTGGTGGCCCTTTGTGTTCAAATATACCCACAAGTTTCTAAAAACTTGTGGCGCTTGCCAAAGATTCTTAAGAAAGCTATATTTTTTAGGAAACCTACCACTTAGGCCCATTTCAATCCAAATCCCTTTTCAATAGTGAGGTATTGACTTCATTGGTGAAATTTCTAGGAAATCCAATGGGGGACACTCTTGGATCCTTGTTGCCATTGGTTATTTTACAAATTGGGTGGAAGAAATCCCCACAAATAAATCATAAAGCAATGTGGTAATTTATTTTTTGATGAATAACATCTTACTCAGATTTGGATTCCTAGAGAAGATCATTTATGATACAGACGAGTGTAGAGTTTTTTGTGATAAACATGGGATTCAGATATCTTATTCTTCCCCTTATCATCCATAAGGAAATGGTTAGGTGAAATAAAATAATGAGAGTTTGGTCAAGATCATCAAAAGGATTATTGAGAAGAATAAGAAGGCATGTGACTCAAAGTTGAATATTGCACTCTAGGAAGATAGGGTTACTATGAGGAAAGCTATGAGATATTCCCCATTTGGTTTGGTCTATGGTTTAGATGCAAGATTGCCTTAGAACAACTTGCTAAAAATGTAAAATTTTCTAGAAGAGTATGATGGTGACATATGCGATGAAATACAACATAGAGTTGATTCTCTAATAGAGTTGGATGAAACTAGAAGAGAAGCTCATGATAAAAATGCTAAAATATAGCTACAATTCAAGCATTTATATGAAGAAAAGGCTTCTCCAAGGAAATTTAAAGTACTTAGGAACATGGTAGTGATGTGGAATGCTAGATATCAAGATAAGGGAAAACATGGGAAATTTGATGCATTGTGGTTAGGCCCTTATCTGGTATCCAATACACATAGTGAAGATTCCTACTATTTGCAAATTTTTCCCATAGAACTTCTTGAACTGCCAATACATATGGATAGTTTTTGAAAGCATATTTATCTTGAGGTATGCATATTTTCCATGTACACTATATTTTTTTATGTATACTTGTATATAGGTTTGGTTTGTGTGTTTGTTTTGGTTGGTCTAGTCTGCCTTGTTTAGGTTGTCCCTAGTTTTGGTTCTCTGGTTTGGTCTACTTCAACCTCAATATTATGGGATCTCGCTTTGTTCTGGAGGAACAAACGTCTCCAATTGGAGCCATTGGTGGAAACCCTCAAAAAAAATTGTGTTTCACTAATGATTATTGCAGGATTTAGCTCTCTCTAATTTGGGTATCTCCTAGGGCTAAGGGTTTTGGTTTTATTCCTATTCTAGGTTTATGTGTTCCTTAAATTCTATGAAAACCCCTAAGTTTCAATCCATTTTCCTACATTATAATTCACCGTTGACTAGTATTTACTCATTCTTTTTCCCTCAAGTCATAGTTTGAGCCATTGAATTAGTCTAGTTATTGACCCCTTGATCCTAGTATTCTCGATCATCACTCATTGAATTATTATATATCATGTTTTATGTGAAGCAGGTCGTAAATATTTTATTAATCACCTTTATCCTAAGTAGGGGTTGAATATTTTCCTAAGGTATTTCAATTTTTAAACCTAAGAAAGCGACCCCATTTTAAGTCATGTGATAACAACACATGCTTATTAAAACTCTTAACAAAGCTTGGAGGGTCCCACATAACACATCCTGTTGGTTCCCTGCTAGCCCACATGATTAAAATAATGAAATTAAAAAGCTAGAGGGATAACGGGAAGGTGGAAACTATCCACCCTCGTGGTGGATCCTACAACTATTCAATGGTGTTGATGGACATAGGTAATAAAATCAATGGTTGTGATGATGTCTAAAACATAAATCTTGATCGTTCCTTCCTAGCCCATGGAGAACCCATTGTCACATCTTGGCTTATGGGGGGATAATGGGAGAACACTACATGGCATCATCACCACCACCTGTAGAGCTATTAAAGGTGAGGAAATATTTAATTAAATATTTCTCGGTAAGTATGGAAGGTTAAAGAGCTTACTACTAAAAGGATATATATGCACATGCAAAATTTCTCATCGAGATGTTTTAATCTCAATCATCTATTACCAAAGAAGGGTTTACTTAATGATTTTTGGCTTATTGATTAAAGAAGGTGCATCTTGATGGTCGTTGGTTGATCTAGGTCATTGCCCGCTAGCCTGTGAGCATAGATCTAAAACTTACAAATCTCAGAGGGCTAGTGGGCTACTAACACGTGGCTTTTTTGTCGGCTTGTAAAGTGCGGTGGCACCATGATCTTGATGAAGGAGATGTACACTCGGTGGAAAAAAAGCACAGTGGATGTTGAGTTAGCTAGAAAGAAAATTTTCAAACTGTTTTGACTCCATCTAAGCCGCACACTTCTCCACATCAAGATCAAATAAATGATAGAAATTGAAACTTTCTAAAAGTACCTCATTGAGTCATTCTGGTTCACACGAGCGAATAGTAATGGTGGATTTGATGATTTTCTACTAAAGTGAAGGCTTTTTTCACCATAAAATCTTGCCTTAAAACTTATGGTTGATTGCAAAAATACTTTCAACACATCTAGAACAAGTTGCAAATTTGTTTGAGCATTTGGCATCGACAAATTAGGGTTTCCTGCATCATAAAACTAGTAAGTGAAGTTCACCTCTCTTGAGTTTAAAATTACCCTAATTTCTATTTGATTTCTATTGTTGATTTCTAGTTTCTAAGTAGGGCTTCTTTTAAGGTTTCGCATTCTATAGTTTTCTATAAGTTGTGCTTTTGGTCATTTTTCTACATCGAGTCTTTCCTTGATACATGTAATCCTTTGTTGTGAACTATTTAAACCCTAGACTAAGCCCATCGAGCCCTAGGTTGAATTTCCTATTACCCATGGCACCTAAGGTCTAGGCTTCTGCATTAAAAAGCTAAGCCTCTGGGTTGAAACCTATAGTGAGACCTCTGGTTCAAGATTTAACTAAACAATTGAAACCCTCAACCTCTGATAAGGAAAAAGGACAACCTATGTATCATGGCCTTGGAACTAAGGTTGGCATCACTGATAATTTTTGCATGGCTAAAGATGCTACCCTACCATATAATCGATGAACCCTTTTTCAAGGTTGGTTCAAAAATAGGAATTCTAGCATTCTAATGTGTAATCTATGGAGGCTAGATATGGCTAAGCTAGTGGTCCCCAATATGTATGTGGGCATTGATATCTTGAAGGCTATTTCTGAAAACTATGACCCTCTTGTTAGGGTAGTGAGGACATATGATGGAGAGAATATGGTATGGGCCAGAAAGGAATAAATTGCATATGTGTTCAAGTTGAAGAAATGGAGTAAGGATATGGTCTAGAAATAATTGGAAAGAAATTGAGGGAGGAGTATATAAAAGTATAAAACAATTTTAGGGTCTCAGTGTTGACCAATTTTCTAATATCAACAAGGAAAGGAAAGGAAAAAAGAAGGGTTTTTTTAGAACCTTCTAATGTAGAGCCCTCCCTATTAAGTATTTTGTTTTATATTTTCATAAAATGTTTTACTCTCTTTTCTAGATTTTGTGGTTTGATCTTTCCTCTAGCATGCCAATTGAAAAAATGTATATGGATGAAAATATCCAACACCCCAATATAACCTTTATATGACTTTTCTACATACATATCAAAACAAATTCACAAACATTTAGAAGCATTGAAGAATGGGGAATCAGTTGTGAGGTTCTTGTGGTATTCCTTATTCATGTACATGCTTATTTTTAGAGGTGCGGATTATTTTGGTCAAGATATGGAGCTTAAAAGAATTGTAGATGGTGTTGAGATTTCAGTGTATTCAAGGACTCCATTATTGGATAAGGATGAGAAAAAAACCAAATTTGTGGTAGTTACGAATCTTTTTGCTTCCAAGTTGAGGAAAGCTTTAATGGTGGATGTGCCTAGGGTCCCCAAAGAATTAGATGACTTTTTGAGGCCAACTAAGAGGAGGCCTAATTTAAGCATTTTCTCACAACTGTGGAGATGTAATCCAACATAAGGATTGCATAGTTTTAAGGGTATATGAAACAAATCTAACACCCCATGTACTCCCCAAGAAGGTGCCCTTAAGGATTGGTTTTTTGGAATTAATGTGGAAGTTGGGAAATGTGGATGATGATTTCTTGGATGAGAAGAGAAAGGGAACAATTTTCCCTACATTCACTATGTTTGTATATTTTTTCATGACAACACATGAATGGAGAAATATTATTGAGTACTACATCAAGCCCTATGATATAAATCTTCAAGGATATATGAGTTATGATCTTGAGGGATTCGTAGTTTGGTTAATGAATAGGTTCAAGGGAGCGATATGTTCATACCCATACTATACCTAAGGATCTTATTGGAAATGTGTGAGATATTTATGTCCAAATGGGAAGGATGAGGAAATGGGGTGTTTTCAGTGAAATTCAAAAGACAAAGAAGGGTAAAAGACCCCGATTTTAAGGATTTGTTGGATATTAGCAACCCAATTTTGAAGATTGAAATAATTATTCAAAATTTTCATAAATTTGTTGCTAGTTTGAAGGTGGAGAGAGTAGTAGAAGATAAGGTGAAATACCCTATGACAGAGGGATAATTATCACAGTAGCCTTATAAGAAAGTGCATGTATATGCTAGAAGGAAGAGAATAGTGAAGAGGAAAGAAACAATAGCAACTCTTACATAGTCTAAGGAGTAAAAGGTGCAATATACACACCAAAAATTACCTCCATTGTCACCACATCATTCTTCTGCCCTTGAAATAACTGAGTTGGATTCACCAACCATAGAGCCATCTTCTCCAAGGGAGCCACTAAAAAAAAGGTAAAAGGTTGAAACTACCAGCCTTGTTGATTATCCTATAGAGGAGTTAGATGATGAAATTATTATTACTGAGGAAGAAATAATGTAGGGGATGCCATCCCATCCAAGGGAAATGGTACCACAGACCTTGATCCTTAGGTCAAGCAAAGCCGACCTAATTGGAATAAATAGCTCTGAAGATGTCAAATTTCAAGCTTATAAAAGATTTATCGAGGATGATGCATTTGTTAAAATACAAGCTTTCGAAGAGTATGTCTCGAGAGTTATGAAGGATGAATATTCAATGTTGGTGCAAAAAAAGAGAAGTGAGAGCCCTAAGAAAGCACATAGGATCATTGAAGTTGAGGTTCGAGATGAAATGAGGGACAAATATTTGAACATTACTACAACAGAAGGTGGGGAATTGGTAAAGAAGAGTGGAGTGCTACTACTCCCAAAATGGGACTTGGAATCAAGAATTGCATTTGATACTGTGAGGAGACAATATTCCCCCATTTTTAACAGTGAAGAGGAGGTCACATTGGCCTTGTAGGGGTCGACCTTTACTCAACAATGGGACACACTTGCTATTTGGGCTTTGGCCCCAACCACCAAGAAGCCTGAAGTTGCAGAGCTTCCCCCAAAGGTTAGGGGAGGACTCATTATTAAGAGGGTATCGGACACATATTACCTTGAAGCAACAATGATGAGTATGAATGTGGCTCAATTCACCAAGGCCATAGTTTATTCATTAACATAAGAAAGAGATAATTTTAGGACTCAATAGAGATGGTAGCTGAGTATAATTTGAGTCAAAAAAAGGTTACTCAAATGAAAACTCAAATAGCTTTATAGAAGCATCAGTTTTAATCATTGCAACTAGGAACTTCTCATGCCACAATTTTGCATCCCCTGTCTCCAATTATTTCACCACCTCAACCCCAAGTTGAAATTACACCCCTTGATTCTGAATATGTGTAGATTGTATAGTTAGCTCTTGATTCATTAGATGCTCCTTGAAGTGAGGAAACTACTAAGGAGGATCTAATGGAAAAGCTCAAGAACTATGAAGATAGGCTTGATGATCTTGTTCAATTGAATAATACAAAAATTATGACAACAGTTCTTGAGCACTTGAATACAGGAGTTCAGAAAAGATTAATTAGTATTCATGCTAACTATTCTTTAATTTTTGATGCCATTAAAAATCTAGATAGAGATAAGGAGATTTCCACTCCTTTAAATGGATTACAAGAATGGAAATATTGATGGATATGGTTGTTGCATCCTCTCATGATGTAGATAAACCTTAAAAAATTCTTCCAACTTTGAGATTTCCGACTGACATAATAGGTTCTCAAGGGTTGATTGAGCCCTTAGAAGTGAAAGTTAGAGAACTATTTAAGAATTTTGATGATTGTAATTTTGGTCTCCTTCAATACATTTTGAATGAGAATGGTGAGGTTAATCCCCTACAAAAATGGAAAGATCAAGCAAGTCAAGTTATATCCACTCAAGCCAAGATAATATGTGATGGGGTAGATTTGGATATGCAGAGGAATAGAATGGATAGGTTTATGCATATAGGGGATTTTATCAAGGAGTTTGACATGGAAGCTAACTAGGTGGTAGTCGAGTATAGCCCATATAGGTCAAAGGTAGATAGTATTATGGGATTTGATTTGCCAATTGAGGAGAAATTTACTTCATGGAAGTCTAATTATATTGATATTTTGGACATATGAGTTGCCACAAGTGGGAATTGGTGACTACAATTTTGGTTGGTCATCTACAACAATGAATTTTAAACAAGGATAATTGCAATACAGGGCTTGTAATTACAGATTAGGCCTTGGATATATTAACGCTCAAATATTTCACTTTCTTAGGTTTAAATGTGGTGACTAGGAATGCAAACGTGGAGTTACTCTGGCATTTTATTTTCTTCATTTTATGCTTTTCTTCTACAAATTTTGGAGCACATGAAATAAGTGCTTGGCTCATGAAAGGAATCCTTTGCAGTAATTGAAGAGCCTTTTGGAAGGTAGAGGAATCTTCATCAGCAAATAAAAATGGCTTTTGTCTCATGTCATTTTCTCCCTTGTATTTGGACAAATATAAATGCCTTTTTATTGTAATGTGACTGTCAAATGAATATATGACATATGTACAATTTGGTTCGAGGCTTGTTTTTATCCCTTGTTCTTATAAAATGGAATTCAAGGCCAATTGTATGAGGTTGCTAGCAGATTGATTCTAGAGAGAAATTTTGTAACAAGTCTGGTTAATAGAATTGAGTCATGTTTTAGGTTCTATGGGTCCTAATAATTTTGTAATGGTGAATGTATAGGATTATTGTCACCTTTTGATATAAATGGGAAGATATTTGAGGCTAGTGTTCTCCATTGTAAACATAGCATAAATTTTGAAGATAAGTGATCAAATATTTCTATTATTCATATGCTTCTCTTTCCTTTAGTGTTTGTTCAATTTTATTACTCTTATTCAAAGAATGGGTTAAAATTTATTAACATGAATGAAGGTTTATGCAATTGTATGCATGAATCACTAAGTATTACTAGTTGATTCTCTAGTATTGATGGTGTAAGGCATCATTGCTAGGAATTGTAATGACATGAATAATATTGTTGTATGTTTTCAATTGTAAGGTTTAGTATTCTCCACCCTAGGATAATGCACTGGTCATTTAATGTTATGGTCTTCTAGATCATTCATAGTAACTACATTCAAAATTAATTACTACATCTATTTGATGTATGAGTGTGTGTCGAGCTTAATGTATGAAATTTTCCCATGTTTAAGTTAGATATTACCATGAAGATTTTCCAAATCTTTGAGGTATTTTATCTATTAAAAAACTAAAGGAGAACTATCTATTTGAATTACAATGTATGTAATAATTGACACATTGTAGGGATCACCCTCCTGGGTGTTGCAGAACCCAAAGTGTATAGGGAAAGCTTACCAAGATTTCACCTATTTGTTGGCCAATCCTCACAGTTATTAATCATTGAATTTTGGAAAATTTATAGATAATTGATGAGATTAAGTTTTGTTCATTAAAAATAACCAACATGATGAAATGAAAAAATAGGACACTAGAGGACATTAACACCTAGAGAAAAAGTAGTTCCTAGAGAGGACACTATCACCTTGGTCGTGCTTGTTCAAATTTTATTCCTCTGGACTATTTTTATCCTTTGAGGTCTCTAAAATCCTATTTTTACAAGGGTTTCTTTAAAAATTATGCATTAGGTCTTTGGAAAAACCCTAAACCTTCATTTTAAACCCTAAGTCATGGTTGATCCCCTAAACTTTTCTAATATTTGGTCATTGACCATTGGTTCATGTATCCTTGCATTTTAAGTTATGTCTCCAAGGCCTTCATCTCATTTTCTTACCCACCCCATCTACTCAAATATTGATCAAGCTCATTGCAATTATGTGCTTTACAACATTTTTTGAACCCTTGTGCTTTTCCAGGTCCCACTTTACACATGGTGTCATTTTTCACACTTTCTTCAATTCGCAAATGCTTTTAATTTTACTTTTATTTTACTATGAACTTGTGAAATAAATATTTGCTTCATTATTGCAAAATTTTATGGGTTTGTAGCCAATAAAATCATAAGATTTATATTTTTCTAGTAACTTAATTTATCTAGTGTTGTCCTTTTAATCATGTGTTTTTCAACCCCTATTTTCCTAATGACTTTAAGTTGTTTATTTTGTGAATGTTCTATTAATAATATTTAAGTTTCCTGAAGAAATATTTGTTAGATGGTTCCACCTTAATCTTAGTTAATGCCAAGTGTTAGCTTTTAGTTAATTTGTGCAAGTTATAATCTTTGTGGAAGCTTTTAGTATTGACAAGATCTTTCCCTAAGCCCTTGAAAAGTATGATCGTATATTTTTAAATTGATTTTTCACCATGTCACATTAGCTACAAGAATTTTTTCCTTTTCACACTAAATTACACATTCGTGGGATCATATTTTGTTAAGTCTTTATCTCCTCAAACTCCCAAAATTGCACCATGTGTCTTTTCTTGTTTGTTCTTATTGTTTTTTGGAGGAAGAAATTGTCGAGGAAGCTTATAAGTTATTACTTTTATTCCTACAATTCCTAAAAAGTTTAACATGTATTTTTGTGCTATGTAAAATAAAGAAAGGTTTTCCCTTCATGAAAAGGATTTTAAATCTCCATGATCACCATTTATCTTTAGCGAATCAATGGTCCACATTAAAAAATGGAGAACAACTACTAATAGTCATGCATTCAAGAATACAAAGACATTGATGGTGGATTTGATCTAGATATCTACCCAATTTTTTATTGCATTGTCTTAATTACATTCATTTGTATCATTCAAGGCACAAAGAAAAGACACCAAAGAAAAATTGTTGCAGATTTCCAAGTGAATGAGTGTTTTCACGGTATTTCTTATAGGGTTTACAACAAGTGAAAAAATAGTAAGTAAATTCAATCTATCTCTATACAATAATGATATAAAAGGGAGAATATTTCTAGTTTTCTAGAGTCAAAAATTGAATTAGGGCTCTGGAAGGGTGGAAATTATTTAAAATCTTAAAATATTCTATGAATTTTTCAATTTTAAAAATCCTACTTGTTAAACACTCAAACTCTAGGAAGGTAACTGTGGCTGGAACATCAAGAGGTCTAAAAAGAGGGTTGGATGATGACATTATGACTTAGCTTCCTAGGTCATCCAAGAGGCCCATAATGGCACAAGTTTTAGGAATTGTGGTAGATATATTCTATATAAGAATGATAATTATGGAGGCCCCATTATTCCAATTTAGGGGTATTCCCTTCTAAAACATGCTTTCAATTTTTTTTTGATTGATATAAGCCTATTTGTAACATTTGGACACTAGGGTTGGGGATATTGGTGGTACCAAGTGTGTTTGTTAATTTTCACCATATCGAAGGAATAACATAGGCATATAACCTTGAGAAGAGGGAATTTTTCACCGTAGATGGTAAATTTTTGATGCATCTAAATAAGGCTTACATTTGAAAAGTATTCAATTTACACCCTAATTCTCATCTACTAATAGACTTGGGAGCATCAACAAGAGAATAATTTTAGGAGGGGATTCACTACCCTCAAAAAAATGGGGTGCTAAGGAGAAAATAATCCTCAATTACCTCAAAGGTCATAGCTCAGGTGATGAGATAAATAATAAATAATTTCTTTAAAATATAATTGAATTTAATGCTAAGTATAAGACGAAAGAATAATGAAATCACTTAATTAAAAGAGTAAATGAAAGAATTAAAATATCTAGTATACATAAATGGAATGCATAAAAAACTCGAGATTGTACTTTAAAGATGATTAGCTCTCAGCTAAGGATGGTAGTGTGTCGCAAGGACATCTACTCCCCTCACTATCATATTTGATAGAACAGTTTATAAGAACCTAGAATGTGAAATACCTAGCTTGCTAAACCTATTCATCTTCATACAAATAGAATGATAAAAATGTTGGGGGTTTTTTAGGGGCTTGCCTCAATCAAACCCATGTTTTGATGTTTCGGTTAGATGTATAGGATGATTGAGGGGGAGTGAATCATTTGTATACTTAAAACATTTAAACCCTCAATATATTTCCAAACCCTTATCAACCATTAAACCCTTATGCATTATTAGAATGTAAACATATGGAACAATAATGCAAAAACATCCAAACATATAAGAACACTAGATTTACATTGAAAAACTAAGAAAGGAAAATACACAATAAGAATTAGCTCACATATATATGAATAGCAACACTAAATATAATTAGGCCCACTATCAAGGGTTCACTACCTAGAAAAAGAAGGAAGGCTCATTGTCAAGTGGCTTCACTACCAAGAAGAAATAAGAATAGAAGAAACTACTACAAAGAGATTCACTATCTTAAAGAAATAGGAGGAATCCACCACTAAAGCTTTATGTCATCTGAAACCTTTGGCTCACTACCTCCAACAACTTCAAGCACACTAAAAATGTAGACCCTTCTGCTCACTACATTGGAGCCATAGGAGTTAAGCTTTCACTTAGATCACCAAACTTAATCAAATTCAAATCTTTCACATAATTTCTATAGATGCACACTTATCTCTAACAATTTACCTTTCTTATATACCATCCTCAACCTAAACAATCCCAATTAGGTTGGCCTTAATGAAACTGAAATGTGGGGAAAAGGGAGAGGGTATCCTAACAAGGTATCCTTTTAATTCCATAAATGGATCTAAAGGGATTCTTGAGGATACTCTCTTTCTCCTATGGTAATCTCATTAGGAGAGAGATCACAAGGTGTAATCATTGACTTTCAACCTCAATAGTGAGTCAATAAAACTTGGATCTTAGCCCTTTAAGATAATAAGGACAATTTGAAACCAAATTAAATGATTTGTAATGTCCAAACTCAGTGCACAATAAGACCTAGATGACAAAATGGAAGATTCTAAAGATACAAAAACTAAATTGACAATTTGTAGGCAGATCTAAGAAAGGTCTGGACACATTTACCTAGCATAAAAAATTGATTCTGAGCACTATTGAAGGATAGGTTCACCGAAGGGTGAAATGGGTCCTGGTTAGGGCTTCCAAAAATACATTTTGCAATCCTCTAAAGTAAGATCTGAGATGTTTTTTTGTATAGGTTTCACTATTAGAAAGATAGAAATAAATTCTACACTTGAGTTTTCATGATTTGACAACAATGAATGCAACAAATCCTACAATGTAAAGTTATTCTTCAATATCTTTGATCCTTCTTCATTCTCTAATCTGCGTATACACAAAGAGGAATATTTGTTTTATTTGTTTGGGATTTTTCCTTAGTTAAACCCCAAGTTTGGTAATTAAACCTTGATAAACAAATAATGAAAATGAAAGGAAATGATGAATGAAACAATACTTGCTTACTAATCACCAAACCTTTAATGGTTATCCTTAGAGGATAGAAATTAGACACATCACTCCAAGGATTGATCTTCCTTTCCTTGCTTGATTGGACACTTGAAAATTCTTCGATGCTTTAGGATCAACAATGCATTTTAGTCTTGAAAAGATGACATGAATGCATATGAAATTTGACATGATGATTAGGATCTTGATTTTCTGTAATAAATGACTAATCATTCTACTCTTAAATGCTCTTGACAATGATATTTTCTCTCATAAATTCTTCATAATGTTTCTTATATTTTTAATTATTTATAGGTGTTTATCTAATTTCACAAAAATTAGATTCCAAAAGCCTATAATTGCATACGAAATTTGAATCATTAAAATACTACCAAAAACATATTTAAAAATAAGTCATGACACTTAAGGAGGACCAATTCACCTAGGGGCGAATGGGTCCTTGCCTAAAATTATATGACACTCATTTCTCCAATGTGATTTAATTATTAATTGCATTAATTAAATGTTGATTTCCCTTTCAAAAAATGGGATAAATAAGGCTTTGGAATGCATAATTTGGGTAATTAGAAGCTTAATTAAGTACAATTAATTAAGGGACCCAAACAGAGTGTAAAATTGTAAAGGGTATACAATTTAATACACTACATTTATCCCCCACTTTAGTGAGAATGTGAAATTTTGCTCAGAATCATACTAAAGTAGATAAATATGCGTCAAGAGAGGTCCAAGTGTACAAATATTGATGGGATAGGATGACAAAGATCAAGGAGGATGATCAAGACCCTAGGATAGAAGATCCCATGGCAAACCAACATAGGGAAAAAGGGAGACATAGGATGTGTAAGATATGAGGAGGAAGACAAGATATGCAAGAATAAAATGTCAAAGTTAATCCAAAAGGGATGAACTAGCAAGTTGTGTTATGTTATGTTCATAAATTACACTCATAAGGGCTAGTGCAATCCAATATACTCTAGGTGATCTCCAAAGGCTAAGAAACACACACGAGGTCTACAAGGTGTGAAATCAGAGCAAGGTGGTAGATGGAAAAATCATGCCAGGTCTATAGGCCTTCCATACATCAACCATGCCAAAATTTATACCCCCTAATAACTTTGATAAGGTGCCACATTATGATCAATCTTATCCCAATGCTGCACTAAGTTCAGCCTCTGTGAACAAAAAAGTGAAGAAACAATGTCAATGCAAATTTTAATGTCAAAATAATGCCAATGTATGCCCCCACTTTAAAGGAATCTCTAAACACCATGTTGTGACTAATTACTTTAAAGTAGAAATGATATATTCCAATTGTTAAAAGGGAAATGAGATATTATTTCAAAATCCCTATGCTAAAAATATGTTTCCAAATAAATCTATGTCATGAAAAGGAGGGTTTCCCCACATATACAATCCAAAGATAACACATATGGGATCCACGGATTTAGGGTTAACACATGTCATTGCTACAATAATATAATAGAGCTTGGAACCATTGTCATTCCCAAAATACCTTATGGAACAATGGACACAAAGGAGGAATGACACATAGAGAGATTAAAGAAAAACAAGCCTTTTGGGTCAACATGGAGGAAACCTATATGTCTCCATTCGTTGCATCATCTCCAAAAGGAAAACATAAGACAAAGACAATGTTTATGATAAATAGAAGAATTGAGATACAAATAGAAGAATGTCACGACAAATTTCTCTTCCTTTTATCCTTTCACCTATGAAGTAACAAGGATCATCCAAAGAAAACTCACAAACCTAAAGACATGCCAAGAAACACAATATGGGGGGTCACATTACATACACACAATCACAAAGAACATAAAAATAACTAGTATGCCACATGTGAGCTAACCTCTAGCAAGTCGTCTACATCCTAATCTTGCTCATTATATATGGAAGGAAGATAACTAGCCAAAGGGACAACAAAAAATGCCATACTAGGACCATCAATAGATTCAAAATATGGTGATGCGCTCTTTTTAGGAGGATCATCACAATTGTTCCCATCTAATTTCATAAAAATGGAAAATAACACATTCAACTCATTATGCACTTCTTTGTCAATTTTAGCAATCTCATCATCATCTAGATTAATCACAATAGGAGGTTTTATAATAATCTCTTTTGAATATTTTTTTACCTCTTGGTTTGGTTCAATGTCTTGTTTTGATAAAAGTTGGATGCTATCTTGAATTTTTTCCATGGGTGTAGGTGATGGTTTATTTTATTGAAGTCTAATCGATGAGTGATACTGCGACATCTATGTCTACACTCTTTAGCATTTCAGTATCTTTTGTCACAATTTTCAAGTTGTGATGGTGTAGGAGAGGGCTTATCAACCATTGGTTTCTTTTCTTCTTTTAAGGGAAGAATGGAAGGAACCACTGGGGGTTGTTAAACTGTTGTCTCTTTAGGTTTATAAATTTTTTAATCTTTGGATGAACAAATGGGGTCATCTTATTGTCTCTTGGTATTTTGTACAAAATAGGTGTAGAAATTGAGGAAAAAATTTCCTGGTTAGTTGGAAGGGCTTGTGGTTCAATCATAGGTTCATCAATGGTACGTTGAGGAGGAGGGATAACCATGGACTTACAAATATTTCTAAGACATAATTATTCTCTATGCTTTGCCTTGAATTTTTGGTAGGATTTAAAAAATAAGTCTTCATGAGGATTTATAGGTTCCATAGGTCTAGAACAAAATAAATCTAATGAAAAATTTCCATAGGAAGAAAAGGGATGAAACCCACTATGATGAGCTATAAATATCTCATTCCCAATAGGAAACCTTATGCACTTGTGAATAATTGATGAGACAACATTCATGGAGAATAACCATGAGTATCCTAACTTCACATGAAATTGGTTTAATGACGAAATGTGGAGAATGACACATTTAATTGTTTAGGTCCAAATTTTTATGGAAGAGTGATTGAACCTATAATAAGGAAAGAAAATCAATTATGTGTTATATTCCATGCTTTCGTTTTTTCATAAGTATCTTTATAAATCTCTTACACAAATAAGAATTCCTTTGTGATCACATTCTCTCCACATGCGAGATCAATAACTTCCTTGTGTAGGTATGTTATTGATACGACCAACAATGTAGAGAGGATCATCTGGAAAATATTTAAGTACATCATAATTAGTAAAAGAAATGTTAGGTTTCAAAGTCTTTTGTCCCTTATGAGGTTGAACGTCAATGAATCCAGGCATGGACAAATGATCTTCCTCATTATCACTCTTATCATCAATAGGTATATCTTGTGTTGTGTCAACATTAATTACATCATTCTTGTTATAACTATCTTTTACAAATGAGATGGAATGGTTTAGCATTGGATTGGTAAATATTTGAAAATTTTGGTTAGGTGGGCCAATAGATTTATTCCGTTGATCATTAACACCGCCCAAATATATGTGATTGGAATCAATGAGTTATTGCACTATATGTTTAAGACACATACATATTTTTGTAAAAGGAATTTGGATTATGGTTTGGAGGTGCAAGTTTGGTTCTATCAAGAGGTATAATAGTAGGTAAGGTAAGTAGTTTCTTACTCAAGATTTACAAAATAACCAAATGGAGGGTATCAGTTAATGAGATGAATTGCTTAATCTTATCCCGAACTTGGTATGCATTTGTTGTTTTTATGGCAGCCACTTGAGGTTTAGCATGATGGATTGTTTGTGGCTGATTAATCTATATAAATCCCTTGTTTTGTTTCTTGAATGGTTCAAAATTGTTATAAGGAATAGTTTCAAAATTTTCAAGACGGGTTGAAATTTTTTTCCTACACATTGGTTAAGTGAGTTCTAATAATCACAAAGATTCATGCATAAATTTGTAAAGGAGAGAAATCTCATCATCCAAAGATTATCTTGGATTTTTTTTTTATAAGTTGTCAATGAACATTCTTTGAAGATCAACATTAGGAATTTTATGTTTATTTCTGAGTAAAGTAGTTGATAACATGTTATAAAATCAATGACATTTTTATCCACATTGTTTATACATTGCATCGAATCAGGAAGGGTGGTCTTATGAAAAATGTGCACTTGGAAATGGTTGATAAAGGTATCAACCAACTCATTAAATGAGTGGATTGAGTTATTTGGTAAAGAAAAAAACCATTCCAAGGTTGTATCTTGTAAGGATCTAAGAAAAATCTTAGCCAAGAGCTTATCTTCAAAAATGAAATCACTACATAAGGTTGTATATGTTTACACATGGTTGTTAGGATCTCCTTTACCACTATATTTCTCAAATCTAGGAATCTCTATGCCTTTTATTTGTGCTCTTAATATCTCCAATGAAAATGAGTTTCTCTTGACATATTGTGAAGGTTGTTTGTTTTGGTTTTGGTTAATGTTGTTATTTGTTGTTGGAGAGATGTGATATTTTGCAAGAATTGGTTTATGGCATAATCATTGGTTCTATTTTGAGATAGAGGTAAATATGGTGGTGTATATGTGTTAGGCAAACAACTAAATTGCAGGTTATGAGGCAAAGAGTTTGGATATATGATGTTTGAATTCAAAAAACTAAGAGGAGTTCTAGTAGAAATACTCTAAGTTGTAGTGATATTGTCGTTGCAAGGTGTGTGACATTGGTATCATTGTGTTGTGCAGTGAAGCACTCAGGTTTGTGAAATGGCTTAACCACCTCTCTTCGTTTCATTAACTCTAATGATTGTATCAGGTATTAATAGGTTGATCTTTTAGTGCAATGACAATCATTTGTGCAAAAATTGGTATCAGAGCTTGGGTCATGGGTTCAAACCCCTTGCTTACATTGGGGGAATTATTGCAAGGTGTGCACCCTTGCTCTTCTTGTGTTGTGCAACGTAGGGCTCGGTTTCATGAAATGGATTAATTGCCTCTCGTAGATTCATTAAATTTGGCAATTGTATCGAGCATTAACATGTCTATATTTTGGTGCAACGACAACCACCCGAGCAACAATTTATAGTCAATTGCATTGTTGTAGTATAATATTTTGATAAGTATATATAGGAATAGAGGTTATGGTTGTAGGGGGAAGAATTTAATTTCCTCCTTGACTTTGGGTGTAACCAAAAGTTTGATCACAAGTAGCCACTGTAGGAATATGTTTATCAATAATATGAGTGAGGCTACGCATAATCTCTAATCATTGGTCATTATCAATAATTATCCTCATGCTATCTATGATAGGAATGGAAGTACCAACAATATAATCTGTACTCACAAAATCTTGAATTATCTCTAAAGCTTTGTCCATTTGTTTCAACTTCTCTTAAGGGACATGAGCAATTGAAGTTTCAACATCAGTGTAAGTGGTTAATGGTAAGGTGGTCATGGGATATGTGACATCGAGGATATCATCCAAAAAGGGTTGACTAGTGTCAACATTATGAGTGAAATATTTGGAAACCCAAGATCCATGGTGAATGTACTTTCATGGGATGCCATGAGTCTCGAACTATGTCTCATTGAAGCATTGGAAATAAGACACGAGGTTGTGAAACTCATAAAAATTTCACCAAACCTAAAGTGCACCCAAAAATAGACAAAAAGGTACTAGTTAATGATAGTAACCACCTAGAAATATAAAACACAATGCAAGTATGAAATAGGATATTATAATTTTCAATTTTGAAATATGATAATTGACTGATTTTAGATGCAAAAACCTGAAAATGAGTACTTTTGAATGCCAATTTTAATTTCAAACAATTCACTATTTTTCACCAATTGAACTAGATGCAAACAAATATAGAAATATGCAATTTTTGAAAATGAAACAAAGATCTATAGGTTGGAACAAATTGATACTATAGAGACAAAATAATGTGCAAAAATTTAGAAAATAACATGTATCGGGACAGGTTCACCTTGGGGCAAATGAGTCCTAGGATAGGGGTTTGAAATTTTAAATCTAATTTTTTAATATGATATTTAAGTTTTTTGTTGCTAACATCAAACAAATTCTTCAATGAATTTTTTTCCAAAATTATGATGAAAATGTAAATGCAATTTTATGACAATGTATGAGAAAAATGAGAACTTTTTTTAATGAAAATTTGACCTAAATGACTGAAACACAATTTTATGCAATCTACTATGCAAGATCTAACCCTAAATGAAGAATGCAAAAACAATGATGCAAAATCTATATCTAGGGTTTCAAGGATCTCCAAATCAGAAAAGTATGATGCACAATATTGGGTTCACCAAAATGAAATGGTGGTGGGAAATGAGAGGGTGTCTTAACAAAGTTTCCTTTTAATTCCACAATGGGATCTAAAGGGAGTCTTGAGGATATTCTCTTTCTCCTATGGGAATTTCATTAGGAAAGAGATCAAAAGGTGTAATGATTAACTTTTAACCTCAATGGTGAGCCAATCAGACTTGCATCTCAATCCTTTAAGACAATAGAGCAAATATGAAACCTAATTAAATGATTTTCAATGTCCAAACTAAATTCACAATAAAACCTACATGACAAAATGCAAGATTATGAAGATACATAAACCAAATTGACAATTTGTAGGAAAATCTAAGAAGGGTCTAGACACATGTACCTGACATAAAAAAATGATTTTGAGCATTGTTAAAGGACAGGATTTCCCAAGGGTGAATGGGTCCTAGTTAGGGCTTCCAAAAATACTTTTTGTAGATGTTTGAAGTCAGATTTGATAAGTTGTTTTGTATAGGTTTTACTATCGAAAAGCCAAAAAATAAATTATACACTTGAGTTTATGTGATTTCACAAAAAATAATATAAAATATGCAACAATATAAAATTTCTCTTCAATATCTTTAATCCTTCTTCAACTTGTAATGCGCACTTACATAAAGAGAAAGATTTTTTTTGTTTGTTTGGGGGTTTTCCTTGGTCAAATCCCGAGTTTGGTAATTAAACCTTGATAAACAAATAATGAAAATGGAAGGAAATGATGAATGAAAAATTACCTGATTATAACTCACCAAACCTTTAATGGATTTTCTTAGAGGATAGAAGTCAATCACATCACTCCAAGGATTGATCTTTATTTTCTTGATTGATTGGACACTTGAAAATGCTTGGATGCTTTAGGATCAACAATGCATAGTAGCCTTCACAAGATGACATGAATGCACATGAAATTTGACATTATGATTAGGATCTTTGTTTTCTACGACAAATGATTGATTATTCTACTCTTGAATTCTCTTGAAAATGGTATTTTCTCTCATAAATTCTTGATAATGTTTTTTATATTTTGAATTGATAAGAAGACTATCTATTTATAGGTTTTTATCTAATTTCTTGAAAATTAAATTCCAAAAGCTAACAATTACATATGAAATTTGAATCATTAAAATACTACCATGAACATATTTAAAAATAGGTCATGGCACTTAAGGCGGACCCTTTCACCCATGGGTGAATGGATCCTTGCCTAAAATTCTAGGACACCCATTCTCCAATGTGATTTAATTATTAATTTCATTAATTAAATGTTGGTTTCCCTTTTGGAAAATGGTATAAATAAGGCTTTGGAAAACATAATTTAGGTAATTAGAAGCTTACTTTTAAGTCCAATTAATTATGGGGCCCAAAAAAAGTGTGAAATTGTAAAGGGTATACAATTTCCTACACTACAAAAATGTATGCACCCAAAACATGCAACACAAAAATAGTTTGGCAACGAAAAAATCCATGGTGGAAATAATTAAAGGATGACTACACCAAAGGTTAATTAGGACCCAAATATACATCACTATGCTACTCGACACATCCAAAATCCATGAGGTACCTTCACAAATAACACTAGCATGCCAAGTCATCCAAACATGAACTAACACTACAAGAAACCACATACACAGTTCTCTAGGTCACTTAGAGCACACAAAAACACTTCACAACACACACAAAACATCTCAAAATATTCTAGCATCATCATAATATTCTACAACTTTTCCACAACCACCTAAAAGTGAGAACACCATCATTTTAACCAACCAAACATACTACCACATAACATAATTTACTAGCCAACCTTGTGGAACACCTCAACACCTGAAACCATAAAGGAAGGAATTTAGAGAAAATATAAGCATGTTCCCACATCTGTAAGACAAGAAACCTTATTGTAGATAAATATGGAGCAATCTTATTTCTCCTAGATAACCTTCTACATAGATAGATAAAATATCAAACATAACTTTTACTCGTATATGATCTAAAAATTGAAACTCTAGATATAACACTTTTGAACACCTTTGATCATCATATCTAAACCACACAAGAACATCTTACACCATGAAGAAATGCAGAGCACAACAATAAATACACCTTTATGACACTACACACTATTTTATTAAAATTTTCTCAAAAGCACTTGGAAACCCAGTGAACATATTGTAACTGCAACTCTTATCCATCAGGAGATCGATGACAATGCTAATGATAACACCAAAAAACTTTTCTATCAAACCACAACACATCCATACTATCACAAGCACTTGACAACACCAACCATCTCCATACTGTTGACATCAATGACCAACACTAGCAACTGTTGACATCAATGACAACACCAACAACATACTTGCAACAATCTCCCCCTTTTTCATTGACGGCAACACTGACTCTTTGAAAAAACATCAACAAAAAAAGAAACCAACTCTGCAACAAGCAAAACTCCCCCTAACGAGAGCATATCTTACTCTTCACACTCTCTTTTTTTACTTCTTCACGGGATTTTTCTCTCTGCAATCTCTCCCCCTATCTAAGGATCTCTTCAACCATTACTCTATCTGTTTATTTTTAGACTTCACTCTCTTCTACAATGCTCTTTTTCACTATGGTTTTTCAACCAACTCTCTCCCCCTTTTACATCAATGGAAAAGGTCCATAAACTCATCCAACTCTCTTTCATGCATTGAACTCTTTTTCTCTCTCCCTTTGAAAAAATTGAAGGGAAACACCTACACCTTTTGCACATCATCTACATATTTCCCTTTAGATGAAAATTGCAAAGAGATCTTTTTTTCTCTCCCCCTTTGACATCTGCATACATCACCTTGGCATCACTTGTAACACTATCAAACAATTACTTTCTCTTCACTACACTCACTTTTCTACACTTTCCCCCTTAGGGGCACAAGATATTCTCCCATTGATTTCACCAACCCATCACTACTACCTACTCCCCCTAAGAGGTAGCCTTCAACATCAGTCTAGGACCAAGAATGTATTTTGAATGCTCACTTGGATAGATGCAAAAACTTATGCATCTACTTAAAAGGAGGGGAAATAACCCCTAACTTCTGTCAGAGATAATCAAAAGTATCTTTAGGAAGATCCTTTGTAAAAATATTAGAAACTTGATCCTTTGTAGGCACATTCTCCAACTTCACCTAATTCTCTAAAACCTTCTCTCTTAAAAAGTGATATCAGATAGAGATATATCTTGTTATTGAATGCATTACAATGTTCTTTAGAATATTCATAGCATTTGTATTATAACATAAGATAGAAATAGGTTCATCATATGATACTTTTATATCTTTTAAAGTTTTCTTCACCCACAACACTTGTGTATAGCATGATGTTGTTATAATGTATTATGCCTTTGTAGTAGATAATGAAATTGAATCCTACTTCTTACTTAACCTTCAAAACCAATATGCTTCCAAGAATGAAATCACCACCACTTTTACTTCTTCTATCATCTATACAACTTTCCCAATTCACATCTCTATACACACTCAAGGATAAATCAATATCCCTAGGATACCACAAACCATAGTTCAGAGTGCCCTTCAAGTATCTAAATATCCTCTTCACTAATGCAACATGAGATTCTTTGGGGTCTTCTTAAAATCTTTCCATTCGAGATAAAATACATGCATGATATTTGGTCTAGTAGCAGTTAGATATATAGCAATCCACCAATTATTGACATATATTTTCTTTGATCAACCTTAGGAGATTCATCATTATTTCTCAACTTACAACCAATAACCATAGGGGTATATACTATTTTAGAATCCTCCTTTCCAAACTTCTTCAACATTTCCTAGACATACTTTGACTGTGAAATGAAAATACTTTTTTCTGGTTGACTGATTTGTAATCCAAGGAATCCCCATACATTGACATCTCAAACTCTTGTTGCATTTCCTCTGAAAACTTCTTGCACATATCTTCATTTCCTCTAAAGATAATATCATCCACATACACTACCACAATCAAGATTTTTTCTCCTTTAACCTTGAAGTAAAGATTGCTATCTATGATACTTTTCCTGAATCCTTGATAAAACAAGTACTTATCTAACCTTGCATACCAAGGTCTAGGGGCTTGTTTGAGTCAATACAATTCCTTCTTCAACTTGTAGACCATATCAACATTATCTGATAATTTAAATCCTTCTAGTTGTTTAATGTATACCTCTTCTTCCAACTCATCATTCAAGAATGCAGACATTGCATCCATGTGATATACTTTGAAGTCTTTATGTGTTATAAAATCCAAAAAAATTCTAATGGCTTCCATCCTTGCGACCAGAACAAATGTATCCTCAAAATCTATTCCTTCTACTTATGAGTAGCCTTTACACACAAGTATAGCCTTATTATAGATGAATTTTCCATCCTCATTTAGTTTTCTCCTGAAAACTCACTTAGTTCCTATCACATTCTTGTTTACAAGTCTTGGGAAAAATTCATGTTTGATTCTTCTCAATTTTTTCTCAATCCCTCTTTCATATCCTTGATCCAATTCTCATATTTTCATGCCTCAAATAGAGTTTTAGGTTCCACCTTTGAAAGTAAACAAAAATTTACCCGTTCCTCTATCATGGATGTTATTTCCCTATCAACACACCTTTTTTCTTATATCTCCAATGATTTGATCTTTAGAATGATTCTTTTTCATAGACTTAGGAATCCTAGGGATATTTTTTGGAGATTTTTCCTCTTCAACTATCATTTATTTCTCTTTCTCTACATCCTTTTCTTCTTCACTACAAGGAAATTCATTATATTTGTACCCTTCTACCAATACTAAACTTTATAATGGTTCTTCATCCACCTTAACACTTTCACTTTCAACAATATTCTTCAACCTTTTATTATAGCATTGGTAAGCTTTGCTTCAAGTGTGGATTATCCAAGGATTATTCCTTCATCGGGTCTTGCATCAAACTTTCCCAAGTTTTCTTCATCTCTTCTAATATAACATAAATTCTTCAAAACACTCTCAAATACTTTACAATAGGAGGTTTACCATACAATAACTCATGGGGATCCTTTGAACTATTAACTCTTGCTTGATCTTTGTTAAGAGTTTAGATTGCAGTATGAATTAGTTCTCTCCAAAATACATCTGGTAGATTTGCTTCATTCATCTTTTTCCTAGCTACTTCTTGAACCGTTATATTCTTCCTCTTCATAACTCCATTCTATTGAGGAGTCCTAGGAGATAACATATGCCTCTTTATTCCATGATCTTCACAAATACTTGTAAACTCATTGGAGGTGAAGTCATCACCTCTATCAAATCTCAAGCACTTGATTTTCACATCCATCTCATTCTCTGCCATAGACTTAAATGCCTTCAACTTATCTAGAGCTTCTAATTTTTCTTTGAGAAATGTCACCCAAGTCATTCCAAAATAATCATTAATTAATAGCATGAAATACCTATCATCATATGAGATTCTTATTTTTTTAAGTCCACACAGGTTTGTATGCATCAAACCCAAAAGACCTGTAGTAGAATATTCCTTAGTATTGAACCTCTTCTTTGTTTTCTTTCCCACTTGAAATTTTTCTCAAATTACATTGATAGGCTTTGTTATCCTTCGTGAATCTCTCATAGCATTAGTATAACTCATCTTCACTAGACTATCAAAATTGATGTGACCCATTCTTCTATGCCATATCCAAATTTCATTGATTTTGAGACATAAATCATGTAGCACCACCACCTTTGAGCTGATAGACATTACCTTTTGTCCTTGTTCTAGTAGAAAACAAAGTACCAAAGCTTTCTTTTTTTATTTCACAACCACCATCCTGAAACACAAGATTGTATCATCTACTACACATTTGTGCTACACTTAGAAGATTATGCCAGAGACCCTTGACATAAAGAACATCATCTATTTTATGCTTTCCACAAAAAACAATTGAACCATTTCCACAAATCTTAGAAGATGTATCATCACCAAACTGAGCAAGACCACCATCATTCTTTTGAAGTTTAATAAAATTAATCTTATCACCTATCATATTATTTGAGCATCCACTATCAATTATCTAGTAATTCCTCTCTTCTCTTATATGAAAAGAAGTCACCATAACTTTCCTTCAATGTTATGACCTTCTATCAGAGCACTTTCCTTCACACATATTTTAGGATTAGTAGAATTAGTTCCAACTTTTAGAGCCATGAACAAGCATTCATCACTATCCTCATCAAGATAGTTACATTCTTCATCATCATATACACCATTGTCTCTTTCAAAATAATTACTCTTCTTAAAAAAAATTCCTTTCTGATCCTTGATTTCATCATTTGTAACTTTGATTAGACATTTAGAAGCATAATGATCTATCTTTCCACAATAGAAACATTTAATGGGTGAATTACCTCTATATTTGTTAGTGCCCTTTTTCAATCTCCTTACAAAATTTTCTTCCACCTCAACAAGATCATTCGGATTTGATTCATCATCCTTCTCTACTTTTTGAACATTAAAGGTAGTTTCTTTCTTTGTAGCATCTTAACCAAACTCTCTCAATTCATAAGAAATTAAAGCACCAAAAATTTGATCTCCAAAATAATTATCCAAATTTTGAGCTTCCTCAATAGCAGAAACTTTATAACTATAAGTTTTAGGAAGAGTTCTTAATACATTTTTCACCACTTTCCTTTCTTCCATCTTACCACCAAGACCATTGATGACATTGACAAATTCATCCACTCTGAGCATGTAGGTAGTAATATCTTCATCTTCAAACATCCTTAGGTTTTCAATTTGGTTTTGCAATTTTGCATCTTTGCTTACTTGACCTTATCATCTCCTTCATAAATGCTCTCCAACTTTGTCTACACATCTTTTGTAGATTTCAGATTTATCACCTTTCTAAGTTTAGAATCAGAGAGACAACTTAGAATAGTCTTCCTTACTTTACCATTACTCTCATATTCCTTGATTTCATCATCACTTGTCGGACCAGTAGAAGGAATAGTATATCATTTTTCAACGGACTACTAGAAACCAAATCCAAGAGAGACTAGAAAGCACTCCATCATGGCTTTCCAATAAGTATAATTCATTCCATGGAACATAGGGGGTAAACCCACAAAACTGGTTTACAATTCCAATGAGGAAGGAAATTTGCAAAAATGCTCCTATGATTTTTGTTTTTGCTTTATAGGGGTTCGCCCGAACTGGGATGTTCAAATGGACCCAAAAGGGATTCGAATGGACCTTGGTTCGAGCGAACCATATTAAATGATGGGTCTCACTTTTTATGCTTTTTTTACAAAGATAATGGAAAAGAGGGGGTTGAATCAAACCTAGGTTCTAATGAACCCAGGTTCAAACGAACCTCCAAGGGGGGTTCACTCGAACTTGGGTTCATTCGAACTCCCCTTTTCCCCCCTACTCCCCCCTTCTCCCCCCTGGCACCAAATTTCTGCATAATTTTTTCCCTTTGAAGCTTGAGCTGAGGATGAAAATGGAGGAGACCTCACAGACCCAACTAGATGGTAGTCCTCTGAACGAGCTATCCATTGAATATAATTTTAAAATTTTTTGGTTTTATTATGTATTTGTTTTTTTAGTTTGATTAAACATAGGTTTTTCATCGAAAATCAAGCTCTTTGTTCTGCACATGCGGAAAAGTAACATATTATCAAAATAATTTTTTGAAAAATATGTGTAGGATAGGTCTTGATGTCCTTGATCCAGTACAAAAAAAAATTGAATTTTGATACATGGGTATGTGTAGGATCATGATGGGCCAAAAAGTGGCAATATCTAAGTGATATGATGACCCATGTGGTTGATGATGTTTTTTTTACCTAAAATTGATGAAACGAAAAGAGTTTTTAAAGGAGATTCTCAAGTTTCCACCAATATAAATTATGTTTTACTTTTAATTTAATAAATAATCATTACTCATTTTCTATTTGAATTACAACTAAATTCCTAATTGATAGGTTGATTGAAAAAATATATAACTTTCAAAACGTATTACATTTTTCGAATCTAAAATATGTATCACATTCTATGCTTCGCATACTATAGGATTAAAAAAAAAAAATCATGAAGTTTTGACCAAGTTAAGGTGGTTAGACATACGATTTTTTATATTTTTTCAAATTTGTAATAAAAAAATAATTATTAATTATTTACTTGGAAAAAAATTACAAAAAAATATGCATCACATCCAAACATGATTCCCCTACTTATATCTAAAATCTTGTAAAAAATATTATCATTTTATTGTGGTTAGGGTGGTCAGACAAACACCTACTTCTTATTTTTTCCCTGAAATTTAAGTACCCCTGCATTGAAATTTCAAAATTTCACCAAATAGATTTTTAAAATAAATGAATAAACCTAGTATTTTAGAAATTGCATTCAATTTTCTATAGATTCTATTCTTACATATTTTTGAAATAATATAGATAACTTATTCAAATTTTTATGTCAAGTTGCCTAACTCTGATTTTTTGAATTTTATTGTCACTTAAGGGCCTACTTTTTCCATGATGATCCTGCACATACCCACATACAAAAAACGTTATGTTGTATACTATCCACCTATGTTTGAATTATAATTGGTTTGTCTTCAAAAGTTGATTAAGGAAAAATATTCAATAAAACACTATGAAACCAAATGAGAGGGTTAGATATCGTAGTTACAAATCTAAATTCAAAAAAAATAGAATTTTATCCTTCATAGAATTTTTTTATGTTGTATACGGTGAGTATCACTCCTTAAAAATGGTGTTTACTAATAAAAACTAGTTTTCAAAGGAGATGGAAAAAGAAGTGCAATCTGATTCCAAAAATTTTGAAAAAAAAAAATATTTAGAATCTACAGACAAAATTTCACAAATCACTATTTTGCATCATCTTCAAATTCCTCATGGTTTAGCCACTATAGGTACCTGAAAGTGAATATTTAGTTAGAAGAAATTAGTTTAATGTCCAGTTTCGCCAAAAATTGTAAAGCAGTATTGTAGGATCACCCTAGGAGCTTTTACACTCTTCCTATGCACCATCTGAATCTACCTCAAGTGGTTAAGATTTCCTCCAAGGAACCATGACTCTGATACCAATTGTTAGATGGACATGAAAACTAAGAGGGGTGTGAATCAATTGTATACTTTAAACATTAAAACCCTCAATATATTTTCAAACCCTTATCAACCATTAAACCCTTATTATGCATTAGCATAATGTAAATCTATGAAACAACAATGCAAACACATCTAAACACATAAGAACACTAGATTTATGTGAAAAACATAAGAAGAGAAAAAAACATTGAGGATGAGCTCACATATATATGAATAGCAACACCAAATACAATTAGGCTCACTGCCAAGGGCTCACTACCCAAAAAAAAGAAGAAAGGCTCACTACCAAGAAGAAAGAAGAATAGAAGAAATTGTTATAGAGAGATTCACTATCTTAGAGCAATAGGAGGAATCCACCACTGAAACTTTATGCCATCCATAACCTTTGGCTCACTACCTCCAACAACTTCAAGCACACTAAAAATGTAGACCCTTTTGCTCACTACATCAGAGTCATAGGCATTAATCTCACACTCAAATCACCAAACTTAATCAAATTCACATATTTCACACACCTTCTATAGATCCACACTCATCTCTAATATATTACCTTACTTATATACCATCCTCAACCTAAACAATCCTAATTATGTTAGGCTTAATGAAACGTATCCACCGAAAATGTGCAACACCGAAATAGGTTGGCACGAAACACCTCCAAGATCGAAATAAGTGAAGGAAAAATACACTAAGGGTTAACTAGGACCTAAATATACATCACCATGCTATTCAACACATCCAAAATCTATGAGGTACCTCCGCAAATAGCACTAGCATGCTAGGTCGGCCAAACGTGAACTAACACTACAAGAAACCACACACACACACTTTTCTAGGTCATGCAGACCACAAAAAAACACTTCACAACATCTTATAATATTCTAGCATCATTAGAATATTTTATAACTATACCGCAACCACCTAAAACTAAAACCATTGTCATTCTATGCATCTGGAAATATTGCCACAGAACACAACTTACTAACCAACCTTGTGAAAAACCTTGACACCTAAAACATCAAGGAAAGGAAGTTAAAGAAAATATAAGCACGTTCCCAAATACATAAGATAAGAAACTTTATTGTGGATAAATGTGGATAAATCTCATTTCTCCTAGACAACCTTCTACATAAATAGATAAACTGTAAGCACAACTTTTATTGTCATACGATCCAAAAACTAAAACTCTAGATATAGCACCTCTTAACACCTCTGATCATCATATCCAAATAGTAAAATTGCATCTTCAACCATGAAGAAATGTGGAGCACAACACTAAACACACCTTTGTTTCTCACACTACACTCTTTTATTCAAATTTTCTCAAAAGCACTTGGAAACCAAGTGAACTTACTACAACTACAACTCTTATCCATGAATACATCAATGACAACATTGATGATAGCACCATAAAAACTTCTTATCAAACCAAAACATATCCATACTAGCACTCACACTTGACAACACCAACCATCTGCATACTTTTGACATCATTGACAAACACCAACAACTCTTGAAATCAATGACAATACCAATAGCATACTTGCAATAGTTTCCACCTCCATGGACAACCAGATAGGATCGAGATAGACAAAAAACATAACGAAGACACGTGTAATAGAAACAAGCCTCATAAAGGAGGAGAGCCTCTATCTTGAATATAATAGACATGTGATAGAAACAAACCCTACAAGGAGGAGAATCCCTATCATGAATATAAATAAACAAAGACAAGATTGTGTAGTAATGAGAAGAGAGTGTTACCAATAGCTTGTGACTCCCCTGTTGAATGGATAGACATGATGGATTTGCATGCAAGAGAAGCCTTGACTATTTCTTGAGAGAGTATTTTGATAGAGCTTTTCTATGTGAGTGAGAGAGAAAGAGAGAGACAAGAAGTTGTGAAAATGAGAGTGAAAGGTTTGTGAGGCTGCATGTGTGAGAGGAGCCATTACACATGCATCCTTGTCATTACGTGTGTCATGAGTAAGGAATGTAGAATATTCACATTTGAATCTTAGAAATTTTGATGATGCTAGCATGTTGCGGAGACGTCTACATGTTGTGCAAGTTTCCTACCAAAACTTTATATAAATTAGGCATTTAGGTTGCTAGTGCTTCATCGTATTCACTTATGAAGTCAAAATCATGAAACTCTGACTTGTAGGTTTTTACCATAAATGAGGCAGGCCTAAATATGTAAGTGTGAAATTTCAATAGGGTGCAATTTTACAACACTACAGTTTTCCCCAATTTAGTGAATTGATTTTTCGAAAAAATTAGCAGCACTAAAGTAGCTATGAAGACATAAATGTTAATTTTGAAATTTTGAAAAAAGGATATTGTAAGGCTGGAGAGGTCAGGCGAAATGATACTAATGATGCCCCCAAAATTTGAGCTCAGTGAGAAACTTAATGTGCCTCTTTTTATTCCATCATTTATTGCATTTAATGTAATGTTTAATTTCCAAGTTTGGGTGCCCAAGTTTGAGCAAAAGTATTGGAGCCAAAATTGATGTCCTTTTACATTTTGAGGAAGAAATTCAAGGTTTGGTGATGTTTGGAATGAAGGTTCATCTTTGGGCACCATGTTTGGTGCATTATACCTCTTCACAAGTCTATAAAATCAGCTTCTTCGTGTAGAAGTTATGAGAAGCAGTTTAATGTAGTCTTTCTTTGTAAGAACAAGAATAGGTTGATGCATAAAGAGGTTCATAGGTGCACATGTGTTTCCATGTTCTAGAGGAAAAGAGGAGAATGTAAGTGAATGTATTTTAATCTCATTTATTTGAATATAATGCATACAAGTGGCCTCTCTTCTTGGTGGATTTTCCCCCCGCAATGGTTTATCCATGGAAATCTTGTGTTATATGATGCTCTTATGTTGGTAATTTGTTCCTCTTTGCTTCTATATTATGTTGATTTTATTCTTTTCCTTTTGTTGTTATAAGTTCACATTAGGTGGTGTTGATAAGCATGATATGTTGGTTTATTTTTAGCATCATAAAGAAGATGGATCTAATCATGGTAATTCAATATTAAGGCAACTTAATTTTAGATTTTCATGTTGTATTAGTCAAATACTTGTATCTCATCCATTAAATTCATATTTGGATAGAGATTGAATTTCCCAACAATTTGTATTAGAACTTGTATATTTATCATCATGTTGTGTGTATGTATGAGATCTAAGTGGAATAGATAAAGGAATTTTTTGGGTCAAAGGTATTCAAAAAATTTATAATATTTAATGGAATCAGCGGTTTAGAATGTGGATATAGTAAATATAGAAGTGGACTCATTGGCTAAGTAGGTTAATCTAGTAGGATTTATAGTTCTAGATGAAAGAGGTACAAAAAGGAAATACCAAAGGGTAGAATTTTGGCGATAATGGTAAATGTAGCAATGGTAAATGAAGATTCTATGATAAAGGGATGGGTGGAGGCAGATTCACTAGTTCCTTAAAATATTATTCAATTTTTATTAGATAGCTTGTAAAGTCTCTAGACCAAATTCTTGCTTTACAAACACAACATGAAACATATTTGCTAGTTTTCTTGGATTCTCCACATTAGCCAAAATAAATAAGTATTAATGTTTCAAATGATATTAATGATCATGATCCTCATGGGTACCTATGTTTATCTTAAAATTCCCACCATCAAACATATCACAATTACTAGATTATGTAACCATATATAAGCTCTAGGTGCTTGAGATTCTTCTCAATGGGAATAATCAATGATGTAACTAAGAATTTTCAATCAAATAAAACATGGAAGTGATAAATTAGATCTAAAAATAGGTGAAAATTAAAAAATTAGAGTGAAATAAGGGCAATTAGGGTTTCCAAGGTGATGGGAAAGTATAAGAAATCACCAAACCCTAAAATAAAGAAATTAATGAGTCACAAGGATAAAATGATAAGTTTTATTAGAAAATATGATATAATTCAAGATGAGATCATATATACAAACCATAAAGTGAATAAGAAACCTTTTGAATTTTTTCTAAAATCAATTGGGTTCAAAAAGATGAGAAGATAAATAATATTTTTCTGTAAGTGTTAAATGGCTTTGATTAATTGAATAAAATGTAGTTGCATAAGGAAAATCAACCTATATCAATTATAGATGGATAGAATTAAAAAGTGTACAATGCTATGATTAAAATTAATGAGGACACAATAAAATTTACTTAGCTCTATAACCGAAGAATGAGTGTCAAATGGATGACATGGCCCTAATGATAAAAAATGTTCTTAATATGTGGATGTATAGATCATAATAAAAATATTCTTCTCTTCTATTATCTAGGTCAACCACATTGATTTAGTATGTATTCACTATCATGGACTAAAATTGTGTCAACAAACTTGATCACTAATGTATTTTTTCTTCTACCATTTATACACTTTAATAAATGATTATTTTATATTTCTCTCTCTAATTTATGGGATACTTATATTAATAAGTATCTTCGTTAGGTTTTTGTATGTCAAAGTTAAGTAGATCTTCACCTTGATCAAACCTTAGATAGTAAAACATATGAAAGACAATATGTTCACCTTAATATATAGATCTTTTACATTATTTACTCCTTTTCAAGCACCAAATCTAGATGTACCACTTTGTTGGCCCTTCTAAATGATCCAAAATGAGAAGTAATGTGAGAGATGTAGATTGATGATATGTGATTACTAAAATGAATGAAAATGAATACCGTTAGGTATCAAAACATGATATATCAATTTATGAAAATGTGTGTTAAGTTACTCTTGGATGAGAAAGATAAAGGGGGCGAGTTGGCCAAATTCTATATTTTCTTGTAGGTGGATCATTTTTTTCTCATGCACAAATGATCATGGATCTAATTTGGATCAATATATAGCCATGATCATGAACACAAGAGTAATATAAGATGGTATACATATAAGAATGATAATCAAATGACTAAGTCAAATATATAGAGACATGTGTATATATGAGTAGGATGAAGAAATAAGTTCATAGCATCATGCACAAACAAAACTAGGTAAATATATCTAATTTTACATAGAATTATATTGTTTGTCATGATATAAATATATATTAATAAATCTCCTCAAAATAAACATAAAACTAAATATAAAATAGCATGGAGATACTAGTTCCGCCATTATAAAAATAATATTACCTTCATAGTATTACAATTTAATAGTATTTTTTGGTTAGTCTATAAATGAACTATGACATATCAATTTAGGGGTAGATCAAATAATAGTTTAAGATAACATATTATTAAAACTCATATGCATCATGTTTTTATTGAGTCAATAAAGATTATAGTTGTTAGGAATGAACTTGGCTCCAAGTTTAATTCATACTAAACACATATATGACTAATATAGTTAGATTTGAGTGGGTTCCTTAGAAAAAATATTTGTTAAATATTGATGAAAAAATGATTTTTTAGGAAAGAGCCTTTACAGATTGATTGGTTGATTTTGAGTTTGATATTAAGACCATCATATGGTACTATAAACAATAAGTTTATTTTTATATGATAATTATTTATTAAATATTGATGACCAAGTGATTGGTTAGTAGAATGGCTTTATAAATTGATTAGTTGATTTATAAATGTAAAAAGTATATTTGAGAGTAATCAATTAAAGAGAAGGAAATATTGATTATTGTAATTAATTTGCAATGTAGTGGAAAGTATAGTTGATAGTACCCAATTAAAAATACAAGGAAAATTTATTTGGCTAATGAATACCATAAATATTTGGGATAATATTTAAATTTTTGTCATATAAAATTATAAGAATATAATAATTATAAATTTAAATAATTTGTTGGTTCTATGAAAATAAAACTATATAATTATCAATATTATAGAATTTTGAAAACCTAATTATACCTTGATATATAATTTATTTACAGATATTAAAATTAACATTAAAACTAAAAATAATTTTAGGAAGATGACATTTTTGTCACCTAGATTTCCTTTAAAATTTTAATTTGCAAGGGTGGCTTTGAAACAAGCTTGGAATAAAATGGATTATTTTTAATGTGTATGAGGCCAAAGATAGCCTTAAGGAAAGAAGAACTCCTCCATTCATATTTGTCTCTACTTTGTTGCATATAGACAAACCACTCCTCCACTCTACTTGGCCTAATATAATGGCATTCTTGTGTTGGAAAGATAAACACTAAGATGTTAAGCTTATCAAAAAAATGTAAAAGTAATGTCTTCCTTCTTGGTGGTGCCAATGAATGGGACTCCACTACCAAATTTGTTGAAGGATGTTGAAGTGATCAAGCTACATAAAGAAAATTAAAAATGTATCTCTACAAAAAGAATTTGGGCAATTAATCACCCTTGACATTAAAACTATTTAGGCCCATGTTAAAGACATATACAAGAAATTAATTTATTTTATAAATAATGGGGTGTTAATAGATTAAAGCCCAACATATCAAACCTCTACATGAAAAATTAGTTGGATGATTGAATTTGATGGAACCATTAAAAGTTACTCTATTTTAGTAGTCTCTTATTTAGCATACAAGAAAATGAAATTGATATCAATTTCTCCAAGTGTAATTTTTTACATTTGAAATAACAATGAAAAGATATTAATGAATCACAATAAGAAGTAAAATATATAAACCAATCAAATTATTAATAATTAATTTTAAAATAATTTAAATTAAAAAAAATTACATCTTTATTAAAAAACAAATAAAAAAATTTACATAGAAAAAATTCTAACTTTCAATTTATTTTCAATTTATTAACAAATATAATTACTAATAACTAACTACATTAATATTGCCCAAACATAAATACTATACATTCTACTTTAATCTTTTCTACCTAACATTAATATCTAATAAAATATACTACACAATTACAACCAAAAATCTCATTAATTTCATATCTCTACCTAATATTATACATTTAAAATTTAAGCCAACATTCTCGAAGGATAAGGTAAGCCTTTTAAAATGGAAGAATGAAATTTTACATTTCACGATAGCTTAAAAAATAAGCGTAACAAATAGTCAACCGGTGATATGAGGAAGCGCGTGCAACCCCCCTGCGCTTTGCACAGTCTACCTCGAAACTTCCATTAAAATAGCTTAACTTCTTTACACGGTTAAAGCTGCGTGGAAGTTAAAAAAGCCGTTAGACCCCAACATTCCCCTCAACGGAACTAATTAACATTTTCACCTAGATTCCTTGTGGGGCTGCAAACTTACACATTAAATACTTCCTCCGTTTCCACGCGTTGAAATTCAATTCACTTAAAGCCCGTACCCCGTTTCGCGCCAACTTCTCTCTTTCCAAATACGGTGAAATCCCGTTACTACGTACACGCCATCCATCAACCACAGCACGCCACGTCAACGCCCACAAAACGGAAAACCGTTCCTCATGAACTTCTCAGACAGGATAAAAAATAACGGACAAATGATTGTTTGCATGCTTCACACGAGTCTGTTGGATGAACCAGTTTGGGTTTTACTTTAGCGTACGGTCACATGAACCGAGCATGGCGATCGTGACAGAGCGGATTGTGAGGCAACAGGGATAAAATAAAACAGAAAAATGGAAAGGATAAGGAATCTCTATAAAGTTAAACGCATAGATACAAATTTTCTTGCTACTCCGCAGGCATTGCCTCTTCACCTGGAAGAAGAAATCAAAATTTTATATTACAGAATTTGGCTTTGTTCTATGCATGGTGACCTGAAATATTTGAGTGTTATGGAAGAATAAGGGAAGGAAAATATTAGAAAAATGTAGCTTGCATGGCACTTTAACAGGATGTAACTAAGAAAATCCGGAGTTGAAAGCCATTAATTTTAAGCATTCATTATTAAAACTGCTCAGGGGTTTTTTAATATGCTGTGTCAATGTCTTTCTGAGCAAGTAATGAAATTGTTGGCGAGCGGCTTGGCTTGCTTGGTTGCTTAATTATTCATGGCTTCCCATGTGCATGACGGCTTTACTTTTCTTACAACAGTGGAGACTCCTTCTCCATTAGTGTTTCTGTTCCTTATTTAATCATTGGCTTGACAGGCCTCTTTTCTGAAATGTATTATATGTTCTGCTTTTGTTGGGGTTTCATGCATTTGCTGCAAAAATGAATTCCAAGAGTTCAGTGCCTGTACTCTGTTTGCTTGTTGCAGCACTACATGTTTGCTGCTTTATGTTATTTGCGCAGCCTACTTATGGTTTTAGTGAATGGCCTGTAAAGAAACTTTCAAGAAAAACACAGAGGTCTTTGGCTGGAAATATTGGCGGTGGTATAGATTACACCTCTGCTCTTCTAATTGTTGTTTCGCAACAGAAAGGTGAAGGGGATTTTACAAAGGTGCAAGATGCAATCAATGCTGTCCCTGTTGATAACAAAGACCTTATCTTCATCCGGATCAATCCTGGTATTTACAGGTATTGTGAAGAGAATTCTAACTTTGAATCTCTCTCATCCTGATGTAGGGTTTTTAAGGAAATCTATATTTATTTTTCTTTCTCTTTTTTATCAGAGTTGTTTTTCTCTAAATAACTCTCTCGCCGTGTCTTGAATGTCCCGGGTCCCCTCATCTGAACGTAGTATATGAATTTGAGTTAGAACCTGCAACAGCCGACCTTGCTTTTATTAAAGTTATGATCAGAATTCGAACCTCTAACCACCGGCCATAATTTTATTTGTTTATAATGTATTGAATTGTAATTTTCCGGCTCTACGATCAATTGCCTATTTTGATTAAGTTCTGGCAATTCGGATCTTTTTAGTGAACCTATCGTGAATGAAATTATGCCTTCTGAACTAGAGGACATGCAACTGTTTCAATTTCTATTAGGGTAATTATATCATCATCATCATTCTCATCATGATAATGACCATGCGAACACTTGAGTTTCTGCTGAATTAGAGGACATGCAATTATTTCAGTTTCTATCACCACAATTATAACATCATCATTATTCTGATCTTGATAATGATCAGCATGTAAACACTTTCTTGTATCTAATGCTTCTATTTAAAGTGATGTGGTGGTATTTTTGAGTGGAGCAAAAGATCCATGAATTACTGTTTTTGCAGGGAAAAGGTGACAATTCCTGTAGAGAAGCCATACATAATTCTAAGTGGGCGTAACGCCAGCAATACTGTCATAACTTGGAACGAGAATGCAGGAGCGACCGGAGGCACATATTTCTGTGCAACAATGACAGTAATGGCTTCCGATTTTGTAGCCAGATTTCTCACAGTACAGGTATAACAGATTGGATATTAAGATTAATGAAAGTTGTTGCAGAAATGTTTCAGAATAAGAATTTATCTTAATGTATAATCATATTAATCTGTGCAGAATTCGTATGGTCCTGGCGATCAAGCAGTTGCAATTAGAATTTCTGGAGACAGGTCTGCATTTTATGGCTGCAGATTTCTAGGCTTTCAGGACACGGTACTTGACGACAGTGGAAGGCATTACTTCAAAAACTGTTTCATTGAAGGTGCTGCGGATTTTATATGCGGCGATGGCCAATCCATCTATGAGGTAGGCTACATTAAACCAAACATGAGGAAACAATCAGTCCCCCATTGATAAAATTTGTTCTGATGCAATTTGTTTGGATGGCAGCAATGTCATATCCATACAATTCCTCTGCTAAACGGAGCCATTACAGCGCAGAGAAGGCTCTCTGCAGGGGAACAAACAGGATATGTGTTTATTAACAGTAGGGTGACAGGAGCCGGCTTAATGTTACTGGGCAGGGCATGGGGACCTTACTCCAGAGTTATATTTGCTTTAACCTACATGGACAATATTATCTTCCCTCAAGGATGGGATGACTGGAATGATACTGCTAGACAAAAGTCAGTTACCTGAACCCAAAAACAATTTCACTTTAAATCCAACAAGAAACCCATTTTCAGTTTCTATATTCTTGATTCTTGATTCTTGATTATTAAATATGGCGTCAATCTTGGTTTGCTTTTTTTGTGCAGGACTGTAACTTTTGCTCAGTATAAATGTTCAGGACCAGGCTCAAACAACACAGGAAGAGTTCCATGGTCATTTGAGCTGAGTGATGAGGATGCAGCGCCCTTTCTGAGCAACACTTTTGTTAATGGGGAGCAGTGGATAAGACAAATGCCGGTTCGTTTGACAAAAGCTACCAATCTTATTCCCAAAAACGGTTGAGAATGATGAAGACATTTTTAAGAAGATATGATCGCGTTCGAATTTTTTCTTGTCCTTAACATGGAATCCAGATAGTTTTAATTGACTCATTCTTACTCTCATTGCTAATATTGTATTCATTCGATTTGAGTTCATAGTCACGTCAACCATTAATTATAATAACCTTCAAGGATTTTTGTTCGATTTACATTGAAACGAAATATTGTTTTACTTTGGTAATGAATCGCATTTATTTTTGGTGCGTTCATATCCATATGATACTTGTAAAGTTTCATAAGTATAAAGATAAAAATAAAACAACGAGTTCAAAGTATTTTATTATAAAAAGATTTTTAAAAATTAATTTAATTTGATGTGAGAGTTTATAATTTCATATGTGCAATTATTTTTTAAAATATTCTTCTTTATATTATAGCATTTATAACTTTAATTAATATAGAATAATTGCACAATACCTTTAATCTGTCATGAAAAATAGTTTCATTCATAACCTAAATTAACATTTAGAATAATAATATTTGTATTTATTTATTATTATTTTTGTAGATTGTCTAAAAAAATTTATATATTTTTATTTTTATAAATAATTTAAATATTTTATTTTTATTTATAAACAATTTGAACTTTTTAACAATTTAATAAAATATAATTTAAATTAATTATAAATAGTACTAAAAAATTATTTAAATTATATAACTAAAAAATAAAAAATAAAATGAAAGATTTTATAAAATATTATTGATAAAATTAAAAATAATAATTGAATTGGATGTCTAAAAGTATAAACTTAAATTATTCAAGTCAAATGATAATAAATTACAAATAATTCAAATTTAAAATCATGAATTTTATGTCTAAAATGTATTACCAACTCTTATTAGCCTAAAAATATATTAAAGTTGAGATGTTTTCATCATCCCTTCCTTGCTAATTTTATAAATACATATTTGATCATCAAGACAGTTTTTAAAAATCGAGACAATTTAAGTACTTTCATATCTACTATATATTCAAATATAAAAAAGATTTTATAACAGAAAAAAAATATATATTATAAAAAATAATTAAATCTTTTTTTAAAATGTCATGAATTAACTTGACGTAAAAGAGTGGTAACATGGATGCATTAAACTATTAATAATGATCTAATTAAAAATATTAATAAAATCAAATGTATAAATATAAATACAAATGAATATAGAAATAAAAAATTCATTATATTATATTTAATCATTTTATTAAATTGAACTTTAAACTTAATAAAAATAATCATAAAATATACAAATTTGATTATGCTTTTATATCTACAAATCTTACAATTGAAATATAAAAAATAAAATAAAAAGAACACAAATATTAAAATTAGTGAATGAACAAACGATGACAAATTTATAAGCTAATTTAATTCAAAGATCTTAGTTTGTTATTGTACGTTACAATTTTCATTGGCGACGGTAGTTTTTTCCGTACCCATTCTTATGCGGAAAACATGTTACGTCATGTGACTCCTTTATAAGATGTAATTGGGGTTACAAATTTTACAAAATTGTTTCGGTTTTGTGGAAGTTTTTAATTTTTTATTAGCTTACTTGTGATAATAAAAATTGAGATGTTTTTTAGAATTTAAAGGGATGAATATTAGAAAATAAGTGAAGTTTAAAATAATTATTATTTTTATATGTGTTTGCATTTGATTGATTCTTGTTGTAAATGTAATGTTTCATTGTTAAATTGAGTTTAATGTAGAAATATTTTAGGTGTAAAGAAATTTCGTTTTATTGATAAAAAATGTCTATGTATTTTTAGGTGGTATATTAATGCAATTTGTGTGTATGTGTATTTTAATTTTTTGTGTATATTTAAATTGTGAGTATATTGTTTTGATGGATTGGTGCACTTATATTTATATCACACATTTCATTTGTTTTGTAGAATACCTCTCTAACTTTTCTAAAGCCCTTCTATTGTATATTTAATCGTGTACAATACTCATGTCTTATGTGCAACATCTCTCACATGTATCTTGCCTTTATGAAACACTTAAGCTTTGCATACAATATTTTCACATTGTGCATACGTCTCACACATCAACCTTGAAGAAATTAACAAATGTTAGAATGCTAAAACATAGTGTTGGTGTAAAAAAAAATTGTTCTACCAATTTTTGCATGAGTATATAAATGCATAAAATATGGAAAAATAAAAATCTATTGAGAGATACAAATTATCTTGAATTGGTTGAATAATCCCTTTAATAACAAGAATAGTGGAAGGGGGTATTCCACATAGAGCATATTTATGAGAACCTTATGACATAATCATTAAGATAACAAGAATCATGCAAGGGGGTATTCAATGTAGAGCATATTTATGAGAAAATCATGGCATAATCATTGATGTGTTTATTACATCCTTGGGCACACTCAAATTAATCAACAATAGTTACTTTAAGGCCCGTACTAACTTTGAAAATAGCTTCACAAATACTTTGGTAAGAACCATTCAATAGAATATTCATTAATTGCTTGTATTGAAATAGCTTAGTTAAGGTATTATCCTCATAAAAGAAGTCCACAAATATAGTAGTGTAAGATCTCAAGTGAGTGTTAGGGTCACCCTTTGCATCATACATTAGAAAATGGAGTGTCATAAAACCCATAGGCAATGGATTTAATTCACAAAATTTGGTGCTAAAGATGCTAGAGCCAGATGCCTAGGATTAAAATTTTCATTGTCATCTTGTCCACTAGGCTTCGTATCCACTTTCTTTTCTACTTGTTCAATGTTTAGGAGTATTCTATATAGGATATAGGAGGGAATAGTAACTAGGGTTGGTTAAGGCTACTTTTATGTGTGAATGTACAAGATGTTAGTGGAATAAACAAAGTAATGGTTTGGGTCAAATGTATGGAACAAATTTATAATATCTAAGGGGGTCAAATGGTGTGGAATGTGGAAGTAGTAAATGTAGAGCTAGAATTATTTGTCTAAGTAGGTTGATCTAATAGAATTTATAGTGTTAGATGAAAGAGGTATAGAAAAAGAAATACTAAATTGTAGAATTTTGGTAACAATTGTATAGGTAGTAATGGTGAATGAATCACCATTGATATAGGTATGGGTGGAGGTAGATGCACTGGCCTTAAAAGATGAATCAAGTTTAGATTGGATATCTTGTAGAGTCTTTATTCCAAATTCATGATTTACAAAAACATCATGAAACATATCTAGTAGTTTTTTTGGATTATCCACATTAGCCAAACTAAACTTGAGTAAATAATTCTTCATTGTTTCACATGAGCTTTATGATTATAATCCTTATGCAAACCTATGTTTATCTCAAGATTACCACCATAAAAAATATTACTAAGTTAGGTAGCCAAATTAGGCTTTAGGTGAGAGATTCTTAATGGAAAAATGTTGAAGGAAGCCCTTGGCATCAATAATGATCTAACTAGGAATATACAATCAAATCTAAAATTAGGTGAAAATTATAAGCCTTATAATGAAATAAGGATGGGTAGGGTGGTCAAAGATATGGGAAAGTATAAGCAATCACCAGACCCTAAAATAAATAAATTAATGAATCACAAGGATAAATTACATTAAAGAAAATATGATATGTAATAAAATATGAGAGAATCTCTAAAACCCCTAAAGTGAATAAAAATCTTGCTAAATTTGTGTAAATCGAGTTCAAGAAAATCAAAATCAAATAAAATGTGGTTGCATAAGCATAATCAAGCTAGACCAACTATATATTGATAGAATTAAAAGTGTATAATGTTATGATTAGAAAATAAATGAGAATTTAACAAAATGGCTTAGCTCTATAATTGAAGAATGTGTCCCAAATGGATAATTTGAAACTAGTGTGAACCCTTATTATTATAAAAAATTCTTGATATTTGGATGTATAGAGAATAATCAAAATATTCTTCTCTATTATGCTTTAGTTTGACCTTGTTGATCAAATATAGATTCACTATCATACACTAGACCCTTGTAAACAAACTTGACCACTAATATGTTTTGGATTCTATCCTTTGTGAACCTATAAATGATCTCTCTCTCTCTCTCTCTCTCTCTCTCATTCTCATGTATGGGATAAAAATATTAATAAATATCTTTGCTAGTATATTATATGAGAAAGTGTGGGTGATTTTCACCTTGATCAACACTTAGTAAATAAGATGAAATATAATACATAATCTTTAATATGTAGATTATATATTTCTTTTTAGCACCAAATCTATATGTACCATTATTGATGGCACATATAAATGATCCAAAATGAGAAAGAATTGATAGATCTAGATTGATCAAATGAGATGAGTAGAATGAATGTAAATGAATATCTTTAAGTATCCAAACATGACATCAATTTGTGAAAATGAATGCTAAGTTGGCCTTGGAGGAGAAAGATAAAAGGGGGCTAGTTATCTCGATTTTGAAATTTTTAGTTTTCCTTAAGTGGATTGAATTTGTGCTCACACATAGATGATCATTGATATACCTTGGATCAAGAGATATGAATGATCATGACACACAAGAACTATTTGGGATTAGTATGCAAATATAAGCATGAAAATCAAACACATCGAAACATGTGTGCATGAGAGTGGGATGAGGAAATACACAAAAGATTATGCAGAGATAGACATAGGTAAATGGGCCTAATTTTAAATAGAATTATATATATATATATTTCCTCAAAATAAACATAAAAATAAATATAAAATAACATTGAGATACTAGTTTCACAATTACGAAAATATGAAAATTAACATTTTAAGTTAAAATAATCATCATAGTAATGTATTTTTTTATACAAATATTTTATTTTAAAAAATAGAATTTATTTTGTTTCTTTTTCCATCAATATTTCCAAAAATTTAAATAAAAATATATATAATTTTTAAATAACAATAAATTTTACACAAATATTAGCAATCTATTTTCCATTAATAATTGTAGACACTAAAAAATGTCCTAGGCTTGTGACTCTTAATTTCTTCATATTTTGTTCATCTTCATTTCTCATAATTAAATAATGTTAATTATTTAATCATTTTCTAAAGTCATAATGTCCTCTATTAATTAAATAACTTTAATTATTTAATTAATTCAATCCCATCTTTATTTCCCTTTGATTAGTTAATAAATATTATTTATTTAATTTCCTATGTCAATTTCCACTATAATTAAATAATTATTTTAATTATTTAATTATTCTTTAGCCTTTCCCCCCTTTTAATTAAATAAATCTAAATATTTATTTAATTTAATCCCAAAATATTGAATGTTGAATTAAATCTTTATTTAATTCTTAAAAATATTTATCCTTATCACATTTTATTATAATTAGATCATCTCTTTATTATTTAATTAGTCATTAATCAGTTAAGTCTAGATAAGATTTTCTTTTCTCAATCCTCTATTAATTGAATAACTTTAATTATTTAATTAGTTCATTCTTATCTTTATTCTTCCTTGATTAATTAAATAAGTATTATTTGTTTAATTGTGTCATTAATTAAATCTATATTTTTTCTTCTATTAAATAATTATTTTAAATTATTTAATTAATTCATGACATACTTTCAACTATAATTAAATAATCACTTTAAATTATTTAATTATTCCTTAGCCTTTTCTATTTTTAATTAATTAATTCATAAAAAAAATTATTCTTAGCATAGTTTTCTATGGTTAGATAATAGTTTAGTTATCTAATTAGTCATTTACCACTTAAGTCAAGATTTAATTAAATCAATCAATTATCTAGTCGTATTCTTCTCCAAAATTTTATTAATTAAATAAATTTATTTATTTAATTCATTCATGCATGAATTCGAACAAATCATTTCCTCTTTATCTTTTACATGCAATCAGTATTCTTCTAAATTTTGAATAGTCTCAACTAAAGGTTAAGTTATTATTTAATTTAATCTCCATTAGTTATAATTTTTCACTTGCATTATTACTGACAATAAATCTCTATCGCATGTCATTCATTAATCTCGACCTGTCTTTGAATCTGAGTCGATCATTCGAAAATCAATTTTCTATAAATTGGCTTAACCTTCATTATTATTATTCCTCCCAAAATCTTTATACTTTTAGGAACCGTCTTTAAGAATCTTTGATATTTTGCTAAATCATTATCACATAGGCTATACTTGCATTCTTAATAAACATGAGGGCAAGTATTATACAATGGAAAAATAGAGAAGTGCAATTGAGGTTATTCATGGAATTATACAAATGTTCAGTGAGTACTTTTTGTTTATATATATGTTTTTTAGTTTCCATTTTTCTTTGTTTTTAGCATAGGTTGGATTTGAGTTTATTGCATTAGAATTGCATAACCTTTGCATTTTTGTTTTCCCTAGCATTATATTGGTGAACTTGACGTGAAGACACCGTATTCAAAAAAAACATCTGTAGAAATTTTGAATTTTATAGGTATAGGTACGACGAGATGCATTTGCAACACGAAACAATGTAATTGATATTCTGAGCTGCATATGAATTTTCATGACACATTTGCTATTCTGCTATGCATCTGTGCTTTTCTGCAATGCATATGACTGGTAAATAGCTTTTCAAAATTTTATGTTTTAGTTTTTAATTTTTAGCTTTATTACAACTAATTTCGAGTTTGCAGTTTGTGTTTTAGAGGAGTTAACATAGTGTTTGCAGGATGTTTCATAGAAGACAATCATCTACAAGTTGAAATTTGTAATTTAGTTCCTTGTAGTAGGGATGATTTCTAGATTATGGGTTAAAATGAGAAAATTCTCATTTGTTCTCTTTCCTATTATAACTCCTGTATAATGATAGTGTTATTATATCTAATGTTGAAAGGGTTTCAATATTTTTGCACAAGTATATCTCAGTGCACGATTTGGAAAGCTTATTCAAAATCTCATTAGATGTATTCATAGCTTACTTTCATTTAAAAGATCATTTTTAAATAATTTGGTTTGTCAGGTCTTGTTTAGAATTCCCTTGCTCATTTTGTTTTTGCATGGTTCTTTTGTTATGCCCTCTTTTGGTTTAATTGACTGGGTAAACCAAATAGATTGGAATAGTGTATTTTGGTAGTAAAATACTAAGAACTATTAGCCCCAATTTGATAAGAACAAATTAATTGCTTTAAAGGATAAAGAGTAAGGGTTGCATACCTTCGTTTCTTTAGGGTTTGATACTTACCTCTACCCTAAAGCCTTCTTACCGTACATTTTGTTCATGTGATTGTTGGAGATTGACTTTTAATTTCTTCCTTGTTTGCTTTGAGTATTTCTTCTAGACCTTCCCATAAACTTGCCTGATTTCCCACTTCAATATCACATGTTTGATCAATCCCTTTTTTTGCTAGCAAGTCAGCTACTTTGTTAGCCTCTCAATAGATATGTTTAACACTATGAATCTTTACTTCCCCAATTAGTTCTCTTATATGATTAAGCTTTGTCTGCAATATCCAATCTCCAATTTTGCCACTTAAAGCAACATTTATGCAAACTATGGAATCACTTTCGATCTCAATATTCCTTATTCTACTTTCTTTACAAGCCTATAACCCTTGTAGTAAACCTTCTAATTTTGTTGCATTGTTGATAATTACTGGCAATTCTTTGATATTGTTGTTATTAAGTATCCTTTCTAATTCCTTATAATACATCCTGCCCCAGTTGATCTAGGGTTCCCCTTGGATGCACCATTTGTATTTAGTTTCATACTCCCCTGCTGAGATGGCTTCCATTTTTTAATTTCTCTTGTGCTTTTGGATTTTGGTGCTAGTTGGAAGAAAGGTGGTACCTTGAGGTCTTTCCATCTTTTCATTAGAACATTATCCCACTCTGTAAACCTTGCTTTCTTTTGCATTTTAATATTTGTGTTCATCTATTTAGTGATGTTGCATTCTACTAGTATGCTCTTTCCATATGTTCCAAATGAGAATTGAGGGACCAATCCTCCATATTTGTCCCCAAAACACCTTTGACTTATGAATGGGCTAGTTGGAAAATAAATCTTTAAGTTGATTATTTCTTGGTGATGCCCATCCCAGCCTATTTTGTAACCAATTCCATCCTCGAGCTGCATATGGACAATTTAGCAACAAGTGATCTACATCTTCAGTGCTATTTGTACACATGATACACCATTTAAGACCTTCAATTCCTATTTTTTTTTATCTTGTCCCCTGTTGAAATCCTACCATGTAGAGCTGATGATGTGAATGCCCCGCCCTTTGGTAAAATCTATTTTCCCCATCAGATTTTTTTCAACTATTTGTTATCCTCCTATTTCAATTGGATTAAATAGCCCAATTTTGCTAAGTAATTTCTTAATTTATTTAGGCACTCCTTTCTTTCTTGTAAGATCTCTTTCAGTCTGACCCTTGTTTCTTTACTTATTGCATCATATTCAAAATTGATCCATTCACTTGTCACACTATTACCTTTTTTCACATAATTCTAGATTGTGTTCCCATATAAACTTCTAAAGTCTTCAATGTGGGGAGACAACTCTAGGTATTCTACTAGTGGCTTGTATCCACCCCACAAAACACTCCAAAATCAACCCTCTGCCCATTATTAACTTGTCATATTAAATGGTTTATTATTAAGTGCCTGCAACTTTGCATAAAGTTCCATATATGAGACCCATTTCTTGCATTTGCTACTATTAAAAAAAATTTTTGGTTTAAATTGTCTAGGTAGTCCCTGTGAACTATTTTACACCATAGTAAAGAGGCCTTTTGATATAATTTCCATATCATGAATTGTAAAATGATAGTGTGTGTGTGTGTGTATATATATATATATAATTTCAACTATGTTTGTTATATTATTATTTTTTGAATTCTAAAATTATATTGTATTTAATTTAATTCATTTTTGAATCTTTAGAAAATATTATTTCTTCTTTGTGATCTAAGTTTTGTGCAACATTTTATAATTCAAAACACCATAAAAGCTGTTAGGGTAAAGGGCAAGCTAGATCTTGATTGATCTAGAGTCAAATTTACCACTTTGGACTACTTTTGGAGGCATTACTTAACTCAAACAACCTAAGAGGATCGATCTTGATATGTGAAGATGCCACATTGTGCTTGGTGTTTAGTGGGGAATGAAACTTATCTTTAATGTTTGGAGAGAGTCGCTAGGGGCTTCCTTCATCTAGGTGTTTTGTTCAATATTCATGCATTTGAAGCCTTAAGTATTATTATGAATTATTAGATAATTTTTTCATTCCTTGTTGCAAGGAAGTCTTATGGTAAGTACAGATACAGCTGTGGGCCTTACAAAAGGTACCCATTATCTCAAGAGTGGGGAGCCGTGAAAACTCAAATCACACGCGAACATATTTAATCTTGACACTCTCAAATTTATTAATGACACGTTAATATATTCAATCTTGACACATTTCAAAATCATTTCTGGATTGTTCTTGATAGTCTCTGTATCGCAAAGAGCTCCTGGTTGTCAACTAGCTATAAGATATACAAATGATTGTTAGAAACAGTGCTCGTGGTGTGGCTTTTGTGTGGTGAGTTTTGGTTAGACTGTACAGTCCTTAAGTTTTATTTTGTTAATATTAACAGTAACAGTTCAAGATGAACATGCCTTTATTAAACCTCACCAATAATTTTTTTATCAGGTATAGGGTTTCATAATTTGTTTAGTTCTGTTTTATCTTATATAAGTTTTTTTCTCCTACAGTTTCAAGGTTAGATCTCAAAGGGTGTCTTCTGGAGGGTTGGATAACCGGTCTGGGCTATAATTTCCAAATAGGAGATGACTCATACTTCTTATTCTAATTGAAACTTCTGGTATGCTCTCTTTTTCCAACATCAAATTTCTATGAAAAATGTATCTGCTGTGGAAACTGTAAGAAGTTTCTAAAATGTTAGATAAATTTAGTCCTTGAATCAATGATGCCAAATAAGAAGAATTCTGATTGTCTTGATTGTGGTCAAAAGTAAAGTTCAATTACTTTTTGTTTCAATTTTGTATATTTTTTTTAATAAATAATTAATTTTTCTACATATTGAATTGATAGGCTATATTACTGTAAGGAAAACACAAATTACAAGGTTTTTACTACAGTATATTAAATTTATTATATGTAGTTTCTGTATATTAAATTTGTCAATTAAGAATAGTTTATATGGTAGCCAAAACAAGCGCAGATATTAGGAGCTTTATAAAAATTAAATAAAAATTAAAAATTAAAATATCGTATGCAGCTGACGTCTGGAGTCTTGTCAGTTGTCATTCAACTATTACCAATTTCTTAGCGAAATTTAAATGGCGAACAACAATGAAAAATACTCGTGATACTCATTCGTGGAAAAAATACCTTTAAAAATGATGAAAAAAATTCTCACGTTTAATATTCCGAAATATCCGCCCTTAAAAGACCCAATTTTTTCTAATCAGGATAAATAATTTTTACAATTTTTACAATTTATAAAGTTAAAAAGTTTTACATATTAATTTATTTTCTTAAGAAATAAATAATCATTTTTAATTAGTTGTCAAATTTTCCTTTAATAACCAGTTAACAGAAACTGATTGCAATTAAAAAATGTTTTCAAGAGTCAAATCTGTGGATTCAAATTAAAATATTATTTTTTGTTCTATTATGAGATGATTTTATCAAAGACCCAAAAACTTTTTGGCCGCCATGACAAATTCACCACAGAAAATTTATCGCAAAATTATACATATCAATTTAATTTCTTTTGAAGAATTAAATAATCATTTTTAATTAGTTGTCAAACATTTTTTAAATGTTCTAATAGTTAAATGTGTGGATTCAAATTAAAAATATTCTCTCATTCATTTTATTGCTATCATGATTCAATTCAACCACTTAGTTTTAGAAGTCAAAACTCATTGATTCATGTTTCATGAGTAGTGGTTCACAAGAACCCATTGAAAATGAGCATGACACACAAGAGATATTTGGGATTAGTATACATAAAGAATGATAATCAAACAGGTAGATACATGTGTGCATAGGAGTAGGATGAAGAAATAAGCATAAGATTATGCATAAATAGAGATAGGTAAATGGGCCTAATTTGTCATTTGTCATCCTATCTATCTATCTATATATATAAATTTCTTCAAAATAAACATAAAACTAAATATTAAATAATATTAAATATAAAATAACATTGAAATATTCGTTTCATTTAACATAGTAATTTTTTTATTTTTTTTATACAAACATTTTATTTAAAAATATATTTTTTTCATTTATTTTGTTTCTTTGTCGATCAATATTTCCTAAAATTTAAATAGAAATATATATATTTTAAAAAAACAATCAGTTTTATATAAATATTACCAATATATTTTTCATTTAAATAACCATATGTATATGTTTTTATTTGTAGAAGGACCATATAATGATAATGTTTCACCTTCTCACATGTACAATTATAATTACACCAAGAAGTGTATCCCAATGTGGCAGTAAAGAGAGAACCATACATATGATAATATGACCATGAAAGAAAAACATAAGGTTGATACTATCTTAACATCCTCTTCTAAGGTGAAGGTCATGACATGAGTGCTTAATATTATTTAATATGTTTTTCAAAAGCAAGTAAAAAATTGAAACAATTCATTATTATTTAATAAACTTGTTAAAAGAAAGTATTAATAAGTAAGACATAAAGAACAATGAAGTATAGAACTATATTAAAAATAATAAATTTTAAAATTCATTAATTTTCTAAAAAATATCTCTAAGAAACAAGACATCAAATAATATATAAAACATTTCCTTATACAAATATTTCACTTAAAGATATTACTTGTTGTGGAGTTAGAAAAAGTGGCTGGAAGCAACACCAACCCAACATTCCTCTCAACGGAACCAATTAACATTTTCACCCAGATTCCTTGTGGGGGTGCAAACTTGCACATTAATTACTTTCTTCATATTCAATTCGCTTAATAAGCACGTACCCCGTTTCGCACCAATTTCACGTGAGATTTATAATTATAATTTTCATGGGTACCTATGTTTATCTCGAGATTACCACCATCAAAAGATATCATAATTTGGAATATACAATAAAATAAAAATGGAAGAGTAAAATCAAATCAAATCTAAAAGTAGGTTAAAGTATAAACATTATAGTGAAATAAGGGTGCGTACGGTGGTCAAAGGGATGGGAAAATATAAGCGAGCATCAAACCCTAAAATAAAGAAATGAATGAATCCCAAGGATAAATGGATCATTTCTATTAGAAAATATGGTATAATCAAAGTTAGAGAATATCTATTGGGTTAAAAAAAAATGAATAGGTGTTGAAGGGAGTTTATGTTTATTTTTTGAAATGCATTAAATTAATCAAAAGAATTTACAATTTTAAAATGCGTCTACATAAGCACAATCAAATGTATTTAAAATGTGTCTACATAAGCACAATCAAACTAGGTCGATTATAGATTGATAATTTTGAAAAGTGTACAATGTTATGACTTTAAATAAATGAGAACTTAATAAATGGTTTAGCTTCATAATTGAAAAATATATTCCAAATGGATAAGAAATTAGTGTCCCTTCATATTAAAAAAATGCTCTCGTTATTTGGATGTAGTGGTCATAATCAAAATATTCTTCTCTTTTATGCTTTATCTAGTCTAGAATAGATTCATTATCATAGACTGGACCTATGTCAATGAACTTGATCAATAATGTGTTTTGGCTTTGATTCTTCCTGCACTCTCGTATATAATTGTATGATCTCCCAATATTAATAAACATCTGTATTAGCATGTTGTATTAAAAAATGTGAAGATGATATCCATATATTATGATAATTTAAAATATCTATTGGATTATGATTTTCAATTAATTACAGGCAAAAGTGCATTCTCTTAGGATTATGATAGACAATAGTCTTCAAATGTAAGCCAACACCCATTAGGATAAGGTAAACCTTTTAAAATGAAAGAACTTACAATAACTTAAAAAACAAGGGTAACAAAAAGTCAACTCTTCAAATGAGGAAGTGTGCTGCGTGGAGTTCGTTAGAAGCAGCAACCAGCACAAGCGGTTTAAAACCAATTAGGTTAACATTTTCACCCAGATTCCTTGTTAGGGTACAAACTTACACATTAAATACAGATCTCTTTCAATTCACTTAGGCCCGCACCCCCCGTTTCGCGCCCATAAAACGGAAAACCGTTTCTCACAAACTTCAGACATAACAAAAAAAACAGACAAATGATTCTTTGCATGCTTCACACGAATCTGCTAGATAACAAGTTTGGGTTTTACTTTGTTTTGTGGAATCTCTCTTTAATTTTTGAGAAAGCCCTTCTATTGCATATTTAAATATGTTTTTGAGGTATTTTAGTGTCCAAAATTCAAATATGAATTATCAATTTTTGGAATTTAATTTTTCTGAAATTAGATAAACACTTACAAATACGTACTAGGAAAAATGGTAAGGTCATAAAACAAGTTATCTAATGCAAATAAGAGAGGATTGTACGGAATGCGATAGGTTCGTACGGAATGTTGACATGAAAAAAAACAATAGGAATGAGAGGATACCACCAAAAAAGGATAAGAGATAATAAATGATATATAAAAGACAAAATAATGGAAGGTAAAAAAGTATCTTAAAAACGATGATCGATCAATTAATAAATGTAGACTCCTCCTTTTGACACTTTGATTTTGGACTAATCAGAAAATTACCATTTTCCCTCAAGCATCATCAAATTTATCCTTGTGGTGTTTTCGCTTTTGTTGCCTCTTCCTTGTTTTCTCAATGACATTTATTTCACTCTCTCAATAGGTGTAATATCTCTTTTTACCCATTTTTCGTTGTGTTATTTGTGATTGTGTTTAAATAGTAGAATTTGGATTAAGCACAACTTCTTTTGGTTTCCATGTAGATTCAATATCATAGAGGTTGACTTCATTGATTTATAATAGATTCACTATCATATACTAGACCCATTTCAATGAAATTGATCATAATGTGTTTTAACTTTGATTCTTTGTGAACTTGTAACTAATTGTTTGATATCTTTATCTTTACATCTCTCTATAATGTATGAGATAATAATATTAATAACCTTGATTTTTAGCACCAAATTAATATTTACCATGATTTATGGTCCTTCTAAATGATCCAAAATGACAGTTAATGTGAGAGATGTAGATTGATAAAATGAGATGACTAGAAAGAATGCAAATAAATAAATATCTTTATGTATCCAAACATGACATCAATTTGTGAAAATGTATGTTAATTTGGCTTTGGAGGAGAAAGATAAAGAGGCCTATCTAGCCAAATTGAAGAATTTTGAATTTTCTTGTAGGTAGATCGAATTTGTGCTCACACATAATGATCATGGATCTACCCTAGATCAATAGCCATGCATGAACATGACACAGAAGAGCTATTTGGGATTAGCATACATATAAGTACGACAATAAAACAAATAAATCAAACACATAGAGACATGTTTACATTAGGAATACCATGACACAATAAGAATAAGATTTTTCATAGATAAAATTAGATAAATGAACCAAATTTTACATAAAATTACATAGCATTTGTCATCCTATATATTAAAAAATCTCCTCAAAATAAAATATATTGTTTAAAAAAAAATCTCTAATTTAATATTTAATGAGATGAGACATCAACTTAATGTACACAGTATTTCCTTATACAAATATTTCACTAGAAACTAATATAATTTATTCTAGTCATTAAACAACCAAAAATACTCATTACTATAATCACCTCTAAAACTTATACACTTCAAATTTAAGCCAACACCGATAAGGACTAGAGAAATCTTTAGAAGCAGCACCAACACAACGGAACCAAAGCAGTTTAAAACCAATTAACATTTTCACCGAGATTTCTTGTGGGGGTACAACCTTACACATTAAATGCCTCTTCCCTTTCCACGCCTTCAACTTCTCTCTTTCCTAATACGGTCAAATCCCGTTAATGTGAAAAACCGTTTCTCACGAACTTCTCAGACAGAATAACAAATAACAGACAAAGGATTCTTTGCATGCTTCACACGAGTCGGATATCCAGTTTGGGTTTTACTTTAGCGTGCACTCACATTAACCGAGCATATCGATGGTGACATGGCAACAGCGAAAAAATAAAACAGAAAAATGGAAAGGATAAGGAATCTCTATAAAGTTAAATGCACAGATACAAATTTTCATGCTAATCCGCAGGCAATGCCTCTTCAAATGGAAGAAGAAATCGAAATAATATATTACATAATTGTGGCTGATGTGAAATATTTGAGTGTTATGGAAGAATATGCAAAAAAAACTAATAGAAAAATGTGGCTTGCATGGCACTTAAACAAAATGTAACTAAGAAAGTCCGGAGTTGAAAGCCATTAATTTTAAATATTCATTACTAAAACTGCTTAAGGACTTTTAATATGCTGTGTGAATGTCTTTCTGAGCAAGTAATGAAATGGTTGGCGAACTGCTTGGCTTGCTTGGTTGCTTCATTATTCATGGCTTCCCATGTGCATGACGGCTTTCCTTTTCTTGCAACAGTGGAGACTCCTTCTCCATTAGTGTTTCTGTTCCTTATTTAATCTTCGCTTGACAGAACTCTTGTATGTAATGTATTATATCTTCTGCTTTTGTTGGGCTTTCATGAATTTGCTGCAAAAATGAATTCCAAGAGTTCAGTGCCTGTATTCTGTTTGCTTGTTGCAGCACTACACGTTTGCTGCTTTCTGTTATTTGTGCAGCCTACTTATGGTTTTAGAGAATGGCCTGTAAAGAAACTGTCAAGAAAAACGCAGAGATCTTTGGCTGGGAATCTTGGCAGTGGTGTAGATTACAGCTCTGCTCTTCTTATCGTTGTTTCGCAAAAGAAAGGTGAAGGGGATTTTACAAAGGTGCAAGATGCAATCAATGCTGTCCCTGTTGATAACAAAGGCCTTATCTTCATTCGTGTCAATCCTGGCATTTACAGGTATTGTGAAGAGAATTTGAACTTCGAATTTCTCTCATCTTGATGTTGGGTTTCTAACGAAGCCTATATTTTTTCAAGCTTTATTTTTCTTTCTTTTCTTTTTAATAAAGTTAAACTCACTATCAACAATTTACTGTCATGACAAATTCACCTCTAACAATTCATCGTCATGATAAATTCATCTTTTGGAAAATTCACCACCATCAGTTCATATTATATTGTTGGTGGTGAATTTTCCACGAGTTGAATTTGTCGTGACGATGAATTGTTGGAAAATTGTTGGTGATGAATTTGCCTAAACAGTCGTTAAAATTGACGATGTTTTCGAATGTCCCCTTAGAACCTGTGATAGGTGATAAAAAGTTATAATCAGAATTCGAACCTGCAACCACTGACCATAATTTTATTAAAGTTATACTATAAGAGTGTTTTTGTTTATAATGTATTGAATTGTAATTTTCCTCTACGATCAATTGCCTATTTTGATTAAGTTTTGGCAATTCGGGCCTCTTTAGTGAACATATCGTGAATGAAACTCTTTCTTCTAAACTACTAGAGGACATGCGACTGTTTCAGTTTCTATTAGCATAATCATAGCATCGCCATCATTCTCATCATGATAATCACCATGCAGAACACTTTAAGTTTCTTCTAAACTAGAGGACATGCAGTTATTTCAGATTCTATTACCACCACAATTATAACATCATCATCATTCTGATCTTGGTAGTGAACAAATAAGCAGTTTCTTCTTTTTAAGGTGATGTGGTGGTATCTTTTCAGTGGAGCATATAACCCATGAATTACTTTTTGCAGGGAAAAGGTGACAATTCCTGTAGAGAAGCCATACATAATTCTAAGCGGGCGTAACGCCAGCAATACTGTCATAACTTGGAACGAAAATGCAGGAGCAACCGGAGGCACATATTTCTGTGCAACAATGACAGTAATGGCTTCCGATTTTGTAGCCAGATTTATCACAGTACAGGTATAACAGATTTGATATTATTTTTAATTAAAGTTATTGCAGAAATATTTCAGAATAAGAATTTATCTTAATGTATAATCATCTTAATGTATGCAGAATTCGTATGGTCCTGGCGATCAAGCCGTTGCAATTAGAATTTCGGGAGACAGGTCTGCATTTTATGGCTGCAGATTTCTAGGCTTTCAGGACACTGTACTTGACGACAGTGGAAGGCATTATTTCAATAACTGTTTCATTGAAGGTGCTGCAGATTTTATATGCGGTGATGGGCAATCTATCTATGAGGTAGACTAAATTAAACCAAACACAATACCCATCAGGAAAAAATCAGTCTCCCTTTAAGAAAAAATGTTTTGGTCATGATTTTGATGTAATTTGTTTGGTGGCAGAAATGTCATCTGCATACAATTCCTCTTCTAAACGGAGCCATTACGGCACAGAGAAGGCTCTCTGCAGAGGATCCAACAGGATTTGTGTTTATTAACAGTAAGGTGACAGGAGGTGGCTTAATGTTTCTGGGCAGGGCATGGGGACCTTACTCCAGAGTTATATTTGCTTTAACCTACATGGATAATATTATCTTCCCTCGAGGATGGGATGACTGGCAAGATACTACTAGACAAAAGTGAGTTAACTGAACCCAAAAACAAATTCATTTTAAATCCAACTAGAAACCCATTTTCATTTTTTACATTCCTGATTCTTGATTATTAAATATGGAATCAATCTTGATTTGTGTTTTTTGTGCAGGACTGTAACTTTTGCTCAGTATAAATGTTCAGGTCCAGGCTCAAAAAGCACAGGAAGAGTTCCATGGTCATTTGAGCTGAGTGATAAGGATGCCGCGCCCTTTCTGAGTAACAGTTTTATTAATGGAGGGCAGTGGATAAGGAAAATGCCGGTTCGATTGACAAGAGCTACAAATCTTATTCCCAAAAACGGTTGAGAATGATGCAGACATTTTTAAGAAGATATGATCGTGTTCGAATTTGTTCTTGTCCTTACCATGGAATGTTAATTGTCGGGTGTATTCCGTCATACTTATATTAGATAGTTTTCATTGAGTCATTCTTTATCGCATTGCTGATATTGTATTCATTCTTACATACTCAAATGTAAGTAATGATTAGCATTTATTTTTGGTGTTTTCACATCTTTTATCAGATTAATAAAGTTTAGAAGTTAAAATATTAGTTTGCAGAATGGTGTTATAATCTTTTTATTGAATAAGTGTTGGTATTATAAATAATAGTATACATATTAGGTAGGTGGATGTGAAATCACATCTTAATAGTCCACAATTATTATTTGGAGTTGATGTGAGTTGATGTGAGTTTATAATTTAATGTGTTGAATTATTTTTTTAATGGTTATAAAATTTATTTAAGTTTAGTAGATTCTTGTTTATATTATAACATTCATAACTTAAATTAACATAAAATACTTATGTTTAAATTTATTTATTACTGTCTTTCCTATAAAAAAATTCTAAAATCTTTTATATATTTCTATTTGTATAAGCAATTTAAATACTTTATACACAACTTGAAATTATTTATAAATCTTTATAAATAAAATATAATTTAAATTAACTATAAATTGTATGAAGTCTGGGTTTACCATTTCTCTTATATATCAAAATAAGGAAATTTTAAAAATTAATTTAAGTATATAACTTCAAAATAAAATGAAAATCTCTTATATATCAAAATAAGGAAATTTTGAAAAATAATTTAAGTATATAACTTCAAAATAAAATGAAATTTCTTAGAAGACATTCTTCTTATTCTATCAAGAATAATAGTTAAATTAAATGTATAAGATATAATTTTGCATAATTTGAATGAGGTATTAAATGTATACAATATACTTATTTAATTTGAATGAGACAAACTACCAATTAAATGTCTAATTTTTTTTTAAAATGATTTAAATTAATTTAAAAATTTAAAAATTTTGTGGGTCTTGAGGCTTTTCATCTCTTATATCTCAAAAATAAGAAATTTTGAATAATGAGGAAAAAAAGCATGGTTAATCATGCTTGAGTTGGAGTAGTATTCAGATGATTGACCTTCCAAAAAGATTCAATACTTCACTTGTATGAAGATCACTTGGATGGAATGAGTGCTAAGTGGACCATTCATTATCACGAGAGATGGGTTCTTATGAACCACTACTCATAAAATATGACTCAAAAACTACAAGATTAAATCTCGATAACATCATAAAAAATAAAATCAAAAGTTTTATAAAAAATATTTCTATTAAAATGATAAAATCTAAAATAATAAATAAATTAAATGTTTAAATATAAACTTAAATTATTCAATTTAAATGATAATAAATCAGGAGATACTTCAAATTGAAAATCATAAATTTATTAAATATCTAAATGAATTGTTTAATTTTAATAAACAAAAAACTTACAATAACTTCTAACATATAGCAAAGATGCTCTCATCATCTCTTCCTTTGGAGCAACCTTCCCTTGCTAATTTTATAAATGTGCCTAAATGTGCCTAATACTCAAAGAGATAGTTTAGAGAAATCAAAACAATTAAATATTAGCATATCTACTATATAAAAATAATATTGTATAAATTTTATAACATCTAGAAAATATATATTTTTGAAAATAGTTAAATCTTATTTTAAATATAAAAATATTACATAAAAAACATATATTATAAAAAATAGTAAAATCTTAATATGTTAAACAGGAAAGTAGTAAATCTAGAACAATCAATATGAATATATATGCAATTAAGAGTGATGATAAAATCAAATGTATAAATATACAAATAAATATAAAATAAAATAAATAAATCGATTTACTATATATAATTATTTTAATATATTAAATTTTAAAATCAAATGTGTAAATATACAAATAAATAACAAATAAAATAAATATATCAATTTACTATATGCAATTATTTTAATATATTAAATTTTAAATTAACATAAATTTACGAATTTGACAATCGTAATCTTTCTATAAACACTACATTTCAAATATGAAAAAAAAATTAGTGAATGATCTAATCTAAAAAAATAACAAATAAAACTATCCAAACAAATATAATTTTATGTTGAAGTTGCAAATGAAAGATCGATGTATTAGGTAGAGAGTAGGTAGTTGTTATGAATTAATCTTCACTAACTGACAAGCTCGTCAAAGTTCAATGGAGTAATTCACAAGAAACAAAAACAAAATGTGCACAGGAAACCACGAAATTAAAATAACTGTACTCAATCTTTGTTTGTTTTATTATTATTGCAGTTTTTTTTAATTGGAGACGCTAGTTTTTCCGTACCCATAATTATCCGGAATATATGTAGTCATTGTAAGATGTCATTGGGGTTACAAATTTTCTAAGCTGCGTTTGTGGGCTGCTCTTAGTTTCATAGATTGTTTTGGTTTTGTGGAAGTTTTTAATTTTTAATTAAATTTATGGTAAGAAAATTTGAGATATTTTGTAGAGTTTAAAGTTACGAATATTAGAAAATAAGTCTAGTATAATTATTATTTTTATGTAGTTTGTATTCAATTGATTTTTGTTGTAAATAAAATGTAGGAGTATTTTAGGTGTAGAGAAATTTTGTTTTATTAATTATAAAAATATGTATTTTTTAGTTGGTATATATGTATTTTAGTTTTTGTGTGTGTGTGTATATATATATATATATATATTTTAAGTGAATTAGTACATCGATATTTAGATAATGTATTCTTTGTTTGTTTTGTAGAATCTCTTTAACTTTTGTGAAAGCATTTATATTGCACAATGCACAACTAATCTTGTACATCACTCATGCCTCATGCACAACATCTTTCATATGTCTTGCCTTTATGAAACCCTTTAGTTTTGCATACAACATTTCCACATTGTGTATATCTCTCACACATGCATCTTGGAAAAGTCAACAAATGTGAGAATGCAAAAACATAGTATTGATGCCAAGGTGACTAATATCAAACAACAATGATTTGATTTTCTAATGGTTTATCATGTGTATAATGCCATGGTAGCCTTATATTTGAATTATTTAAGGAACGAGTTAAGTGTTGTTGAAAACTACACAACTAAATCCTACAAATTAAATTTCCTCTTAAGTGCATATTGTGGTGGATGACTTGCATTGGTCCTAAACCTTAGTGCATATCAAATTTTATGACATGGTGGCATTATTAGTTGGAGATGTTTTCCCATTTGTAAGGGTTTGATCTATTGGAGATTTGACAAGTGATAAAGTTTTGGGTATAAATTTGAGCCTAGGTAATTAATTTTATTATAGATTCTCTACATATATTTAGCAAGGGTTTAGAATAGAATTTGAGTGATATATTTCAAATATCGGTGACCTATTTCATTTCTTTTATTATTGATATCTATTATCTTCCTAGTGCTTCATACACTCATTTTCCACTTGTTCATTCAACCTACATTTAGTTGTTACATAGTTAGTACCAAGTGAGCACTCTAAGTTCTAAAGGTGAGCTCACAAGCGATCCCCAACCTAAATTTTTTCTTGAAGTGTTGTCACAGTGCAGGTGAACCAAAGAAAATAGATCATAGAGTTAGAAGAGGAGTTGCAAGAAAAAATTGATTAGGCTGCATTACAAATCTAGTTGATATGTTGAGAGCCAACCAAGCATGGTTCAAATTCATTAAGAGTGCACATAAGAGAGGAATTTTTTTACAAGATATCAATGATGTTGGATGGAAGTTTAGAACTATCACCTTTTTATAAGGTAAAAATAGTCACCAACACAAATCTAGTTTTTAAACTTAAAAGCTATTGCAAGTATGAGCAATTGGTGTTGTCATTAATTTCAACAAGCATGTGTTTTCATTAATGTCCATTGAGATAGTTGTAGGAGTGTGCGAGTAGTTGATGCTTTGATTAGTCACATTATGTTGTCATTTGTAAACCTACTCGTGTCAACCTCTAGTGTTTCTTTGATAAGATTCTAACCTTGGTTTTGGAAGTGTTGAAGATGATGAGGATGTGTCTCTGAACTGCTTGGTTTCCACATGCTTTTGAGAAAATTTTATAAAAAAGAGGAAACAGGGTGTTGCAGTGGTGTTTTGGGTTACAAAATTGTGTTCTGGTTTTTCTCTGCATTTTTTCTAGGTTGATGATCTACTTGTGCAATTTGGATATGTTGGTGAGAGGTGTTCAAAGGTGTTCTATTCTAGAGTTGGTGCGTTGGATCTTCATACAGCAGAAGTTGTATTCACCACTATGTGAGTGTGCATTATAGTGTTGTCTAGGAGAATTTTTTTTGCTCCACATTTCTTCGTAGTTATGTTTCAAGTCTTATGATTATGAAGGTGTGTCGATGGTGTTGGTAGTTTACCTCAACCAAGATGGTTTGAGGTTTTGTACTTTGAAAGATGGTTTTTCATGTAATAGTGTATGACAAAGTAGTCTGAGTGTATGGAGTTTGTACATTCTTTAGGTGAAAGTTGTTGCAAAGAAGTCTAATTCATTTTAAGGTGTTTGAGGATTATTCTAGTTCATGTTCAAGTATGGAGTGTGGCTAGCAATTCATCCTTGGGTTTGAGGAATCATGTACTTAAAATTTTAATAGTGTTTGCACGGGTAACAGTCAACCTGATGTTTACACTACATGTGAAGGATAAAAATTATTTGTGGTAGTGTACATGGTTGAGTGGAGTTGTTGATTTGGGTCCCAATTTATTTTTGATGTGGTTTAGATTAACTTATACCCACCACAAAAGTGTATTGGCATCAACCTAATTTGAATTTGCACGTTTGAGGTACATAGCTAACCTTGGAGAAGGTTTCAAGGTTGAAGATGATATAAGTATGTTTTGAGTTGTTGAAGGATGTTAAGGTAGATGAAATATAGCTGTGAGAGATGCGAATGAAGTGAAATGCAATGCAATGTGTTAGAGTGCAAAATTAAGTAATGCAGTGTGATATTTCATGTGTTAGTTTACTAGATACAATGAGCAAAAGGTGGCTACAATTCTTCAATAAGATTGTGAAGGTTTTAATGTCATTGTGGTGGATTCTTTGTTGCATTGAGATTCTTTTCTCTATGTAAAATTCCTTCTCTATCTTATTTTCTCTTCTAGTAGTGAGCCTTTTAGCAATGAGCCTTTCTTCTTTGAAGCAGTGAGCTCTCTGATAGTGAGCCCTTTTGTATTCGGTGTTGATATTACTTATATTGTGAAATAATCCTCACCGTGGTTTTCCCCTTGGGTTTTCCACGTAAATATGGTGTTATCTTATGTATGGTGTTAGTTGTTTTAGTTTATATTATTTTCTTCTCATGCTAATTCATCATAATTTAGACTTAAGGGTTTAATGAATAAATGTGGATTTGAATGTTAATGAGAATTTTGAAGTTTTAAGGTACAAATGATTCACCCCCAGTTGTCTTATATATTTCAACAATTGGAATCAAAGCGAGGTTCCTTGGAGAAAATATTAACTACTTAAGGTAGATCTAGGATAGTGTACAAGAATGAGATCCCTATGTTTGATGGAATGGACTATGCATTCTGGAAGACAAGGATGGAAGGCTTTTTGGAATAACTTAGATATGACATCTAGAAATTAGTTAAGGATGGATACACTATGCCTGAAAATGGTTTGAGCACTGAAATTGAAATCAAAGCCTATGAAACCAATAATAAAGCAAGGTATGCTCTCTTGATTAGTCTTACAAATTCTAAATTGGTGAAAGTTATGAATCTAAAAATTAGTAAAGAAATTTGGGAAAAGTTGGAAAGTATTTATGAAGGAGATGAAATTGTCAAACAAGCTAAGATGCAAAATCTAAAGACCACATTTGAGAACTTTTGGATGTCTGAAGATGAAAAAATTACAAGCTACATGCAGAGGGTAGATGAAGTGGTCATCTCCATCAGGGGTCTTGGAGGTAAAGTCAAGGAATCAAAAGTGGTAAAGAAAATTCTTGGAACCCTACCTAAAGATTACAGTCACAAAGTTTCTGCTATTAAGGAATTTTCAAATCTAGATAAGTATATTAGAGATCAATTGTATGGTTCTCTAACTGCATTTGAAATGAGAGGATTTGGTCTAAATAATGGCGCAAAAGTTTAGACTACTTTTAAGGCTACAAAAATAGAGAAGACTGAAGAACCAAATCAGGAAGATATTAATGATGTGGAAGCTAAGTTTGTGAGAAGAATGAGAAGAGGTATTGGTAAGTACAAAGGTAAGTTTCATTTCAAAATTTTCAATTATGGAAAGATAGGTAACTATGCACTTCAAGATGTCCAAACAGAGTTGTGAATGAAAAATACAAGTTGAACAAAGGTAAGATGTTTAAGAAAAGCTATTATGTTAGAGAAGATGCAAGTATTTTTGATGATGAATATGATTATGGAGATGATGATGATGAATTCTTATTCATGGCTTTAAAATATGAATATATTTATGCTAACTCTAAAAGATGTGTGAAGGAATGCCCTTCAGAGAGAAAGGATAAGATTGAAGGTAATTTGGTATTTTCTTTTCATGCTAGACGAGATAAGAACTACTAGATCATTGATAGTGGTTGCTCAAATCATATGACCAGAGATAAGAGTAAGTTTTTTAAACTTGAAAATTATGATGGAGGACTTGTTAGATTTGGTGATGATTTAGGTGCTAAGATATGTGGAATAGGTTCAATCATTTTTTATGGAAAGAATAATACTGAAGATGTTTACTAAATTAAAGGCTTAAAAGGCATAACCTTTTGAGTGTTGGACAAATGTGTAGCAAAGGATCTACAATATTATGTTTTAGGATGATGGATGTGAGATCAAAAAAGGGTCCAAAATTGTGATTGCTACTGGAAGGGAAAATGGAAATGTTTATCAACTCAAGGGTGTTGATGGTCATTGTTTTATGACTCGGATCAATGAAAGCTAGTTATGGCACATGAAGATGCACCACATTAATTTTGATAATTTGGTAAGAATCACTTCAGTTCAAGTAGTGAGAGATTTACCAAATATTATAAAGCCTATGAATGTTGTCTGCAAGGAGTGTTAGATTGGAAAGAAAATAAGATGAAGTTTTAAAGAAAAAGAATAATCTTCTACTAGATTGTTAGAATTGGTGTATAAAGACCTTTGTGGTCCTACAAGAACAAGAAGTCTTCAAGGTGATAGGTATTTCATGCTTTTTATTGATGATTATTCAAGAATGGCATGTGTTACTTTTCTTAAGGAAAAAACTAAAGCCCTAGTTATGGTTAAGAATGAAATGGATATGAACATCGAGTGTCTAAGGTTTAAAATAGGTGGAGAGTTCACCTCTAATTAATTTAATATGTTTTGTGAGAATCAAGGCATAAAGAGGCACTTGTTTGCCCTTAGGACTCCTCAACAAAATGGAGTGGTTGAAAGGAGAAATATAACTATACAAGAAGCTACAAGGACTATGGTGAAAGAAGCTAACCAACTGGAAGTCTACTGGAGAGAAGTAATGCATACTATGTTTACATACTTAACAAAGTACAAGAAAAAGAAAACAACACAAAGACTCCCTATGAGTTGTGGTATCGAAGGATACTGACTATTAAATACTTTAGAGTGTTTGGAAACAAGTGTTATATTAGAAGAGATGAAGAAAATTTGGGAAAGTTTGATGCATGGTTAGATGAAGGAATCTTACTTGGATATTCTACTAAAAGCAAGGCCTATCAATCCTACAATAAGAGACTAAGAAATATTGTTGAGAGTGCAAGTGTCATGGTTGATGAAGATTTTTGGAACTCAGTGGTGATAGATGGATATGAATTAGATGAACCTAATTGTAGAGAAAAAGAAAAGGCTAAGGAAAAGGAGGTACAGTTTGAAGAAGAGGAAGAAGCTCCAGAAAAGACCCCTAGAACCCCTAAGTATGTGCAGAGAGATCATTCTAAATAATAGATAATTGGAGACAAGAGAAAAGGTGTACTAAAACGAAGGAAAGATGTTGAAGAAGACATAAATCTATGTTTACTTTTTGAAGTTGAACCTGAAATTGTGATTGATGAATGCAAAGATGAACATTGGATGAAGGATATGGAACAAGAATAACTACAGATTGAGAAGAATCAAACTTGGGAACTTGTCCCCAGGCCTACAAACAAAAGTATAATTAGATCTAAGTGGTTTTTAGAAACAAACTGAATGAGAATGGAGAAGTGGTAAGAAACAAGGAAAGGCTTATGTGTAAGGGTTATTCACAAGTTTAAGGAAAAGATTTTGAGGAGACATTTGCTTTGATGGAAAGTATGGAAGCTATCAGGATGTTTTTGGCTTTTGCAACATATAAGGATTTTAAATTTTATCAAATGGATATGAAGTTTGCTTTCTTGAATGGCGAATTGGAAGAAGAAGTATACATGGAACAACCAAAAGGATTTTAGTTATTCAATAAACCTAATATACTTTGCATGTTGAAGAAGGCACTATATGGATTGAAGCAAGATCCTAGATCTTGGTATGCAAGGTTGGATAAGTATTTGATATAAGGATTCAATAAAGGTACCACAAATAGTAATCTTTACTTTAACGTTGAAAAAGATCAAATCTTGATTGTTGTTGTGTATGATGATGAGATAATTTTTTGAGGTAATGAAGCTATGTGAAAGAATTTTGAAAAATAGATGCAAAAAGAGTTTGAGATGTCTATGTTTGGGGAGGTGAATTTCTTCCTTGGGCTACAAATCAATCAAACAAATAAAGGTATATTCATTTCATAATCAAAGTATGTCAAAGAGATGTTGAATAATTTTGAAATGGAAGAATCCAAAATGATATGAACTCCTATGGTTACTAGTTGCAAACTAAGAAAGAATGATGAATACATTGAGGATAATTAGAGCAAGTATAGATCAATGATTGGTGGATTTCTATATCTAACTACTACTAGGCTAGATATCATGCATTTAATTTTTCTTGTGGATAGATTTCAAGAAGATCCTAGAGAGTCACATGATGCAGTAGTGAAGAGGATATTCAAATACTTAAAGGGTATTCTAGATCATGGCTTGTGGTATCCAAAGGATACTAATTTAACTCTAAGTGCTTACACACATGTAGATTGGTATGATTGTGTTGATGACATGAAAAGTACAAGTGGTGGTGCATTCTTTCTTGGATGTAGATTGGTATCATGGCTAAGAAATAAGATTCAGTTTCTTTATCTACTAAAAGGGTTGAGTACATTACAAAAACACCTTTCTACACACAAGTGTTGTGGATGAGGAAAAAAATGAAGGATATTAGAGTGGTGTATGGTGAACCTATTTCTATATGCATTATAGATTTGTCTAGGAGAAATGTTTCTACTTCACATTTCTCCAAAGATATGTTTTAGGTCTTGCAATTTTTAAGGTGTGTTGATGGTGTTGGTAGTTTAACTTGGTCAAGAGGGTTTGAGGTTTTATACTTTGGAAGATGGTTTTTCATGTAATTATGTAGGGCAGAGTAGTTTGAGTGTACTAGGTTTGTACATTCTTCAGATGAAAGTTGTTGCGAAGGAGTTTGATGCATTTTATGGTGTTTGAGGATTATTCTAGATCATTTTCAAGCATGGAGTGTGGTTCTTAAGTTGTCCTTGGGTTTTGGGAAGTGTGTACTTAAAATTTTAATGGTGTTTACATGGGTAATGATCGACCTGGTGTTTACACTTCATGTGAAGGATAAATATTGTTTGTAGTAGTGTGTGTCTGAGTGGAGTTGTTGATTTGGGTCCCAATTAATTTTTTATGTGGTTCACATTCACTTTTATTCCCCATAGAAGTGTTTTGGTGCTGACCTAATTTGAATTTGCATGTTTGAGGTGCATAGTCGACCTTGCAAAAGGTTTCAAGGTTGAAGACAATATAAGTATGTGTTGAGTTATTGAAGGATGCTAAGATAAATGGAATATAGATGTGAGATATTTGAATGATGCGAAGTGTAGTGTATTAGAGTGCAAAATTGAGTAATGTAGTGTGAGATTTCATGTGTTAGTTTATTGGATGCAGTGAGTAGAAGGTGGCTACAATTCTTCAATCAAATTGCCAAGGTGTTGATGCCATTGTGGTGGATTCTTTTTTCCATTGAGATAATTTTGTTTGTGTAACATTCCTTCTCTATCTTATTTTATATTCTAGTAGTGAGCCTTTTGGTAGTGATCCTTTCTTCTTTGTGGCAGTGATCCCTCTTGTATTTGGTATTGATATTACTTATATTGTGAGCCCTTTTGTATTTAGTGTTGATATTACTTATATTGTGAGATAATCCTTACTATGGTTTTTCCCTTCTTTGGTTTTCCACGTAAATCCGGTGTTCTCTTGTGTATGGTGTTAAGTTGTTTTAGATTTTTTTATTTTCTTTTCATGCTAATTCATCATAACAAACTTAAGGGTTTAATGAATAATTTATGCATCTATCTAAATGTTAATGAGGGTTTTGAAGTTTTAAGGTATAACTGATTCATCCCCCCTCCCAGTTGTCTTGTTCATTTCAACAAAAGCATTAAAATTGACATGTTTTATATTTTAAAATGATATAAATTATTGAAAAGTATATTTTCTAGTGTAGTTTATGTTTGTAATTTTATATTTAAAAAATATTTAGTGTAATGAAAAAATTGCATACGCTTACAATTTCATTATGCTTTGAGCTTATTTTAGTGTTCATTTCCCCTAGTGTATTTTTAGGCTCTTTCACATCTTACCCTTTTCTACCCATAGTGCCAAGGTGTAGCCTCCTATGGTTTTGTCTCAAATATGATTGTAGACATGTAAAATTAACCTAACACATATCACACATCGTGAATGAAATTTTTCCATTATCGACATCATTATCATTATCTAATTGCATATCACATCATTTACATCACCTATTTTCTTCTATTAATTGAATAATCTTAAATTATTTAATTACTTCACTATTTCATAATTAATCTAACTTTATTCCTCTTGATTAATTAAATAAATATCAATTATTTAATTATGTTGCTAATATACCCTATTCATCTAGATCAATTAAATTATTATCATTAATAATTTAAATCACATCACTTTCTCCTCTCTAAACTTGAATAATTAAATCAATTATTCAAAGTCATTCAACATAATCAACAAACAAATACAACCTTATTTGTTAAAGTCATGTACATGACTTGCATGTTCATTTCCAATATTAATTAATTATCCTCACCCATTTTGTGATTGAGAAAATGATTGTCACTGATGTCTCACTCCAATCAGCTAACTAACTCATCTATTCTTCAATCCCACTAACCATTCAATCTATTTCCCAATCCCACTAACCACTCAACCTGATTTCTTCAATCCCCCAATTAGTCCAATCTAATCCCACTAATCCTTCAATCTATTGCCTCTCAACGATTCTCAACCATTGATCAAGATCTTTTACAATTGAATCTCAATCATTCATCTGAAATTATGAAATCTATATAACAACCCTCTTCATTCTAAAAAATAATCAGAGAATCTATAGAGTTTATGCAACAAAGTCATGCTAAATTGACATTCAAATTATTGAGATCTTTTACACACATCTTCGATCACCATTAACATAATTTGAATATTTTGCAACAACCAATGGAGGCTTTGTATTGATTCAAGCGTAATCCAACATCAATACGAATACAACTTCGACATGGTATGTTAAGACTTGTTTTGTTTTGGATTCATTTAAGCTTCTTAGTTGCTTATTTGTTTGGATTCATGGCTTTACATTTCACATTTCATGAGTATGGGTTTGGAACTTGATCTTATTTTGAATTAGTTTTTTTAGTTTATTGTTGTTTCCCTTATGCTATTTTCGCCCCTTACATCAATTGGCATGCCCGGTGGGACCTTGACCCTTAACGCTGATCATTTGACAAGTTTTTGTGAGTAGTTATAGATTTTGAAACACTAATGTCTTTTGTAGGAAACACTTTTGATAATTGGAATGCGAAAGTTCTTGAATTTTCACATGATCATTTTCATGGTTGTACTTTTTTTAACCGCTATTGTACTAAATAAGCACGCTATTTATTTTTTAATTGCTATTATTTGTTTTGTATTGAATATTTCTAACAAATTTGATTTTGATAGGTCCACCATTGTCTTAAACAGGTTTGTGGTTGTACTTTCCTTAACCATTATCATCTAACTTAGCTATTGTATTTCTAGAGAAAAAGTCTTCTATTGTACTAAATAGATCCACTATTGTTTTATTTTCATTCTTTTCCAATCTGCAAGTATTTTTCTAATTTTTTCGATTTGCCTAACCCTAACATTTGACTTGTTTGTTGTGTTTAGGAGGTTATAACATTTTTAGTGCAACCCTTGTAGGATTATGGCACATTTTTTTCATGATAATGACTAACGATTTGATTCTAGATTTGGTGAATAGTCCAAGGCTATTTCAATTTTAAAGCATCTTGTAGTTAAGACACATTTCAATTGGTGCTTTTAAAATTGAACCCACAACTCTCAAATTTCAATTGGTACTTTTAAAATTGAACCTATAACTCTCACATTTCAATTGGTGCTTTTACAAATGAACAAACAAATCTCAAATTTCAATTGGGGCTTTCAAAATTGAACAAGCAAATATCACAATTTGTTTTAGTGCTCCTAAAAATCAAATTTTTCATTTGGGCATTGTTAAAACGAACATAGTTTCATTTGTTGATGCTATTAAGACGAACAAAAAAATTAGAAATATTCAACTTGGTGCTATAAAATTGAACAAATCATTTTTGATTCACAAATTGATATATCTTGCTTGAAGTCTCAAATGCTTTGAATTTGGTGTACCTAAAAATCAAATTAATATCTTTACACACTTCAAATTTTGGGACTTAAAAGGAAACTACTTTGAATTGTATACTGTGTTCACTATGCTTGGCAAACCAAGTGTGTATTCTCTCCCCTCACGTCTTTTGATGATCTTGGGTGACAAAAAGAACTTTGGGTTTTGCATTCATTTATTTTGCAAGCATTACCTTTAGATCAAGCCTAGACCTTTAGATACATCTCACACTAGAGAGCTCAAGGTGACTCAAAGTGGTTTTTCCCTCAAGTCACTATATAAATTGATCAAGGCTAAGCACCGAGATCTAATTGGTGATTACTTGGTCAACAATGTCTTTTAGAATGGGGAGGTACCTTCAGGTATATAGAGCCCCTAGTAGGAGTGGTTAAATCCTTTAGTGGATTGCTTAATGTTAGCTAGGCATTGAGTCCCTTGAGCAGTGACTAGGAGCTTTAAACTAGTTTTACCCACCTTTTGATTGAGATATTCTACTTGCAACATGGTTCAGTGCAAGATATGTGCACCGTACTCTAAAGAACTTTACTCACCATATGAACTACCTTGAATTGAGATAGAAATCCCTGACTTAGTATAAGCTACTTGTAGCTTTCTAGGGAGAGGGTGATTGGGTCATCCTTCCATTCTTAGAGGCCACTATCTATTGATTCTTGAAATAATTAAGTGTATACATCTCGAAAGGGTATCCATACCTTACTTTGAAGGATCTTCCAAGTTGTTGGCCTAAAAGTGTCGCCATTGGCCAATTTGACCTTAGGGATAATATTGCTTGATAGGGTTCGATGTTGTTAACAATTTAAACATGGGATGATTTTGGCCCCTTATCATCAAAAAATTATGGTCAATTTTGTAATTTTGTATACTTTGATTGATGTGCTTTATCACTTTCCAAATCTCAAAATATATTCTCAAAATAATTAGATCAACCAAATATCTGAAAATTGCAAACTTGTCCAAAAATTTTCTATTAAACAAAATTGGAAAATCTAGAAACATGGCTGCTATTGACATTTCTACCACTTATGTCCTGAACTTTTTTGCTGTTGTACTAAAGTTTGATTTCTATTGTCCTAAGATTTGACTATTATTGTCATAAATATTACCACTTTTGTCAAACCAACCGCTATTGTCCTCACTAGTTCACCAGTCAATGTTTTTGAAACAAAGACCACTCTTGATAAACCTATCACAGTTGTTCTAACAAACCAACCACTGCTATCCTAAAAAATTTCACTTCTGTCAAAATTTACCCTATTGTCTTCTCTTTTTACCAGTCACAACTTGAAATAAAGATCACTATTGCTCAAAGTTTGACCGTTTTGTCCTAAATTTTAACCGCTATTATCTTGAAGATTGTTGCTTTTGTCCTATTTTCTGGTGCAAATCAGAAGTTATCCAAATTTTTTTAATGTTTTATGCTTTGAAACAAAAATAAAATCATATCTACACCAAGCCATATCAACATCTTTCCATATCCATTGGCAAACCAAAACATCACCTAGTTTAAGACATAAATCAAACATAAAAGCTTGGATTATTCTCTTGCTCTAGTTTTCTAAGATATTAAAATTTTCTTGCAACCTCAAGGCTAGTTCAATTAGATCATCAACATATCCTCTAGTAAAATAGAGAAAAATATTGATCCAAGTCTTATACACTTTTGTGTCCAAAAATTGTCATCATCTCAAAACATCCACCAAAATCACTCATATTTTAGAGTCTTAAACATCAACCATAATCCATACTTCATTTTAAAACAAAAAAATCCCAAAAAAAAATACCAGCCCATTTCATAGTTAGTGATCAAAATATTCACAAAGGTATTGAGCTTGTTTATGACAACAACGAGATCTCAACATAGGAAAAGTATGGAAGCCAACAAGAGTAGCTCAAGTGCACCCAAATCAAACACCACTAATGAGGAGCCTCAATTATGGGGTTATAATCCAAATGACCTTACAACTCCTCAAAGAAAACCCACATTTAAAGATACACAAGACCAACCACCTAGTGATGAGGAAGTGCTCATTAGACACCAAAACATGATTGATAGTCAAAATCAACTTCCAAATTCGAAGGACATGATCATAGAATAATATGATAGTGATGAGGAAATTACTGAGGGAAGACTCTTATAATGCTCCCAAAATCCTAAGATGCAAAAAATTATGGACAAAATGCTTGGGATAAACGCAAACCAATATTTTCTCACACTTGCACAAAGTGGTACTAAACTACCCACATAATTCAACTTAGACATTCCCAAAGATCCTAACCTCATTCCATTAGCAGATAAAATGGTAGCTAGAAAAATACCAAAACCAACATTAGATCCCAACATACCACCCTTTTTCTCATAAAATAATAATCAATCTAAAACACAACCTATGGATAACCCATTGTTTAGGTAACCATCACAAATTGAGAAAACAATGGTGGCTCAACAGTATCAAGGAAATTCCACTCAAAACATGCCACAACATAACACTATTCAAAACATAGGAACCCTCCAACAATGTCAACCACAACAAGGTGTACCCCAAATGAACTACCAAAGTACACTTCAACAAAATCCACAACAAGGTGTACCCCAAATGAATTACCAAGGTACCATTCAACAAAGTCCACAACAAAAAGGCATACCCCAAACAAACTATCAAATTACCATTCAATAAAACCCATAATAATAATGCATACCCCAAACAAACTATCAAGGTACCCTTCAATAAAATCCATAACAAGGCATACCCCAAATGAACTACCAAGGTACCCTTCAAAATCCACAACAACAAGGCATACCCAAAACAAACTACCAAGGTACCCTTCAAAATCCACAATAACATAATGTACCCCAAATGAACTACCAAGGTACACACCATCAAGGTATACCCCCAACACATCATCAAGGTATTCCACAACAACAACAACAACATGACATACCACAAATACACTACCAAGGTACCCCTCAACAAAGTCCACAACAACATAATGTACTCCAAATGAACTACCAAGGTACACCTCAAACACAACATCATGGTATTTCATAAAACCAAACTAAGACTCCTATTTCACAATAGCAAGGTATACCTCAAATGCAATATCACGGTATCCCTCAAAATCAATATCAAAGAGTTCAACAAAATCAATACTATGCATCACATCAAAATCAATATCAAGGTGTACCACCAACTCAACATAACTACAATGCACAATAAGGACCTAATCTTCCTTACATCTAACATGGTCATCATGGTTTTATACCTACACAATTTCTTGTTTATGATCAAATGAATATAATAGGGAAACAAGGCTATAAAGCACAAAATCCTCAAGCAAGTGCACCAACCAATGACATAAATGTGAAACTAAAAACTATCAACCAAAGGATATCAAGAATCCAAATTCGAAAGCCAAAGAAGAGCTGTGCTCTATAAGATATTTTTTGATATCCTTTTGATCAAAACTTATGTATGGTACCTTTCCCCAAAGGCTTTGAGATACCAAAATTTGACAAGTATAGGGGAAGATTTGATCCAATAGAGCAAGTGTGCAAATTATTAGTATCTTGGATGGATCTATAATGAAATTATACCTATCTAATGAGGCTTTAACCCATGAAGTCTCGTTGGGGCCGCTATAGATTGGTTCTCTCCTCTACCACATGGTATAAATTTTTTTTAATGAGATGTCAGATAAGTTTGTCAACCATTTCTTGTACAACATAGAATAGGATTTAATGATCACTGATATCTACAAAATCAAACAAAGTTAAGGAAAATCATTTTCTTTGTATCTACAAAGATGAAGACACAAAGTGAGCAAATGTAAATGGCCCATTCCTAAAAAATAGCTTATAGACATCTTTATCTCCAATGTACACACATAAATAAATCACCAGCTCACTGTATTATACCCTAATGAATTTGAGGCTCAAACTATTTAAAAGGATTTTCTAATCGAAGAGCTCTCATTGCAAGGGGAGTAATTAAACTTTACAACCCTAAGGATCAACTTTCTACCTCAAACAACAAACCAAAGATATGGGGAAACAAATATGTAACCGGAGGTGGAGTAGTTGATGCTAAGGTGGTATGAAACATACAAATACCCAATGTACCATAGAATCATGTTCAAAAAAATAAATAGGGATACACTACAAATAACACACCAAATAACCAACCCAATTATCTACAAAACAATAAACTCAATTATCCTTAGAATAACCTACCTAATAAATAATAGTAAAATCAGGGACATGATAATTAAAGGAGACCACCAAGATAATATGACCAACCTAGAAGGAAATACACCCCATTAGGAGAACCCCTTGAGTTAATCATGCATAAATTGGTTCAAACAAGCCTCATCAAGATTAATGACAAAATAAACTATGAGGATCCCAGCTTCAAATCGACTTGGTATAATGAGAATGACAAATGAAAATTTCACAAGATCAAGGGGCATACAACCAAAAATTTTATGAGACTCAAAAACATCATGAAATAATTAATTAAAAAAGTGGAGGTCGACATAGAACCTCATCCTATAAATAAAGACTTAAATATCTACAAGAATCCAATCCCTAACCATTCTAGGGCAAATGACAATTGAAAAGGTCAAGATCACTATAAAGAAAAATTTGCCTATGAAAAACTCACAGGAAACATCTCTCATGATGATCATACGATCCATGTTGTAGCCATACTAGGTAAATATCCTAAGTGTAATGTAACTACCCGAAGGGATCATACCGTCCATGTTGCAACCATACTAGATGGAGATCTTAAGTGTAATGTAACTACCCGAAGGGGGAGAGTAACAATAAAAGGAGAACCACCCCAAGTAAAAGCCACAAGTAAGCCATCAAGTGACTAAAAAATTGTGTAACAACTAAAGAAAACTCCTGCCTTAATATCCATCCTCGAGCTTTTAAAATTATCACTAACACATAAGGAAATCTTGGAGAAAGCTCTTGCTGAAATGTTAGTCCCAAAAAACCCTAATGTTGATTAGTTTCAAGCCATGGTTGGAAATATCACATCCACCCATCATTTAGTCTTTTCTGAGAAGGACCTTCCATAATTCTCTTTCCACAATCAAGATCTCTATTTATAAATGTGTGTCCACAAACAAAAATTCAAGAGAGCACTGATAGATAATAGTGTAGGTTTAATAATTTGTACCCTAAAATTAGTAAAACAACTAGGATACTTTGATGATGTAATAGATAAAAGTAAAATTATCACCATTAGAGCTTATGGTGACATGAAAATAAATTCAAAAGGAACAATCAAACTTCCCATTCAAATAGGACTAGCAATAGTAGAGATAACATGTCAAGTACTGGATCTCGGGCTTCCATACAACCTTCTCTTGGGACGACCATGGATCCATGCCCTAAAATAAGTCCCTTCAACATTCCATCAGTTCTTGAATTTCCCTATAATGATAAGGAAGTCACCATATATGCCGACCCTGAACCTTTTCATTACTGTGCCAAACTAGAGGAGAAGTACAAAAAGATTCTTCAAACACCCAACAACGATATATCTTTCCACTCTTTTTTATAAGTGGACCCATCATCATTTCCTTTGTCATCCACTACATCTCCATTAACTGTGCAACCAAAATTTTATCTCAAGATCCAAGTGGTTGACAAGGGTTGTGGGGAGTACAACTTCAACCAATCCTTTTACATCGTAATGCTTCCCCTAACACTAAAAACTTATGTAGGACCGAAAGAGATTAGACATGTTAAAGCTATTAGAATGATAGTCAAACCCACCATTTTCACCAAGTGGGGAGACATTTTAGATGAAGAAGTGTTTGAAGAAGACCTATCTTCATGGATTTACAAAGAAGAAGGATGAGAAAAACCACTATCTCCCCTTCCTATTGATCAAAATAGTCAAGGGTATCAGATGGTAAAAAGCATGGGGTTCACTAGACAAGGTGGCCTTTGTTTATATGAACAAGGTAGAAGAGAACCAATTATTATAGAAATATTCCCAAAGAATCTTGGGCTAGGTTAAATGGTTCATTAGACATGATCACCCCAAATATCGAAAGAACCTCTTATGAGGAAGGAGCTCCTTCAACGATTGTTGAGACATCGGATAATTGTGAACATCTAGACGACTACTTGTATATCGAAAAAATGTTTGAAAACCTCAACATAAATACCATCACTACTTAATCTACATCTAACAATGACCATATCAAAACAGATTCCAATGAATATGAATGAGATTCTTCTGACTATAGTCAGCATAACCTAGATACCTTATGGATCCTTGATAAAACCATTATACATACCCTAGCTACAACCTCCATAAGCTTTGTTGATACCAGTGACAAAATACCCTTGATATACCCATAAATAATAGATTTGGACAAACAACATCATACACCTGTTTTGGACTCAGAATGATGAGGCTATTACAAAGTTCATGGGACTTGAAACTAATATACCACAAGGAGATCATAAGGTATGATTTGTGATGGAGCTAGATAAAAAACATATTTTAGAGGGGAGATTACATCCTCTAGTCGCAAAAATAAACCAAAAAATTTAAAAATAAAAAGAGGTCCCCTAAGGAAAACCAAAATGTGGCTTTATTGGTCCAATAAAAGAGAAAAACAAAGGATGCATCTGAGGGTGAAAAACCTCTCTACGACACTCAAATATGAAATATTTAATCTTCCAACCATAAAATATCAATAAATATCAGCACTCTTAGTTGAAGACTCCAAACCTATCAATGTCAACACAATGAAGACACCAAAAATAACCTATCATGAAACATCACTTGACCCTGAGGAAAAGATAAAGTTCTTAGCATTTATCAATGAACGTAAAATAAAATTTTCATGGACATATGTAGACATGCCATGGCTAGATCCAACATTAGTATTACATCACCTAGAAGTGTTCCCTGGAGCTAAGCCCATCAAACAAAAGCTACGAAAGATGCATCCAAAGATAACACTTTTGGTCAAAGTAGAACTTCAAAAACTTCTAAACATGGGCTTCATTAGAACCATTGACTATCTTGAATGGGTATCTAATCTTATACCGGTATTAAAGCCCACTAGAGACGTAAGGATTTGCACAAACTTTAGGGATCTAAACAAGGATTTCCCAAAGGATGAACTCCCTCTACCCAACATCGATATGGTTGTAGATCTAACTATAGGGTATGAAATGTTGTCACTGATGGACAATTTCTCTAGATAAAATAAAATCAAGATATTCCTCGAAGACCAACATAAAACAACTTTAACTTGTGCATGGAGAAAATTTTGCTAGAACGTAGTGCCATTCGGTCTGAAGAATATAGTGGCAACCTACCAATGAGCAATGGCTACCATTTTCCATGATATGTTGCATATCACTACGAAGGACTATGTGGATGACAAACTAGCAAAATTAATCAAAAGAAAGGATCATCTAGCTAACCTAGAAAATGTATTTGACAAAATAGAAGAATATAATCTACACCTCAACTCAAAGAAGTGCATATTTAGCGTGACTTCTAGAAAACTATTGGGTTACATAGTATCAATCTAAGAGGCATTGAGATATATCCCACCAAGGTAAAATCTATATTAGAAATTCCTCGAAAAAAATTAAAGTAGCTAAGAAGTTTACAAGGTATACTATATTCCATTAGGAGATTCATCGCATAGTTAGTAGACAAGTTCCATCCATTCACCCATTTGTTATATAAAGACATAAAATTCAAATAATATAGCAGATGTGATCAAGATTTCTAATAGTTCAAGGATTATTTGCTTACTCTAGTGCTAATGCCTCCAATCTAGGACAAGGCAATGATCTTGTATGTATCTACAACACCAACAGTGTTAGGAGCTCTGTTAGCACAACTAGATGATCAAAATAGGGAAAGAGTGGTATACTATATCAACCAAACACTAGTGGGCTATGAATTAAACTATTGACCCATTGAAAGAGTTTTTTTATTTGTCTTCTTTGCATCACAAAAGCTAAGACACTGCATATTAAATAAACAAGTAAAACTGATATCAAAAGTGGATCCCTTAAAGTATCTATTAGCAAAGGAAACTCTAACAAGGAGGATCGCTTAGTGGGTAATGATACCTAATGAATTTGATATATAATACTGTGAATATAAATTTCCCCAAGATCCCTTCGAGTTATTTAATTTTTTGCTAAGTACTAGCCACACCCTCCTATTGAAAGAAACATTGAGTTCCTTTTGCAAGGATTTATCTGAATGTTGCCACTTCTCAGCCAGACCCTCATCACAAGGATATTTTCCTTCACTTTTCAAGCTCTCCCCTCCATGCTTCCATGTGTCAGTTGTTCGAACTCTTCAATCTTCCTTCTCATTGCTTCCCTATTGGGCCCCAATTGCATTCCATGTAACATCGATCCACACCCATTCCTTGGTGGCCCCACCTACAATGCATTATCTTTGGAAGACCTCCATTGTCTTCACTGTGCAAGTTTTCATCACATGAAAGGGAGAATGAACCTTGGGCCCCAACTGCTTGGCACGTAAATCTTCTAAAGGATTCTTCATGTAGGGGAATGAAGCAAGCAATAGCCTAACAATAGTTTCCACATATTATAACTACTGTCATAAGTGGATGACACATGTCAACACTTTGGTCTATTGGGACCACTACCATAATTTGCAAGGGATTCATCTAGCACTTGGGTGTCCTCGTTCATGGCCTGAATATTTTCCGTTGCAACGGTTGGGGAAAATCATTACTATACACATCATTTATCATCATTGAGGGATCTTTTTTGTTACTGGCTCACTAGGCTGGGATTTTATTATAAATACTGCTTCTTCTTTTGAAGCAGGAGTTCAGATTTTGACAAAACAATTGGTGGAAGAATCATGCCTTTTATTGCTTTTTAGATTATTGCAAAAGAACTTATAGACTATGCCCTTGTTCGACCTTTATGTTTTCTTAGGATATTTGATAAGTTTTACTATGCCGTTATGGTACTGAATGTTTCATTTGTAGAACTTCTATAAATTTAATGCAAGTTTGTTGGTTTAGATCATTCTTTGACTCCTTTTTTCAGTAAATGTGCATGAATATTATTTTATGCCATTGGGTGAATCATTTAGACTTCTACCTTTAATTTTTGTCTTTCTAGGACATAGCAGATTACTTAATGAGTCCTTAAATCGTATCCAAAAGATAGATTTACTGTGCCTTACATCTAAATATTGGTGCATCACCCTAGTTAGATCTTTTATTTTATATTTGCTTCCTTTTCCCATTCAAAACACCATTTATAGAATAATCCCACTTCTTTAAAATCCAGAGGTTACTCAATTCAACACAATAGGCCCCCCCTTTAACTGAGTTTCCCATTAAGGTTGTTACCTTGTCAATTTTTGGCATCAAAAAATACATTGATAGAAAATATCTAAAGGTAAAAATAGTAGCAAATAAATTAGTAGATGCACCAATGGAAGATCATCAACCTCTAGTAACATAATTTCTAGATGAAAGCATACTTCTAACCGATCAGTCTAGCCATTGGACCTTGTACTTTGATAGGTCCCACACTCAACATGACTCAGGGGCTGGTATCCTATTTCTCACACCACAAGGAGATAGCATACGTAAAGCTTATAGGGTCACTTTTCCATCCATTAACAACATTTCTGAATATGAAATGCTCATCACTAGACTAAATATGGTCATAGAATCGAGGATAAAGGAACTGAAAGTCTATGGAGACTCCCAACTAGTAATAAATTAGGTAAATGATGAGTACCAAACAAAGGATGAAAAGCTAATACCATACAAAATAATGGTGGACAATTTCAACTAGTACTTTGTCATCATCACCTTTGAATAGGTTCCTAGAATCAATAACAAAGAAGGTGATGCTATAAAAATAATAGGTTCACTCCTTGACATTCCCCAAAACATTCAAAAATACAAATTCCTCATGGAGCAACTACTTATACCGATATTTTCTTGGAATCAAAACTTGTTTGTGATGTTGTTGCTCCTAACTCACCTTGGTACCAAGATATGATTTCCTATATTCTACATGTTATCATACCCCCTGACTTAATGACAAACCAAAAGAAAACCTTTGTTCACAGAATGTATCAATTCACCATCTTAGGAGATACCCTATACATATGAAGTCTAGAAAACACATTACTCTGATGTATTAATGTGGATGAAGCACAAAATTCCTTACAAGAAGTGCATAAAGGTGTTTGGGGGTCTCACTCTAGTGGACCTAATCTAGTACAAAAATTGCTGAGAAAAATGTATTATTGGCCCTTAATGGAGCATGAATCCATTAATTACTCATGGAAATTTCACTAATGTCAACAACATAGTGATCTTGTACACACACCAGCATAGGAGCTACAACCTATAACAACACCATGGCCTTTCTCATAGTGAGGACTAGACTTCATAGGTAAGATATCTCTCGCTTCATCCAATGGGCACATGTTTATTATCATCGCAACTGAATACTTCACAAAGTGGATAGAATCCATTCCATTAACTTACATCACAGGGAATCAAATATCCAAGTTCATATTGAATTATTTGATTTGTCAATATGGAATTTCATAAACTATCATAATAGAAAATGAAACCTCATTCAAGAACCAAAATTTCTATGATATTTGTTCAATTTTTTTTATCTAACACTGATTTTCAATGCCATACTATCCCCAAGGAAACCTTTAGGATGAAGCATCCAATAAAACCATTCTAAAAATATTGAAAAATATTGTTAATGATACTGGTCATGATTGGAATTTGTAGCTAAACCCAGCCTTATGGGCTTACCAAACCAAAATTCATACACCTACAGGTTCCACAACTTTTTACTTGGTCTATGGATCTAATGTGATCCTACCTATCAAAGTGAAAATCCCATGACTATGAGTATCCCTAAAAGGCATAGTGATCAATGAGGAATATCAGCTTTCTAGACTTAATGAGCTAGAGATTCTAGATGAAAGAAATTTGAGTGCATTAAACCATGTCCAGGTTTATCAAAATTGGCTCAAGAAAAGTTATAACAAGAAGATCAAGAATAGAAGCTTCCAAGTTGGTGACTTGGTACTGAAAGAGAATAAAAATATATAGCTAAATTAAGCTGGGAAGGGGAAGTTTGAACCAAACTGGTTAGGACCTTCATGATAACAACAAGCTATGGCTCGAGAGAATATTAGTTGGCTAATCCTGAAGGAGAACCTTTTGCCAAACCTCTGAATAGAAGCCACCTCAAAAGTTTTTATACTCGAGATCATCAAAATATCCCAAGAAAAAAAGCTAAAAAACAAAAAAAAAATCAAGAAAATAAAAGTAAAGAGAAAATAAAACATCCTTTAAGTGAAAACCACCTTATGGTGCTTCTGAGATAGGTACCATAGTGAAATATTGGTAAATAGGTTCTACGTTTGAATAAAACTTGCATCTCTATATATCAACACTATCTAAAGTATCCACCCCATTTGACCCATAATAAAACGTGTATCTAACAATGGCTCGATAATTGATCAAGTGTTGAACACTATTACACCATCTTCATCCATCTATCCTAATCAATGTAATCTTATCCCAAACTAGGGGAAACTTCCCAAAAATAGTAACAAATTGGATCCTTGTACATCCCATCACTATAAAAAATTATCAAAAATAAAAAAACATCTAGAAAACAAACAAAATCCAAAATAAAGTTTAAAATGTCAAAACCACAAAAACATTTTATACTTTGAGTCAACACCAGTAAAAATACATGGTATTTTCATGTATAATGTAGGCAAGGCTAATATTTGATCAGCCCTCGAGGCCCTAGGTTAGTCTCCTTATGTGTTCGTCATAAACTTAACCAAAAATCCAAAAACATTCAAAAAATAAAATAAAAATTCAAAACTTACTCTTATCAAACAAGTGAAATACAAGCCTCTACATGTATAACGTAGGAAAGGTCATCACTGATGAGCCCCTGAGGCCCTAGGGTAGTCCCCCCAAAAAAACATCCAAATAAATCTCAAAATCCACAACATTCATACGAAGTCAGAAAACTCTAAAAAATAGTATCACTCAATATAGTCAAAGTACAATGACTTTGCATTCATCATGTAGGAAAGGCTAATATTTGATCAACCCCTAAGGCACTAGGTCATTCGCTTTAGGTCCCCCTATTTATTTCTAAATCTCATGAAAACAACAAAAACAACATCAAATAAATTTAAAAAATTACAAAAGGTCACTTATCTGCAATAAAATTTCCATTCATAAATAAACAATCATCACCTTCAACCTTTGATAAAGCAATCAAAAAACAAAACAAACATAAAAATAAGACTTCCAAAGTAAAAATTGAAGTGGTTGGATTACTATCAGACTATAACAATTCTCAAGTATTAACTACTTACCTATCGATAATTCAACATCAACGTCCTAACATATGTCTTAATAGATAAAATGTTCTTATAATAGACATCATTAATGAATAACATCTTAAAAAATAAATTAGCTATGACAAGTGATACTGCATTGTTTATTTTTTTATGATCTTATCATTTTAATTTATCTCAATATCATATTCCCAAGATCTCTCAAGGATGTCCATTAAGAATTTAGAGAGGAAGGAGTGTAGATATTCATCATTGATTTCTATTTGTTAGATGTTTTGGTGATACTATCACGATGAATACTTTCTTTGTGTGTGTGTGAAAGTCATTTTGAGGAAATTCGTGTGGCAATTGCATGTTAGGTACTCCATACCTCTCTATGTAACTGGTTTGAAATGTTTTGAAACTTCTCACCCATGCACTCTAATAGGGTTTCCATATTTCTGGTATGAGAAAGAATATTCTTTGTTTGCAGAGTCAAAGTCCATGCAATAGATACAAATCCACCTTGGTTATTAATACCCTAGTGCATCATTTTTTTTTGCTAAATAAATAAGGATTTCTAAATATATGAAGTCTTTATGAAAGCAAAAGAAAACTCATCAAAGACTAACAAAATCAATTTTTCTATCCATCTTTAAATCATAGTAACACTTCTTCTAGCTAACAAATCCATCCTGCATCACAATATAATTAGTACCGCATGCATCCTGCATCCAAAAATTCATTATTACATATTCGTTGTCGCCCACAAAAGGATATAAAAGTCACGGAAAATCCTAACCTGGGAATTGGATATTCCATCAGGTGACTAACATCTTCTTATGGTCATTCATTTACTTTTTCAAACTAGGGAACGTATACTTGAAATGGAGCGGCACTGTATGTGCACTAAGAACGGATTCTAGCCATAATTTACTAGAAATAAATGCTTGAAAGGGATTCTACTTCTAATGCAGGAACGTAAAGCAAAGTCTTCTCAACTAAAGCATAACTTAATTAAAACAGAAATCGTAACAACCATTACTGAGAAACAAACCATGAACTGGTCTTATGCTATAGGAACAGACACAGGGATGGATTCCTTATGCTGTAGGAACAATATAAGACTGAGTTTGCGTTGAAACTCCTTGGAATGAAATCCTAATTGATAAACAATAGGAAATAAACAAATAACTAAGGATACTTACTAAGTGGGCCCTTTTAGCAAGCATCAACCAATTTATGCAAGAATTGAACTCAAAACTTCATCAACTTTTATTCAGAAACTTGGAATCATATACATGGTCGTTCTGCTTGTAAGAAAACTAACTCAAAACTCTATTCATCATTATAACATTGTTCTTACATACTCTGTTCTGTTTCTACTTTCTAGTCTAGTCTAATCTCTTCTAATCTGTTCACTCACGCAGAAGGGACATTTATTTATAGAGAGACAACTAACTAACTAACTTAACAGAGAAAGATGCAGCTATAAATGCTTCTTGACGCGAAGGAACAGACTCGTTGTAAATGAGAGTATATTTGTTCAACTGATTCAGAGAGAATCTAGAATTCCACTCTTCCTAGATTGATGATCACTTAGGTTTCCTCCCAATGACCCAGACAGAGAATCCTCACCGAAACAACTTCCTCGATGCCATGCTAGAAATGGGCTTTTTCTGCAAGGCCGAGTTTTGTTGTGCATTGACTCGTTCATAATAACTTTAACAACCTGTGGAACACATGGCAACAGAGGCAAAAGAAAGCATGCATATAATAGCACGATACTCATCATTAATCACACACATTAAAATCATCTCATTTATCCAAAATCCACATGTATCCTATCAGTCAATTGGGAGGTCAAACAGGGTAATGAATATAGACATACAAAGATATTAGGCTGTAGGAATATAGGAATGCTTGCCACAGGGTACTACCGATTTTTTAAATAAAAAGTTTATAATCATAGAGTTTAAAACAACCATTAAAAATAGTAAGGGTATTTAAAAATACATTATGATATTCAAATTATGAGCATATTGTGGGCTCATCATTTGCCCCCTACTTATCCTAATGCTAGTCCTCCAACTTTAATCTTCCTGGTTGTTTCCCTGAAATTGGTAGAAGTAGCATGGCCTTGCATTGAAGTCCCAAACTTGTAGTAGAATCCTTTAACATTCTCCCATCTCTCATACCTGTGAGCTTCATTATTTTCATTAGTATATGTGGCCAGATAAGGATACAGTGGCCACATCAAAATAGGGGGGTGAAATTTCAATGGCAACCACAATTCAAATCTTTCCTGGAGACCCAGCTGTATATACCTTGCTAATCTTCTGATGGTTGCTCTGAAATTCAAAGGACTATGAGGCTCAGATTTTCTTAGGCCAACTGTCAATTTCTCCCATCTTCTTTTGATTTTGGAAGCTAAATGCTTCCAAAACAAATATGGTTGGCCTTTAAATTCATCATATACTTATTTTCTGAGATCAAATATTTTTATTCTTGCTGCAGGATCATAAAATTCATGTGTAACAGAAAACCAAGTTCTCAGAAATGTTTGAGGATCTGAGCTTTTTGGCCTCAAGGGAATAGGTTCTTTCCATTCAGCTTCCTCATAATCCTCTAATTTCTTCCCATAATTAATCTCATTAGCCACCCAAGACATAAGTGACCTCAAATGAATGTCATCGATGTAAAGAAGCGGATTCCACTTTGTTTCAAAAGATATTAACAAACCATGCAAATAAAATTCACACAAAGAATTTCTTAACCAATTGGGTGTTGTCTGATAGGCATCATAAAACTCTTTAGCAAAATGAATGACATGGTCTAGATTTTTGGAAATTCTCATTAATTGGAACCACAAAAATTGCTCCTTGAGGCACATTGCATACACCCTGGGTGGTGGTCTACATTCCATGATTTGTCCAGCTACTTTCATCATTTCATTCATTTTCTCCTTCATTTCTTGGATTTCCTATTTTTGGTTTTCAATTTCTTTCTTTAATTTATTCATCTTCTCTTCCCATAGACTTTGTTTCATTTCAGTCTTAGCTAGGTGGCGAAAACTCAAGGTCTGAAGTGTAACAAGCCTCCAGGCAATTTTGAGATATTCCAAATACTCAATTAATAATATTCTTTTATACACAACCATTGCATGACAAGGTTCTGAAGGCAATGGTGTTTCATTGAATATTTTAGTTTGTTCAGGTTCTTCTTCTTGTTGCTCAGGAGGGGATTGTGCTTCTCCTAAAATTCTCTCAACTGCATCAGCCAAATCATTAAGGCTCGACATCCTCCTTTCATCACTACAACCTTGTTGTATTTCTCGAACTTCCTCGATTTCAGTTTGTAACTCCTTAGGAATAACAAAGGAACTATGTGGAACATTCTTAGATACACTCTGAGAATCCTCATGAATAAGCTCCTCAAATTCCTCTGAAATGACAATAATTACTGGTTGGAAGAGGCTGGGGGAGTTTTACTCTGTTTTCTTGTTGAAGCTCTTTTAGGTAATGTAGCAGACACAGGAGGTTCTTTTGCAGCTTTTCTCTTCCTAACTTGCCTAGGAGATTTAGAATCAACAGGAGAGGATGATGATGAAACAATGGTGACAATAGGTGTTGCTGCAGAGAAAATCTGGGTAGCACGTTTTCGCTTTTGTGTTTGAGGGTTTGCTTCTGGGGTATGCTCAGCACTGGATGGTTCTCCTACTTTTGTTTTTCCCTTTTCTTTTCTTGTAGCAGACCTAGTTTTTATCTGGGTAGAGGGCTTAGGTGTGGAGGCTATAGGACTAGGTGTTGCAGGAGTAGATGATTCTTGCTTAGCTTCCCTACTTGTAGACTCTACTCTCTTTCTCTTTTTCTTGGGCTGAACAGGGAGTGTTCTGGGAGGTTCTGGAGGTTGCAGTCCTTTCTGGGAAGAAAATTCTTGCCAAGAAAGGGGTGATACATCCCTCAAAGAATGCTTAATCAACAATTTAATAAGGGGATGATGGGTGATGGAATTATCTTTACCCTTCCGGGTTTCATGGCCACTACGCTCCAAAAAATTTAACAAAAAATTTGGGATGTTGACAGCTAACCCGTGCCTCATATGACTCAATAGTTTAAAGTGGTAAGAATGCAAATAATAAAAATGTCCTTCACAAGTCAAATAATTGATTATGAAGGAGGCATATTCTGAATATGGATATGGCAGTGAGACCTGTTTGCATCCTTTCTTTGAAACCTCTAAGGGTCCATCAGTTGGCAATGTGAATTTCACCCTAGAAGAGATAGCGTCCTTCCTGAAGGAAATTTTTCTCCTGCTGCAGGAAGCCCAGTCACTTCAAAAATCCATTCTTCAGTAATGACTATTGTTAAACCCCATACTATAGCCTCTCCCTCTGAAAGAGTTCTCTGAAATTCACCTGCAGCTTCTTCATTGAAAGAATCTATCCTCAGGAAATAATTCAGCCATCCACAAATACTGAATGCCTGAACCACTTGAGGATCTTGTGTTAAGGCCTCGTGAGCTACTGGATCATGTCTTACTAGCTGAACACCCATATTCACAACTATCTCTGCTAAAATTCTTAAAACTCAACCTCTTCTGAGAATTTGAAAAACACTTTTTCTTCGCTCTGTTTCTTTTCTTTTCGACTTGTCACCTTTCTTTTCTTTCCAAAAATGATATAAAAGACAATTTGCATGCAATGATTTTTAGAAACTAACTGATTAAGCAGTTAACTTGCTGATCAGGGAAAAATCACGCATTCATTCTTGGGAAGTACAATTAAAAATTGTCTTTAACAGACGTGGCAATGGCTTATAAGAATAAGTTTTGAAATTTTTGAAACAGATTATCCCCGCCTCCTACTTAAGATTTGGCATGTGTCCACACATGCGCGAAAGGATAGGCAAAGAACTAGTAGTAATAACTGATAGACACATTGTAATAAATGAAATAAATGAATGATGTGACAAATAAAAATAATATCACGTACCTTGTAATTAATGCTCGTGGATGTTGGGAGATATCACAACACAGCCTGAAATGACTGCTAAAAAAGAAACCATAAATGAAGGTGGTACAACATGTGGATGACATGGATGGGTGGCATAGAAAAGATATATGGAATGAATGATGGTGATGGATGTAATTGATGGTGATGGAGAAAGTGGTTTTCGTAAAAAAAAACCTTTATTATGGATGTACAACATACTTTTTAAAGAGATGTTGCAGGAAGAAGACCGAAGCTTTTTGCTGCATGAAGACCAATGGTTGCATTTGAAGCAAACTGCTTCATAAATTGTTCTTTTGATGCAAGCTTATGATACAACTGAAGTCAGTGTCCATTAACCAGCAGTTTTAATCAGACAGGATCTATCATTGCCAATTGAATTGAACCATTATCAAATACATTTTCTATTTCATACGAACCAAGCCATCTTGTTGTAAGTTTTCCTTGATTCTCTTTATACCTGGAGTCATAGAGTAGCGCCCAGTCACCGATAGAGAAATGCTTAGTTCTGATATTGTGGTCATGCCATTTCTTCCTTTGCTACTAGATTGCTTTAGTATGCTGGAGGGCAGCTTTCCTCATCTCATCCAATGCATTTAGCTGTAGGAGGCGTTCCTTTTGGGCTTCTGAAAACTCAATTTTAAGTTGAAGAGTAGTCTTTGAGGTCTTATGCTCAAACTCAATTGACAACATGGCAGTCTTGCCATAAAGTAACTCAAAAGGGGTAAACCCTGTATTTGTTTTCCATGTTGTCCTATAGGCCCAGACTGCTTCTGGAAGATGATTGCTCCAATCTTTCTTGTGTAACTATACTATTTTTGTAAGGATTACCTCCAATTCTCTGTTAGTAACCTCTGCCTGACCATTTGCTTGAGGGTGATATGGGATTGACTTTTTGTGCCTGATCTTGTAATCATTCATCAATGCAGTGATCAGGTTTGATGTAAACTAAGCTCCTTGATCAGTAAAAATCTCCCTTGGGACTCTAAACCGAGTAAAAATCTACTCATATAGGAACTCAACAACTTTATTGTCATGGGCATGTGTCATTGCTTTCACTTCCATCCATTTGGTTACATAATTAGTGCAAACCAAAATATAGGATTTTCCATTGGAGGGAGGATCAATAGGCCCAAAAGAATCCATTCCCCACTTATCAAAGGGACTAACTACCACTTGTGGATACAGGGGAATTTCATCAAGCCTTGTTGGTCTCCCCATTCATTGACATCTATCACATTTTCTGGTGTAGGCTACAACATCCTTGTGTAGTGTGGGCCAATAGTACCCTGTGTTAATCACTTTCATTGATGTTCTCTTGGATGGAAAGTGCCCACCGCATGGCTCATCATGACAAGCATGCAAAATTTCATAACTCTCATCTTCTCTAACACACCTTCGCATGACTTGGTCAGGTCCTGTGTAAAATAAACAGTTTGCAATCCATGAAAAGTTAAATTTTTTCTCAATCAACAACTTTCTGTCTTTTGGTGAGAAGTGAGCTGGAATTTTGTTGGTTGCTAAATAATTGGCAATATTTGCATACCATGGAGTTTGAGTAGCAATAGAAAACAGATGTTCATCAGGAAAGCTATCATCAATTACCTCAGAGGTGGCAGGTGTAGTTGTTTGAAATCTGGATAAGAAATAAGCCACCACATTTGTCCTGTCTGGCTTATCAATAATTGTGATATCAAATTCCTACAACAATAGGAGCCACCTTGCTAATCTTCCAGATATGGTAGGCTTATTCATGAGGTTTCGTATTGTTGCATGATCTGTATGAACAAATATTTGGTAACCAGTGACATAATGCCAAAAATTGTTCAGGGCATACACAACTGCTAGCAATTCTTTCTTTGTGATAGTATAGTTTAATTCTGGGCCTTGTAGGTTTTTGCTAATGAAATATATGACATGCTCTATGGAATTCTCCTTCTGTCCTAACACTGACCCTATGACATAATCAGAAGCATTTGTATGTATATGAAAGGGCAGACTCCACTTTGGTCCTTGAAGAATAGGTGCTTTAGTAAGTAAGTTCTTAAGCTGTAGGAAATGTTTGTCACAGGCCTCAATCTAATTAAATTCACAATCCTTAGTCAATAACGAATACAAGGGACCAGCTATTTTTCTGAAATCTTTAATAAATCTTCTATAATATCTAGCATGCCCTAAGAAGCTTCTAACATCCTTTTGTTTCATAGGTGTTTGCAAAGTTAGAATGACTTCTATTTTTGTAGGATCAACCTGAATTCCTGCTGGAGAGATATGATAGCCTAAAACAATCCCTTCTTGCATCATCATAAAACACTTCTCACTATTTAAAGATAAATTGTGCTCCTGACATCTTTTCAACACTTTCTCCAGATTTGCTAATGCTTCTTCATAAGTAACTCCATAAGTGGTGAAGTCATCCATGTAGATCTCCATAGAATCATGAGAAATGTTAGCAAAAATACTAATTACTACCCTTTGAAATGTTGTAGGTGTGTTACATAGGCCAAAAGGTAGGACATAGTAAGCAAAAGTCCCCCATGGACAGGTAAAAGTTGTTTTGTCTTGATCCCCTGGGGAAATTTTAATTTGATTATACCCATTATATCCATCCAAAAATGAGAAGTACTATTTACTAGACAATGAGTCTAGTACATGATCAGCAAATGACAGTGGAAAGTGATCATTTTTAGTTGCAGTATTCAGCTCCTTGTAGTCTACACAAACTCTCCATTTTCCACCCTTTTTATGAGCAATCACCAATGGAGATACCCATTGACTATCTGAAATAGGGTAGATGAAACCAACATCAAGCAACTTTTGGAGCTCATTTTTAACTATTTCCCTGAGTGTTGGGTTTATCCTTCTTTGAGGTTGTCTAACAGGTGAACAATCTTCTTTAATGTAGATCCTATGAGTACAAAGTTGAGGATCTATTCCCTTCATATCCCCATAGTCCCATGCAAAATCTTTGTGTTGATCTTGCAACATTATGACTAAGGCGGCTTGTTGAGACTGAGGCAACTTATTATTGATATTCAGACAGTGGCCTGGAGACAACTCATTTTTTTTGGTAAGATCATTCATGGAGTGTACTAATAAAGGTGGTGTTTGTATTTCTTGTGGAAGCAAATGTTGATAGACTACAAGAATTTTAAATGGCAGGCTCTCAAGATTTAGTTGTTGTAGTAAGCACTACTGAGGATAGTTATCTAAAACATATGGGCTACTCATGTCGGAGTTGGACTGCAAAATTTGTAAAAGTAGGTCATCCTCACTCTGAAGTTGGGAAAATGGATTAGTTTGCAGCATCATTAAGTGAGCCAATGAACTAACTTCTTCAGTTTCCTCGCCTAAATCTGGCCAAATTGGCTGAGACAAGTCTAGCTGAGGCTGGGCAGGTGGGTATAAGGCCAATTTCTTTGTTGACTGACCATCAGAAATTGTCATGTCTCCTAAATGGCATCCTATAAAAGCATCAGCTTTGGCTAACCATGGTCTACCTAGGATGATAGGATATCCTCCCAAAGTTACTTTAGTGGACAATATGGTGAAATTTGTTGGATATTCCCAAGACTCAAGGTTGACAATTATATCTTCCACCATGCCATCAGGTGTTACTGTGGAACTATCAGCAAGCTATAGGATGGTAGGTGTAGACCTAATGGTTAGGATATTCAAATACTCCATAGTATGCTTGGTCATTACATTGATGGTTGCACCAAGGTCAACCAAAATATTCTTTACTATTTGACCATTAATATTGATTTGTACCATAAGACTCCCAGGGTCAGCATATTTTGGCATGACTACCTTCCCTAACATAATATCTGTCAAATGTCCTAGAACATGGATAATTTGGGGATCCTTTTTCTTTCTTTTAGGTTTCTTTAAACAAGCCTCCTTAATGGCTTTCCCATAGATTAGAACATCTTTAATGGCTTGAAAGAGAGGAATTTGAATATGTACATTTTTTAGCTGATCCAAAATATCAAAGGTAGTCTCTTCTATAGACTTGGGTGTATTGACTTGCAGTCTCTAATGAAAAGGTGGTTTGGCTTGGTGCTACAAGACAGGCTCCTTAGAGATAGTATCTGATATAGGTATATGTTCTGCAGGACCAACAAGCTGGTCAGAGGCAGGGTCTGGAATCTTAGTAATGACTGGCGACTGTGGAGTAGATAGAGTGGTTCCAAACCTGAGATGGATATCATTAATATTTAGGGCATAGGCTGGATACTGATTGGCTTCTGAAAAATACATAGGCTGTTGTTGTTGCTGTTTATTATTAGGATTTGGTAATGGTTGAGCAGGCATGGGCGTTTGCTTTGGAGGGAAAGTATTTGCTGCAGGTGCCACAGGGGGTGGCATGAGGGTCGGAGGCTGTGGCTACTGAAGCTGCAAAAATCCAAGGGATTGGCTCTGCCATTGTTGATAACCTCTCCAATGAGGATTCTACTGCCAGTTACCTTGGGGTGGAGTCCATTATCTGTGTGGCTGCTGCCAACCTCCTTGAGGAGATTGCCATTGAGGACTCTGATAGTTAGGCAATTGTGGTTGAGAGGTATTCCAAGGTGGTGATGGGCCATATGTAGGTTGCCATTGGCTATTATAATTAGAGTAAGGATTATCAAAAGTCAAAGGGTCTTGAGGCATATCGTGTCTTTGAGCCCATGGGTGCCTTTGTGCAACATAGAATACTTGGTCATCATCACTCTCTACTACCTTAAAGTTAGTAGGTAATTGCTTAGCCTCCATGTTAGCCACCATCTTACATCTGTAGTCATGCTTCTTCTATTGGGAATGTGGACAGAACTTGGCCAAGATTGCTTCAGCTTCCTCATGCTTCTTCCGATCTTGCATAGTATCCAACTGTGTGGCCATGTTGTTTATAATATCCTGCTTGAAATCAGATAGAAAATTTGAAATCTCCATCCGTGAAATTCCATTATTAGAAGACTTTTCCACTATGGCCTAGTGACCTCTACCCTTCTTGACATTTTCTTGAGAGTAGTTGCGACATATGTTCTTAATATCATCCCAAGGCACTTGGGTTATATCGCCTCCTCCCATCAGATCCAGGGCATCAATACAAGAGTCATTGATTCCCCTTAGAAAAAGTAATTTCTGAGATTCTTCATTGAGAGTATGGTCTGAATTCTTTTTCAGAGAAAACAAGAACCTTGAGATATAGTCTTCCAGGCTTTCATTCTCCTTTTGCTGAATTCGGCATATATCATCACCCTTACTACTACTCTTACAATATTCCTTGTATTTCTCAAGAAATTTGGTTTGCATGACTACCCAACTATCGAAAAAATCTCTTCCCAAACTCATAAACCATCTAAGAGCTCCCTCCTTCAAAGTAGCAGGAAACAACTTCATCTTCTGAGCATCTGAAGTGTAATCATAGCTTCGACAGAGGATGTCAAACTCAAACAGGAAAGTGTTTGGGTCCTCTGTAACTAGTCCATAGAACTTGGGAAGTAATGAAGAAGGAATATTCTTGAGATTGTCATTATCTTGCTGGTTGATGATAGGGAATTCAAAAGCAGGAGGTCGATTAGGTGGATTTTGTTCCATATTTTCTTGATGAAGTATCAAAGCAAATGGATTTTCTTGAGGTTCTTCATCAGCTAGGTCAAAGGGAAATTCGGCAAGTGGGTCTTCAGCAAATGGATTGATATCTTGGTTTCCTCCTTCCTCAAATAGATTATAAGCTAGTTCAAAATCGTTATCAGTGAATGAAGGGTTCGGGAGGAATCTTCCTAGAGCGTCTCTTCTTCTATGCATGTAATGAACTTGACTAAAAATTGAAGGATTTGAAAATTCTTGAATAATCACACTAAAACTACTGCTAACAATGACTATGACAGGTTCTTAGCTTGACACAATCCCCGAAAATGGCACCAAAAATGGTTGTTGCCCACAAAAGGATATAAAAGTCGCATCAAATCCTAACCTGGGAATTAGACATTCCATTAGGTGACTAACATCTTCTTATGGTCGTTCATTTACTTTGTCAAACTAGGGAACGTATACTTGAAATGGAGCAGCACTGTATGTGCACTAAGAACCAATTGTAGGCACAATTTACTAGAAACAAATGCTTGAAAGGGATTCTACTTCTAATGCAGGAACATAAAGCAAAGTCTTCTTAACTTAAGCATAACTTAATTAAAGCAGAAATTGTAACAAACATTACTGGGAAACAAACCATGAACTGGTCTTATGCTACAGGAACAAACACAGGGATGGATTCCTTATGCTACAAGAACAATATAAGACTGAGTTTGCGCTGAAACTTCCTAGAATGAAATCCTAATTGATAAACAATAGGAAATAAACAACTAACTAAAGATACTTACTAAGTGGGCCCCCTTAGCAAGCACCAACCAATTTATGCAAGAATTGAATTGAAAACTTCATCAGCTTTTATTCAGAAACTTGGAATCATATACATGGTCATTCTGCTTGTAAGAAAACTAACTCACAACTCTATTCATCATTATAACACTGTTCTTACATACTCTATTCTGTTCCTACTTTCTAGTCTAGTCTAATCTCTTCTAATCTGTTCACTCACGTAGAAGGAACATTTATTTATAGAAAGACAACTAACTAACTAACTAACTAACTTAACAGAGAAAGATGCGGATATAAATGCTTCCTGATGCCGAGGAACAGACTCCTCATAAATGAGAGTATATCTATTCAACTGATTTAGAGAGAATGTAGAATTCCACTCTTCCTAGATTGATGATCACTTAGGTTTCCTCCCAATGACCCGAACAGAGAATCCTCGCCAGAACAACTTCCTTGATGCCGTGCTGGAAATGGGCTTTTTTTGCAAGGCCGAGTTTTGCTATGCATTGACTCGTTCATACTAACTTTAACAACCTGTGGAACACATGGCAACAGAGGTGAAAGAAAGTATGCATATAATAGCACGATACTCATCATTAATCACACACATTAAATTCATCTCATTTATCCAAAAACCACATGTATCCTATCAGTCAATTGGGAGGTCAAACAGGGTAATGAATATAGACATACGAAGATATTAGGCTATAGGAATATAGGAATGCTTGCCACAGAATACAACCTATTGTTTAAATAAAAAGTTTATAATCACAGAGTTTAAAACAACCATTAAAAATAGTAAGGGTATTTAAAAATACATTATGATATTCAAATTATGAGCATATTTTGGGCTCATCACATATCGTGACCATAATAAAATAAAAAACATCATCCATAGAATACATCGTATGTCATCATCCATACATACATCATATATCATCATTTATCGCATAAATAATATATCATCATCAGATGCATATATGAATCACACATCCATCCATATCATATAAATGAATCATAAAAAGTACAAAAAATATGAGTATGTATAAATCAACACATGTGCACATCCATAAACATCCATAATCATCTCATAACACAAAATTATTTGCATCAAAGCATTGCATATATCATATATCATCAAAAAATGAGAATGACATATACATCATCAAGTAACATGTGTGATATCGAAATATACAAAAAATACATATATATAGGGCTTCAGCTAGGTCAATGAATGTATATATAGAATATCATTTCTACATAAGTTTTTGATACAATAATAAACATCAAGTAAAACTCAACCCTACTGGTCATCTAGTGGTCATGGAGATCCATGTGGCTATTGGATGTAATGAGGACATGACTATGGGATAAGTGGAGACTGATGAGGATATCTCATAGACTATCCCCCAAAATCTACACCTGTTTATGTACTAGGATCTTCAAAAAGAGTCTGTCTCTATGCCCTCAAAACAAAGGCCTCATATAGTGTCTAATAATTTGTGCATCACTACAAAATTTGATCCCACTCGACCTAATACTAAGCAAGGGGAGAATAGGAGGCTAATGAAATCTCCACAACTAATCTCTATTGAGGCTCCATAGCTAGCCTGTACTTGAGGGAATATATCTCTTGAAGAAATCCATCTCGCTTTGTAGTAAGAACAACCACTTGACCTCGGCCACCTGCCTTCACATAATCTTCGCATATCACTCTATAATACGAGAATTCATATCTGTAATCAACTAGGCTATCTACATTGCTATTGTTGCATCCACTTGTGGGGGAGGACCCTATGGTGCTAGTTGATCATGCTGCATATGATCACATTATTTTCCATCATGCTCATCATGCCCTACATCTTGATCAACCTGTGCTCTATCTAACTACTCCATGGTGATCCAAAGCCTTTTTTGATCACCCTCTTGCTTGTGATACCAACCACTCTCTACACCTATCCCATGAATGTCTCAATGCTAACAAGATCTACAAATCATAAGGGAATATGAGGAGCCCAACATTGACCATAGTCATGTGTAGTGTCAAGATTAGCTAAACCTACTACCCAACCCCATCCAAATAGGGAAATCCATTTTAACTCAGCCACACCATCAATAGAAGAGGCATGTGGCCCCCACACATTGATTGCTCGGGCTGTTCACTTGAACCGTGCATGATAATTATCCCTAGACAATGTTTGGGGCTCTCCAAACTAATAGATAACCTGATTAGGAAAATAATACTCTTAAAGGGAATTCACATGGCCTATGAGTCACCATGTTTGTCGATAATAGGGTATCTTCACTATATGATAGTGCCAGGCCTCACAACCTAGCCATGGCCTCTAGACGAATGCATGCATATAATAAAAATTTCTCGCTAGTAAGGTAACCAACTAGGCTAGGTGTAATGGATGAAATCTGAATATCTATAAGATTATGGATCCTCTAGATCCTGATCCATAACATTTTCTAGTGTCATCACTAAGATATGCTCCCAGGCCCATACATGTAATAGTTTCATCCCTACAAAAATAGGCATACTGCTGTGATAAGCAGCCTCATGCATGTCCATGTACAAGTGATCCAAGAGATATGGGCCCCATGCATACCTCATACCATGCTCCATAATTTTATCGATATAGATGCCCCAACAAACAAAGAAGAGCACACCTCTATGATTAGGCACCACAAGCCCCATGATCAAGCAAGCTAAAACCATGAATATTAGGTAAGCACCATCAATGAATGAAGACAATTCTATCTCTGATTCCACCACCTGTAGTCATCAAATGACAAGTACTCACTACATGGTGTGGGTACCATCTTTAACATCATATGTAACAAGCTTGCCATGAATGGGGATACAAAGAATCCTCCAAACATCCTCTAAGGTAGTGGTCATCTTGTTGGTCAATAGGTGAAAGGACAATGACTCTAAATGCCATCTCTCTACAAGTGTGGTAATAATATCCCTATGACATCGACTATTAGGCATGTAAGATAAGCAAAACAAACCTACAACATCCAAAAAGTCTCTCTTGACCTGAAAGATACTAGTGAGCAAGTTGAACAACTGTCGCAAATGTCGCTCCCTAGAATACAATAGTTTGAGAACCACCTACAAACGTTCAACCCATGACATCAATAATTTTCTAGAAAATCAAATTACAAACCTAAACCTACAAACAAACTAGCTAAATCACTCAAAAGTGACAATAATACTCAATAAATATAATAGCGATCACTTTTTTGACAATAGTGATCAAGAAAAATGATAGTGACTCTATTTATGACAGTAGCAAGAAAGAGAAATGATAGTGACTAAATTGATGAAAGTGAGCAACTTAAATGATAGTGCACAAGTTTTACAAAAGTGAACACCTTACAAATAGAAAAACAAAATTGAACATTTTAAATGATAGTGGTAAACAAAAGTGAGAAAATTTCATGATAGTGAGCAAGAAAAATGATAGAAATCAAGATTTATGAAAGCAGTAGAAACACATAGAACAATAGCGGTAAAATCAAGAAAAAACCGTTAAAAACTCAAAATTATCGCTATCGCTAAAAATGTTTTCTAGCATTAATTACACAAACATGGAAAGACAAAAAAAAGAAGGGAAGTGGTACATACTGTGATGCTTGTGTCAGTTGGCCTCCCGAAATCATGAACCACCTTTGCATGGTATAGGGCACCTAGAATCCTCGACATCGAAACTCAACAATTGTAAAAGTACGATCTCTAGAGGCAAGAATTCAGTAAATGCTAAGAGTGTAAATGAGGAAAAATGAACCCTAATTTCCTATTTTTACCCCCCAAACCCTAATTTTTTTACCTTGGAAACCCTCCTAGGTTAAAATTAGGAGCACCCTAGAACATCTAAAACCATAAACAAAGGTCCTATAGCCAAATTTTTTACCCTTTATGCATCTGAACTATAATGAAACCTTGTCGTGAGCTCGACCTAAAAAGTACTTTTTCCAGCCAATCTCTCGAGGGGGAAGCCTACCATCATACTATCTTTCCACTGACCGTCGAGGCATGATGAAGCATATAAATTTTTTCAAATCTTGATATTAACATAAAATTCTTTGAAACAAAGCAACCAATACTTTGTCTCAAAGAGGGAAAAAATGTAGACATTTAAAAATGACCTAACTCATATATCACACATCCTAAATGACATTTTTCCATTATCAACATCATTATCATTAATCTAATTTCATTTCACATCATTTACATCATTAAACCCTATTTTCCTCTATTAATTGAATAATCTTAAATTATTTAATTAATTCACTATTTCATCATTAATCTAACTTTAGTCCTCATGATTAATTAAATGTACATCAATTATTTAATTATGTTGCTAATATACCCTATTCATCTAAATCAATTAAATTATTATCATTAATAATTTAAATCACATCACTTTCTCCTCTCTAAACTTGAATAATTAAATCAATTATTCGAAATCATTCAACATAGTCAACAAAAAAATACAACCTTATTTGTTAAAGTCAAACATGACTTGCACGTTCATTTCCAATATTGATTAATTATTCAATTAATTAATTATCCTCACCGCTTTTGTGATTGAGCAAATCATTACCATTGATTTCTCAATCTAATCGGTTGAATAACCCATCTATTCTTCAATCCCACTAACCACTCAACTTGATTTCTTCAATCCCCCCAATTAGTTCAATCTAGTCCCACTAATCCTTCCAATCTATTTCCTCTCAATGGTTCTCAAACGTTGATCAAGATCTTTTACAATTGAATCTCGATCATTTATCTAAAAACATGAAATCTATATAACAACCCTCTTCATTCTCAAAAAACTATTGGAGAATCTATAGAGTTTATGCAATGAAGTCATTCCAAATTGACATTCAAATTCGTGATAGATTTTACACACATATTTGATCACCATTAACACGCTTTGAATATGTTGCAACAACAAATGGAGGCTTTATATAGATTAAAACACAATCCAACATCAATATCCATACAACTTTGACATGGTATGGTAAGACTTGTTTTGTTTTGAATTCATTTAAGTTTCTTATTTAATTTCTTATTTGTTTCGATTCATGGCTTTACATTTCACATTTCATGAGTATGGGTTTGGAACTTGATCTTATTTTGAATTAGTTTTCTGAATTAATTGTTATTATCCTTATGCTATTTCCCCCCTTACAATGATGTTAAAACTATCATATTCTTTTAATTCCATAGTTTTTGGGTCTTCAGTAAGATGAAACTTTTTGGGCACTAGAATGATGTCTATATTTTTGTGTCACACACTAATATACCATGATAGCTCATGACTGGTTATTTTTTATCATTTCTTCACCTATCACCTACATAGTTCACATTAACCACCATACAAAAAATTCAAATGCCTCCCCATCTCTCTTATCTCCATCTATTTGATCCATTTTGAATCTCTTATCTTATCCCATAATTTTATCTCAATCTCTCAAGATTTATTTTTTCCTTCATTATGATCAATATTTCAAACACTTTGAATAGTTTACCGATATTTTTTCAAGTGTTTGTGAAGACTCTAGATTTCCATTGCATTGTTGAGGAGTTTAGTAACATCTATCAACATCAATCTTTCCTCCTTTGGTCTCACTATGCTTGGGAGGTGAATTTTACTGTTATTTGTCTCTAATTTCTCTTGTTGTCCTTTATTTTATTATTGTAGAATAATGTTGTTAGCTTTGACACTCATATTCTCACTTTCTTAATTATCAAATTTTTTAGTTTATATTTTAGTTTATTATGCTCATATTTTTCACTACTCTATCAATTCATAGCCACAAAATAATAAAGGATCATGTATACTTTATAACAATATTTCTAAATCTAGCTACCTATTCAGATTGGGAAACCAAAATAGAGGCTTTAACATTCATGGAAAGATCCTTTGCAACCAAAAAAAATTCTTCCCCTTTATCTTATAATCCATTCTTTGGAGTTCATTCAACACAAAATGAGTTAAATATTATTTTCTCTCATTTTATTACTTTAACTTATTTAAATCTTTTGTTTAGATTATTTTCTTCAACTTTATCAACTATATAAGCTACTACTGTTTTTGAACTTTAACATAGATTAAACCTATTTATAAACTAGAGATGACCCTTCTAGGAAAATTATTTATGAAATTTATATGGATGGCAGTGGGTTGCATCAATGTTTATAATTCACATAGGCATCTAAACAAGAGATCCTCATATTTCTATCACAAGTTACTCTTTTTTAATCTTTCCCAGTCTAGTATTAATTTTCTTTAAGTTTATCTCAGATAGTAGTAAACAACAATTAATTTATTTCAACTATTGCTTCAGCTAGTTAATTTCATTTTCATAGCACTAAAGCATTTTCCTAGGTTAGTAAAAAATATATTTAAGAATAGTAGCAATATTAGAAATTAAGATATTTGGATACTAATCATTATAAACAAAATATAAAATAAACAAAATGAGAATCATATATGCATAGATTTTAAATATTACACTAGATATATGTTGGGAAAACTCTTTTAGGTAAAAAAACCCCATAAAGCATCATTTTATTAAACCACTTACAATAATGGTCTATTATAACATAGAATGAACTTGGGTAATAATTCTCTATACTTTCACATGGTCAATAATACCTCATGTGCATAATGATAGAACTCAATATCAATCCTCAAATTCTACCCCACTCAAATGAGTGAGAACCTCTTTAAATATAGGATAAAGGGTGGCATAATAGCTTTAGGGGTATTAACCACACCTATTCCAAATAACCATTTATAAATAATTAATAATCTAATAATATTAGACTATAATTATTTCAAATGAGATATGCTTAATAAAGAACATAATATATAAGGTTTTTAATAACCTTGTATTAGAAAATTATGTAAATGTTCTAAGGGTATTTGACCCTTAATAACATTATGTTCTAACAAGCAAGTAGTTCAAAATTTTCCATTTCAAGATGTAGATTAATCTCAGATATAGTATTAGAAAGACCATCTAATTTAGAGAGTTTACACATCTATGCTAATTTAAATTTTTCTTCTATTAATTTTTGTTGAACTAAATGCCTCCTACATTTTATTTTCTTTTGATATTTTATAAAATGATAAATTATAAATAATTAAACAACTCTAAAAAAGTAAAATAAATCACATCGTTGATTTGTATTGTAATCTCTTTGTAGGATTTACAAACCAATTTATCTATTCACATTATGTTATTCAAAGAAGTTTGTGAAACCTTAACACATGTCATTCCAAAACTCACATAACTCCAATTCACACAACTCTCAATTTTCTTGTTTTCCTTTCAACCCAAGAAATATGAATTTTCTCTAGTTAACTACCTTTCATGGAATAAATTTTCATGATGTACATGGGGTCTTTGACCATGAATCACACCTTAATCTAGAGTAATGTAACTTTAGCTTGCATCCTACTAACTTTGAAGACACATGCAATTCTAAAGAGAACATGCATGATTATGGAAACATTATTGAAAGTATAAGAACATAATTACATATTGATTTCAAAGGCATAAGTTTCTAACATGAATTATCTCTAGTAGTGAGTGTAAACACTTAAAATTGACTATTGTATTTGGTCAATTTATCCCTTTTTAACTTCTGATCTTCATATTAATTAAATAATATTCACTTTATCTCAATATTCATCTAAAACCAATTTCTTCTATTATCCCTAAGTCCTTACCTAAGGTAAATAATTAAATTTAATTATTTACTATCCTTACCTCTCACTCCCATCCTTTTCTTCTAAACTTCCCCCCTCATATGTCACATCCTCCAACTTTTCTTATTATCTCCTAAACTACAATTATTTCATATCTTAATTATGTGTAGATAATTAATATTTGATTAAGTGAGGTCAAATTGATTGAAGTAATTAGGATAATCACCTAAACGTTAATTAATTATGAGGTCCCTTATTTCTTTAATTACTTAAGCTAAACTTAGGAGTACTTTTTATTATTATATTAGGCTATTTATAAGTCAAGTTGTCCCATTCCATAGGATTAGAACACTCGTCACAATATAATCAAATCCTCATCTAGGGTTTTCAATTTTTCTTTTATAAGAATTCATTTTTACTTTGTATTAATACATGTATTTTTCAAGTCTTTCTCTCTAGGTTGCATAACAATTCAATTGATTTGATCTCTCATTTATGATAGGCATTTTAGTTGCACGTGATTTTTAGGAGTTGTGGGGTTCACTATAAACTCAAACATGGTGCTAGAGCAACATATCTATGACTTCCTATTGAAATTCTAAGAGAACCAATAAATTTTGGCTAATATATTTTGTTTGATGTATTTTGGAGAAAAATATTTTTTGGGTTTTATTTACAATCACAAAAATCCATATGGGTATCTATTGTAACTTCTATTTTTTTTTTCAAAATAGCACACCATGTCCATTTTCCCTATAGGTGAAGCTCATTTTTATCAGCAAATTGCATGTTCTACTTTTTGGAATTAAAGTATTTTTTGGTATTTTGTAGGTAAAATCAAAATATTTTGTGGATATCTATTAGTTTTTGCATGCAATGGGTAATTTTGTCAAAAATAAAATTAGAAGAGTTGTGTCTATTGGCTACCAATTGACTAAATTTACCCTATTTTCAAAAAAATCATAGCTTGGGCATACATTTTCAAAATTGGGCAAATGAGATATCATCAGAAAGTTGGTTTCAAGCACTTTCTAGTGGTATAGGTCTCATCATAATATTTTTTATTTTGGTTCATTTTATTCTTAGTCAAAGTTATATCTTCATTTTATGCTTCCAAGCTGATAACTCTTCACCTATGTCTCCAGATTTTGTGATTCTTGCAACATTGGCAAGGTATTTAAGATCTCTTTAGATCAATTTATGCACTTTTTCCATAATATTTAAAAGGTAAATTTTTTTTATTTTTTTTCATAGTTATGTCAATTACTTCGATTTCTTGGCATCTAGAAAGGATCTATTAGCGCAAGATGACTTCATTTGATTTACTTTACATATATTGAAGTTATCACTCTTTGGTATTTTTATTTGAGGAACTATCATGGGTTTTTTATGTTCATCCTTATGTGGTTATCTTAGCAAAGGATAACTATGAGTCTTAGTGGCATGAAACCCTGGCACATCTTAGGTGGCTTGATCTTTTACCTTATTTTAATCAACTCATATCTACACTAGACACACTAGGGATTTATTAAACATGGGTTATTATGAGTGATCATGTTGTAGGAGTGATTTGTTCTAGTGTTGATCTTGAAACTCTATGTTCTATTAGACATTGATTATCCCCACACACTTGAAATCAACTTTGGGAGATCCATGGAGACCCTCATATCCATCCATTCTCAAAGGATTATGATGCAAATTATTTCATTCCTCTTGAAGATGTAAATTGTGTATGCTTTGATGGTGATAATTTAGATGAGCTTGATTATATCATATTTCTTGCGTGTTCCTATGGTTCATAGACTTGTATTCATGTTACCACTTCTTAGATTGAGATCCAAAGTCCATATTTTGTTATTCCTGATCATATTTCCATCACCACATCCTTGGCCCCTATTAGTTTAGTACAACAAGGAATTCATCTTCTTCTAGACATAGCTACTTGGGATTCATATCTTGCAAACATATCATCCTTGTTTGTAGAGTTTTAGATTACAAATTTTGAGGATTAATTTTAGGAAATTTATCTCCTCTTTGTTGAAAATCACATCATTGTTATTGATCCATCATCTTCGTTACCTTTGCAACTTTTTCTACACCAATCTTCACAAGATCTTGGATTTGCATAATCTCATGAGCTGACATGTGGACACTTGAGTAGTTTTTAGAGGTACACATAATTTGGATTTGGATTCTTGATTCTTTCATTTTATTGGAATGGCTTCTCCAATCACCAATGTATCCATTTCTTCCTAAGGGGAAAAATGTTATTTTTGTGTTCAAGCATTATCATTAGCACAAGAGTTACTTCTTTATGGGGGAATACATATCCTTATTTTCTCTCGTATTGGGGGACAAGTATTGTATTTGTGTGGCAGACAAAATCCTTGGGGGGTCACATTGAGTCTTCTTTCTATCCTTTTTCACTAGTGCGGTCATTTCATTTTCTCTCTTTTGGAGAGGAGTTTTTCTCATGTGGTTTTCCTATTTTCTCTAGTTAAGAGAGATTCATTTTTTTATCCTTCCATAATATTCTTTAGCCTTTTTTTGTAACATATAAATCCTTTACTTATTAAATGATAACAAATAAAAATGCCTTCATTAGATCTAGAATCAAAATTTACCTAAATTTTGTTCATCCCTTTTGATGTAGCACTTCCAAATATCCTGAGATGTCTGACTGACACTGGGGTCTTCCTCTCAATAACTCATATGGCATTTTATCAATCTTGTTTTTCAATATGATCTCTATTCAAAATATATATAGTAGTCATAACTACTTCTCTCTAGTACATGTCTCGTACATTTTCTTTACTCAAAATTGTTCTTGCCATCTCCTATATAGTACATTTCTTTCGTTCTACAACTCCATTTTGATGTGGAGTTCTAGGAGAAATATTTTTCCTCTGGATCCCATGCTCTTCATAGAATTTTTCATACTTGTTAGAAGTGAATTCTCCACCTCTATTTGAACTTAAAAACTTGACTGTTCTTCCCGTTTCCTTCTCTACTAATACCTTGAATTCCTTAAGCTTATCAATTTCCTCTAACTTCTTTTTCTGCAATGTAATCCAGGTTATCCTAGTGTGATCATCAATGAGAATCATGAAATACCTATCCACTTGTAAGATTTTTATCCTCATAGGTCTACACAGATTTGTATGAACCAAATCCAATGGTTTTGATGTAGAATACTCCTTAGCGGGATTTTTTTTTGTCTATTTTCCTTTATGACAGAGTTTGTGGCTAGTAGACTGGGGGATTTTAATCTTTGGCATATCATAGAGCATTCCTCTTGAGCTAATATTTTCAATGTCATCAAAATTAATATGTCCCAACCTTCTGTACTAGAGCCATCTTTCTTCTTTCTGTATAGTAAGCCAATTTTATCCATTCATCTCGTTGAGATGATATATGTCACTATCTATCCTACTTCCTTCCACAATCAATTCTCTGATACTCGATTTCCTGACTTGATCAACTTCAAAACTAAAATATAGCTTATAACCTTTATCACACATCTGAATTATACTCAATAAATTATTCTTTGTTCCTTCAACATAAAAAACATCGTTTGTCTTTGTCTTACTACCATCAAGACTTAAAGTACCCTTAAAGATAATTTTAGTAAAATTTTATTTCCAAGAGTCATAAAACCTCCTTTAAAATTCTTAAAATCCATGAAATTACTTTTATCTCTAGTCATGTGGCTTGAGCAACCGTTGCCTATGATCCATAGATTCTTCTCCTTCTGAGCATGTAGACTCATTTGAGAAATCATTGACTTTTTTTACTTCTTCTCTCCTAGAAACTTCTTCTAGACTTTATCTGATTCACATTTCCTACTTTCATATCCTTTCTTGCCACTTTACTATAGAGGACTCACAAAATTGCTTCTAAAGTTCCTAGCAATGTGTCCAAAATTATTGCATTTATAGTAGATGATATTAGAATTGCAAAGAGGTGCAAATGCATTATTGTTAACAAATTTATTTCTTCTTACTCGAGATTTTCTACAATCCATAGCCTTATGAATAAAATTATTTCAATTAAAAAGAACAAGGGATAATTGAACCTATTTTTCAATCCCCATCTTCTAAATATCCTTCTCTTCTTTTAGAATTGAATAAAGCCATCATTCTATGCCTTGCTTTCATCACTTGCAATGGTTCTTTTAGACTTTTTACTTTGGAGCCAACCACTTTTGAACTTGCTTTCACAGACTATTCTATCACCTTGTTCTTTTGATCATCAAAACCAATTCATGTTTTGACACACAAAGATCTCCAAATTCCCAATATTTGATCTAGGGTTTTAGTACTCTTTCCAAAATTCATTTATGGTTACAGATTCACTTTCTCAAGATCTTTTCTTATTATTTTCTCCTAACAATAATTTTTTGGTCAGAACTTCTTCGGTTCTTTTTTCTTCTTTTGTCAAGATCTTCATATCAACGATACTATTTTTTTCTTTGTCCATATCCTAAGATACCTTTTCTTTAGCCTTTACTTCTTTTGCACTTATTTTCTTTAGCCTCTTGATCTCTTTTCCAACACATAGAAATTATTCTGCAAGATCCAATTCATCTTTAGTGTTTACAAAATCCATTTCAACATCTTTTTTAGTAGTTTCAAAAGCCATACATCCTTTTTTTTTCTTCAGATCCTAAGATATACTCATCTTCTTGATCAATAAATTAGTCTTCTTCCTCATTAGTGTACACACTCTTTTGTTTCCTCATACCTTTATTCCTTCTCCAAAATTATTTCTTTCCATAATTTTTCTCAACATTGTTAGTATCCTTATGGGGACACTTAGCCATAAAATTTCTTACTTCACTAAAATTAAAAAACTTAAAAGGTAACTTGCTTGTATACTTTTCATAACCTATTTGATGCTTTCTAACAAATTTTTCTTCTTCTTCTTCTGATCCAATATTATAATCTTGATCAACTTGCTTCTTGGATACCTTGAATGCTACCTCTTTCCTTATATAATCTTCACTTTCAAAGCTCATTTCAAAATAAGTTAGAATTCCATGTAGTTTAGACAACTTCAAAGCATTCAAATCCTTATCTTCTTCAATTGTAGAGAATTTAGAATCAAACATTCTAGGGAGAGATCTAAGTACCTTCTCCACAAAAATATTTTATTTTAATTCTTCTCCAAGACCTAAGATATAGTTGACAACTTCATTGAAACTCAAATCTAGAATGTGGCTATATTTTTTAATATTCTATCATCTTCAAGCTTTCAAATTGAGATTTATGATTTTGTAACTTTACCTCTTTGACTTTGTCATCACCTTCACATATGGTATCCAATTTATCCAATATCTCCTTTGTTCTTTTGCACTACATCACTTTCACATATTTAAAGTTAGTTAATCCACATAAAATAGCATCTCTTGCCTTAGCATTAATTTCACAAGCCCTCTTTCTAGTTTGATCCCTAGGAGGGTTTTTAGGAATCTCATATCCATCTATCACTAACATCCAGATATCCATTCCAAGATCCATCAACTAGGACTCTAAACTAATTTTACAAAATACAAAATTGGATGCATCAAACAATGGTGCTTTATTTCTAGACAATCCTTCTTGAGCAACTAAGTGTGCCATATTGGGACTGCCATAATTTGTTAGGATTCTTTAAAGAAAATTAGCTCTGATACCAATTAAAGGGCACACAATCTACTAAGAGGGTGGTGAATCGGTAGATCTAATCAATTTAAAATTCTTAAATTTTCTATGGTTATCAAAATATATGATTATTTACAACTAACCCCACACAAGAAACTAAAATAGAATGCATAAAGAACACAAGAAAATACCATATATACATGGAAATCCAAGATGGGAAATCCACTATGAGAATAGTTGCTCAAGGATCTAATGTCCAAATCAAGCCTCATGATGCATAAATATAAAAGTGAATTTTATAATATGAAGTAGGAACCAACCTACCGAAGACACCAATCCCCTATTGTATTTGTAGGAACCAACCTACTAGAGACACCAATCTAGGATTCAATCAAGACATGTAGAACATCATCCCTACCAAAATACATATATAATGCTTGTGGATATTTTGTAAATCTCATACACATGCTATAAATACAACTGAAACTCTTCCTCACTACATATGATCTTCTGATATTGGTGCACACACTAAAATGAAACTACTCACCACCTCTTTTATTTACACTTGTGACCAATTTTTCTTCACATTGATGTAATTCTTCTTAGCATACTTCACCTCAAACTTACCTCAATGCATTTTGAAAATTTGAAAGATATATACATGACATTGCATTAACACTCTTCTATGTTGGCTAGGCATCCAAAAGTATCTAGGATGACATAAGATGGACCTAAATTAAAATTAAATGAAAAATATAATATATTGGCCGAAAACCAAATTTTATTGCCGCCAGAATTATATGATGTCGTGCAATAACATAGGGATCTTAATCAGGTCCTATCCTAACACCACACACAATATTTGAATTCTACATGTTACTAGCCATTACCACACACATCTCAAACACCAAGTGGATGACAAACAAACACAATGAATATTCTATCACTTCAATATTTTTGCATGCTGAACATATCCTCGAGAAACTCTAGAATATGATAGAATTAGTGTAGGAATACTCTTCTTTCAAATTGGAGAGCCTACAACATCTCCCGAAAGGAGACTTGAGAAAAACTAAACTTGATAAACCATAAAACGAATTTTTTTGGTAAAATCGTCTAGACCACCATTAACATAGTGAATATATACATACATGATATTACAAGAATACAAAATTCACACTATTGGTTCCCAAAATCAATAGATCCAATGAATCCTAAATAATAGCCACTTTCTAATGTTTAGACTAAGAGGTAGATTTGGCCAACGAACCAGATTCAGTCAAAGACTGAAATCTCCTATACTTCTAGCTCTACAGGACCAAGGTGAGTCTCCATTCACAATTCCTAAAGACTTAATTCAGTTATGCACATACATTGCATTTTATAGCAGATAATTCCCAATTAAAGTATACTAAGGAGAGTCTTGACAACCTCAAATCTAGCTATATTTTTGGTACCACAACACTCACTCAACAATTGGGAAGCATAATTCAACACTAAAACTAAACCCAACAATAGAAATTAAAATGATTTTTAATTAATAATTTGCTTATGAAAATGTATATAGCTGAATGACAAATCAGTACCTAATTTTGGGCCATGGAGTCAAATATGGAATCATAAATAAAATTTCATTAGCAAATAAATTTCAACTAGTGGATTTAAAATGCTAATGCCTTGAACTAACAAATCACCTCTTGTTGTCATCAAAATTATTCTTACAAACCCATGTTGGACACTTGAAATCATGATCATCTACTCAAAGTGACTTAACTACTTGCTTGAAATGGAACTATGGACAAACAACATAATCTCAAGGAGTTTGAGATGACAAACTCAAAAATAACTTGTATATTAAGTTCATATGATTTAAAGTATACAAATCTGGAGATAATTTGATGATAGTAATGCTTTTTTTGCACAAACTGATTGATATTTACCCATGAAATCAAAATATTACAATCACCTATTCTATTTGTGACTTAGATTCAACATTTTTCTATCTATCTAGCCCCATACAAAAACTCAGAACCCTTACAAAATGAGAAAGAAAGAGAATAAGAAGAGGAAGCCCTAAAGAGAATCTACAGTTTACACATGGAATCTTCAACTCCTTTGATTCTACAATTGAATGGCATTTAGAAAATGCCTCTTTACTCTCCATTTTCCATCTTCTTTTTATTTACTTGTAAATCTGCTGCATTTTTACCCTGCCCAGGTAAAAATAGTTTTACTGCTGCAATTTCCCCTATCAAGTGAAAAATTTCACTTCGAAGTAAAAACCCATTTCAGTAGCAATTAAAATTTTCTTTCATCTTGCATTTTAACTTTGCAAATTGATCCACAAATCCTTCAAATTAATCTTTGTTTACCTACAATTGACTTGACATTTAATTTAAATGGCAAATATGTAGCCATTTCATTTGCAAATGGTTTGAAATTTTTTCAAATACTTATCCTACAACCACTTGCATATTCATTCTACCTGCAACCAATTTTCTCTTAATTGAGCTTCCAATTTTTACATCACCTTTTTACTTGAAACAAATTCCAGATCTCCCTCATTCACTTTGCAATATAAAGAGAACATTTAAATGGTTGTCATTGCAAAATAACCATGTGCCAGTCATTAGAAATGATTGTTGGGCGTTTTTATCTTGAATGGAATTTTGAAAACATTTCAAACAACATTAAAAGCATTTCTAAGGTGTGATAAATGGTTTCAAATGGATTTGCAATCATGTAAGTCATTTTTTGTTGTAGCTGGGCGTGTAAAACAATTTTTGAGCATTTTAGAGCATGCCAATTTCTTCAATTTGAATGCTCCAAAACCATCCCTAAGTTTTCAAATATGGATAGAACACTTATTTAATCCATAAGAAAGCTTTGCGAAGCCTCAAAAAATCCAAAAAGTGGCTTCCTCGCCAGCCCGCGCCCTTCACAAAATTTCTCCAAAATTCTAGCCGGTTGTCAGGGAAAGGATTTGGGTACAAAATTTTGACTTGTATTTCATCTTGAAACATATAAAAATAATTTCAAAGACCCCCCAACATTTAAAACATCAAAAATACTTTAATTCTTGCAAAATTTGGAAGTTGAAAGAGGAGAAAACAAATTTTCTTGCTAACAAAATGGTGAAAATTTGTTGCTCACAAATGGGACCACTTGGAGACATGATTTTTTGTGAGTGATCCTAATCAATTATCTAGAGCAAACCAATTTCATCAAAACTTACATTGTCGAAAGATTTCTAGGACCTCCTTTGTAAACTGGCCTAACAGACACCTTTGCCGTGACTGAAATGCATTAAAATAATGCATCATATGCTCTCCTATTTTGATTAAAATGGATATAGAGATGTTTTGGACCAAAATGAGAAATGGGTTGACTTTAGAATTGCAAAATTTGAAACTTTTTGGAACACCCATTTTGACCCGGTCGCAGTCAGAAAATGATTATATAACCCATCAAAACTCATCCTAGGGGCCTAAAATTGAGTAGGAATGTTACCATCCAAATTAATATGATCACCAAGGGGTATGGAATGAAAATTAATTGGCTATGAATTATGACCCTCCAAAGTAGGTCACTGGGGCATATTTTTTAGGGGCACTTCTAGGTGTGCAAAGCAAATTTTTCACATTATGGGCACTTCAAATTTGAAAAATTTGAAGGTGCCATCACACACCAAATTATGGAAGGAAATCACTCAACAAAACTAATAATATATATTTCTTGATTTAGTGATATGATTGATGGGATAACTTCTTCATTAAAGATAACTTTTGACACACAACATAGGGTGAACCCACAAAAGTGGTTTAGAATTGGAGTGAGGAAGAAAAAATTCCAAAAAATGACCTCATTAAAAAAAAAATCATTTTGGGGGGTTCGAATGAACTCTAGGTTCAAGCAAACCCAAAAGGGGTTCGCTCGAACCAGGGTTCGAGTGAACCCCTTAAATGTGGGAACCTGCATTTTCCCATTATGGAAAGGGGGTTCGCTCGAACCCCTGGGGGTTTTATCGAACCCCCCTTTTCCCACCTTCCCACCCTCTGACACAAAAAAACCTCTAGATTTTTCCCCTCTAAAGCTCAGGTTGAGGATGAAAATGGAGGAGATTTCAAAGACCCAACTAGAATATGGTAGTCCTCAGAATGAGCTATCAAATGAATATAATTTTAATATGTTTTAGTTTGATTATGTATTTATTTTTTCATTTTATCAAACATAGGTTTTTCACCAAAAATCAAGCTCTTTGTTCTGCACATGTGGAAAAATAGCAAATTATCAAAAAAAAAAATTGAAAAATATATTTAGGTTGAGTATTGATGTCCTTGATCCATTAAAAAAATAAAAATTGAATTTTGATACATACAGAAAATGTTATGTTGTATACATTCCGCCTATTTTTGAATTGTAATTGGTTTGACTTCGAAACTTGATTAGGGAAAAAATATTTAATAAAACACTATGAAACCAAATGAATTAGTTAGATATCGTAGTTACAAATATAAATTCAAAAAAATTAGAATTTTAACCTTCATATAAGAAAATTTATGTTGTATACGGTGAGCGTCACTCCTTCAAAATGTTGTTTTAAAAAAAAGCTAGTTTTCGAAGTAGATGGAAAAAGAAGTCCAGTCTGATTCCAAAAAAAATGATTTTTTTAATTTAGAATCCATAGAAAAAATGTCACAAATCACTAGGTTGCATCATCTTCAAATTCCTCATGGTTTAGCCATTATAGGAGCCCGAAAGTTAAGATTTAGTTAAAAAAAATTAGTTGAGTGTCTAGTTTGCCAAAAAATTGTAAGCCAGTATTGTGGGATCACCCCATACTTCCAAAAATATAACCTATATTTCTAGAAATCTTTAAAACTCAAAATTATAAGTCAAAAGGAATATAATGATAGTTCAATTACTATAATATTTTTCATCTTTGAAAACCTTTGACATCAATTACAACTTATACCTCCAACCCTAGACCCCTCACTTCAACCCTAGCTCTACGATAATTAATTATATACTATTCTGGATCCAAATAAAAATCTAGCTCTCAAATATAGGGAACCTTAAATCTTGGAATCCTTAGGGAATTCCATTGAAATATTCTAGAGATTTTATATGGATCTTGTTAAATACTCCTAAAATTTTATCAATATTTGTGTTCTTTTGAATGTTAAAAAGCTATTCACGAAAGTCTTAGCCATTCACTTCAAGCACTGAATCTAGAAACAACCACTTGAACTAGAAAATCCTACTAATCGATGCTCCTCATGTCATTGATATGACCATACAACTTCACAGTGCCCCTCAAAAACTCTTTTTTTTGGGGATCTCGAAGCTAATTGTGAAGCACATGACACTCTCCTAAAAAATACAATAACACAAGCCCTTATTTTGGCGAAAGACAAAAACTAAACTCCACAATAGAAATTTGATCTCTAAAATTTCGAAAAACAGGTAATGATCCTCATCTCCCTAGCTAGAAAATGCTTAGAGATGAAGCAAAAGTACAACTCCTTGATATGAAAATCAAACAAAAAGACAAATTGAGTACTTGTAGGTAGTTATTTCCCTTTCACATCAAAGGTTTCTATCTAGATCTAGATCTTAGCCCAATAATGAGGAAGAAAAAATCACCTAAACCTTTTCTCTCTTTGGACTCGAGCACTATTTTGAAAGCTTTTATACCTAATATATAAATAGGTAAGTAGGTTGTCATAGGTGATGCATTTTTTGACAAATTAGGGCAGCAACAAAACCTACACAACTCTAGTCCTAGATCAAATAGTCAATTTTCTCTGCTAAGAAAATCACAAACTACTATTACCGCAAACAATTCCAAACAAGGAGAGAAGGATTCACAACTAGTAGAGGAAGTTTTTACTTAAGAAGTTAGTAATATCACACAAAGTATTCACAATCTAGCCAAGGATGTGAAGTCTCCAAAAGGAGATTTCTTAGGGGCAATTCATTTAATGGATTCACAAATGTCTCCAACAAAGATTGGTATGTCCAAACCCCCTTATTAGTACCAAACACCAAGTAATTGAAAAAATATAGGAGCCAAAAAATTTCCAATTCACTTTTTCATCCCGAAATAGCGAAAGTGTGTGTGTGCTATAGTAAAATGTTCTTGCATTATGGATTGGTAGTGACCGTGCCTAGGATTGGTCATTACCAAGTCAAAATTCAAGTGTGTTATAATGTGAGCGCATTATAACATTCTCATGTTATGGTTTAAATTTTAAAAACCACGCATCACTTTGAATTCAAAAAAAATATTGCCAAAATGTGAGCGTGTTATAACTCACTCGTGTTTTGTGAATGCATTGACAAAACATGAGCATGTTATAATGCGCTCATGTTTTGGTCTACATTGAAGTTATTTTTTATTTGTTTTCTCTTTATTTTTGTTGTCTTTCAAGGAAACTATATACATGAAATAAATACATTTACATATGGACATTTACCTTCTTATACTTTAAGTTATATTTCATGTATATAGTTTCAGGATGTTTGAGAGTGATTTCGGATCACTAGGAGTTATAATTAAATTCTATTTTTTAGAAGAGCTTACATTTTTTTTGATAGCCAAACTTTAGTAATCAACATGCTAAATTTCAATAATCAGGAGGTCAAATTTTAGTAATCAACAAGTTGTGTCTTCTTTCTTTCTCTCACACACTCTTTTATTCCCTCTATACTTCTATATCACATCTCTCTCTCCCTCCATCCCTCCCCCCTTTCCTCCTCTAATTTTCTCTATCTCCTTCCTCTCTATTCCTTCCTCCCATCCACCTTCCCTCTCTACTTTACTCTATCTAACCTATCCCTCTCTACCTCTCTCTCCCCCTCCCTCCTCTCCCTCTCTCTCAATCTATCCACCTACCTACTTCTCTCTCTCTCTCTCTCTCTCTCTCTCTCTCTCTCTCTCTCTCTCTCTCTCTCTCCCTTCATCCTACCCACCTTCCCTCTCTACTTCTCTCTATCTAACCTAAAAATCTCCACCTATCTCTCACCCTTCCTCCTCTCTCTCTCAATATCTCCACCTTCCTCCTTCCCCATCTCTCACATTCTCTCTATCACACTTCTCTCTCCTTTTTCCCTCCCTCCTTCCCTATCTACTTCTATATATATATATATATATCCCTCCTCTCTCTCTATCTCACCTCTCCCTCCCTCCCTACCTCTTCCTCTATCTCTCTTCTTCTTCCTCCCTCCTCCCCCATATTTATCTATCCTTCCCTATATACTTCTCTCTATCTCTCTCTCCATCTCTACCACTCCCTCCCTCATTCCCCCCCTCTCTCTCCCTCTCAATTTCCTAACCTTCCTCCTTCCCTTTGTGTTTCTCTCTCATGCACTCTCTCTCTCCCCATATTTATCTCTCACTCTCTCCTCCCCTCTCTATTGTCTATATAACCATTATCTCACTCTCCATCTCTCTCTCCTCCCCTCTCTACTCTCTATATCACCATTCTCTCTCTCTCTCCCTCTACCTCTCTTTTTATCCCTCTCTAATTCTCATTCTCTATCTATCATTCTCTATCTCTCATTCCCTATATACTTCTCTATCTCTCTCTCCATCTCTCTCTCCATCCTTCCCTCTCTCTACCTCTCTCTCTCCATCTCCCCACCTTACTCCTCTCTCTCTTTCCCTCTATAATTCTCTCTATCTCACCACTATCTCTCACACACTTCCTCCTCTCTCTCTCTCTCTCTCTTCCTTCCACCCACCTTCCCTCTATCTAACCTATCCCTCTTTGCCTCACTCTCTCTCCCTCTCTCCTCTCTCTTAATCTCTACACCATCCTTCTCCCCCTTCTCTCCCTCTCTTATTATCTCTATCTCACTTCCATCCCTCCTCTCTCTCTATATCACCTCTCTCCCTCCCACCCCCTCCCTCTCTCTATCTCTATACTTATCCCTCCCTCCTCCCCCTTTTCTACCTCTCCTTCCCTATTTATACTTTCTCCCTCTTTCTCTCAATATCTATATTACCCTCCATATTTCCCTCTCTCTCTCACTCTCCCAGTCTCTCCCTCTCTCTCTCTCAGTCCATCCCTCTCTCTCAATATCCCAACCTTCCTCCTCTCTCTCTCTACCTTTATCTCACTCTCTCATTTCCTCTCTACTCTCTATCTCACCATTCTTTCTCTCTCTCTCTCTACTTCTCCCTCTCTATCTCCCTCTCTCCATCTCTACCTCTCCATCCCTCCTTTTCTCTCTCCCTCTCTCTCAATCTCCCCACCTTCCTCCTCACTCTCTCTCTCTCTCTCACTCTCTCCTTTCCTCTTTATTCTCTATCAAGCACCATTCTTTCACTCCCTCCTTCCCTCTCTAATATTCTCTCTCTTCCTTCTTCCAACCCACCTTCCCTCTCTACTTCTCTCTATCTATCCTATCCCTCTATAACTCTCTCTCTGTAATGCCTCGCCACGCAACCCTAGAGGAAGTTTCAATTCACTAAACAAGCGTACTAATTTTTTTTTTTTAAAGAAGTAAAAGAAGTGAATTAAACCCACATGTTCAACTAAATTGACAACCTCCCCTAGGGTTACATAACTGAGATTACTTAAACCCCATTAACCAACAACATTAAAAAAAATACATTGAAAGTAAATACACAAGTAATAACATTTTACATCAAAGAAAAGTACAAGATAAAGATAAAGCATTCATTTATATAAATCAGTTACAAAGGTCTATTACAATCCTCATTCCCAGAATGAGTACAAATACATAAGTCTGAATATTACAAGATCCACCTCATACACAAGATGGTAAAATAACATTATTACAATATGAGATACCAAGTACAAGAATCCTAAAGTAAGCAAAGAGAGATGTCCATCAAGAAGACTCGCCACCAAGTACTGAAGATCAAGGGGACCCAACGGTTATGGTGCATGATCCACCCAACCATGTGGTACCCGAAGGACCAACCCCCATGCTAGGAGATAGTAACCAAGTAACATGGATGAGAAACCTACCACCTCAAACCAAAGGCAAACTCATACTGATAGAAACTGACTCAACCACACATATGCACAATAAAGTCAAAACTCTAATCATGGTTACATTACTTCCAGACATAATATGATCAAGTGTGCTAAAAGAAACATACGCACAACATAACACACGGTGTTATCCTAGATAGAGTGTCATCACAAGGTTTGTCATGAGATATCCTCTGGGCATTCTTCATAGGCTCCGAAAATCCTGGTGGCATCAACCGAATCCCGGCACTCATACAAACTCAAGCGGAATCATCTATCTCTCATAGGGACGAGATAGTGATCTTGCCATTCCAGGCCTTCTCACCCACCCCAAGTCTAAACAAACCCTTGTGCCTATGAGTGAGGTTAACTTATCTTGGTTAATGTGAACTACATCCTAATATGCTAAGTATATTTACTTTAGTTTTCAGTTGTTAAAATCACTTCTGAAGGTTTCCCGGTTTACCTCTTTCGGCTCCGGCCCCTAACAAAAGCCACTCTTCTAATTGGATAACACACTACGAAACTAACTCCAAGGGTTATTCAAGTGCTACAGAATTGAACCAATAAAACTCTCTCCAATCCTAGGAGGCAACACAAAGAATTCCACTCCAATACCTAGGAGGACACAAGATGAATGTAACACAACCCAAGGGAAATCAAACAGTAATATAACAAGGGAATGACCCACATGAACTAGAAGACTTTTACAACCTACTACACAATAATCATTCACAAAATAAAACATTAACGAATACATCAATGAACTCATGCATTGGCAATATAATTTCTATATTTGGTTATTCTAAAACCATGTTCCTATCTAATGCATTTTCGCAGCAAATAGAATAATGCCATTCAAAGTTTACAATTGTAACAATAGATTCCCATAACATAACTATTTTCACAACATATGCTAATCATGGTTAATACTAGACCTAACCAAAATTGATTATCCATGTCATTACATAACCTTATTTTAACAAAATATTAAACCCATACTGGTCAAGACAATCTTCTCATATTTAAATTTACTTAAGCACTTATTAAAATCAAAACGTTTATCGTAATCCAAATGAAATTAATTATGCAACGAAATTCTTAAATAAAATTAAATCTACCATATATATAATATTAATTAAATTCTATATATATATATATATATATATATATATATATATTAAAATATTATATATATATATTCATATATAATAATAAAAAAATACATATTATATATATATATACAAATTAAAATTATATATATATAAAGTAAATTAAATTAAAATAAAAATAACCTTAAAATCGAAATAAAATAAAACAAAATTAAAAAAAATTGAAAACAATTAATAAAAAAAACTTAATTCATAAAACAAAATTAATAAACAAAAAAATCTAAAGCCGACAGCACGTATTCATGGCGGGACCGGACGGTACCTCGTCCGACGGACGGTACCGCCGGTACCGCAGTCCCATCAGTGTTAATGCCGACTGTACACTGTGTACAGTCGGTCGGTAGGCTACGTAGGGGCCGCAGTCCCCAATGAACAATGCACCCCCCGTACGGGTGGCGCACTGTGTAGTGGGTACTGTGTACCCACTGTACATAAAGCACAAGGGTGGGGGCCGAGCCCCCCCACCAAACATTAAAATTTTTTTATAAAAAATTCCGAATGACAGAAAATTTCGAACGGACAAAAATAATTTCGGACGAAATAAAATTCGGACGAAAAATAATTTCGTACACAGGTACGATATGTCAGGCCGTACGCGGCCAATAGAAAATGGCATAATACAATTTAAATAACAAAAATTTTATATATATAATAATGTGGATTGTATATATCATTTCTAGAAAATGGTATATGCAATGTATATTATTATACATGTAATTTTTTTTTCCAGAATTTTCAAAACTAGGGTAATCGAAGAAAAAAATGTATAAACAACCAAAAAATAATTTTCTTTTGCAACCATAGAAAACTTTCCAACAAAGATTAAATTCAGAAAACAATAAAACCATTCCCTTTCCTTTGTGTTTTCAAAAATTTCAATGACACAAGAATAATGATTCAAAGATCTGGTTTTCTCTTCCACCATTTTTCTAATAGGGTTTGCATTTCCAAAATAAATAAATCTGAATATCAAATTAATGGAGTTTAACCTAGGGTTTCAAGAAAATTCCCCATTTGCAAATTTCTTCAAATTTAAACAACTAGGTTAAACTAGAAATATTAAAACAAGAAATAAAAAGGAAAACCTGGTTATTTGCAGCCACCAAGATTATTGATGCAGACTTTCCTTTGAGCTCTTCACAATTCTTTTTCCACAATCCCAAGAAATTTCCAGCAAGCTTCAATCCACTAATTCCACCTTCTTTATAGAATTTCTCTCCCTTTTCAATTTAATTCTTCAACCAGAAATAAATTTTTAAACTTTCATCAAAAATTTTCCAACAATTTTCCTGCCTGTCCAAAAAAAACAAGCAAGAAGAATCCCCAAATTTTCTGCCCTCAACTTATAAAATAACAATTCCAAAATAACCTAATGTAACCCTAATTCACTTTCAAATGCAAAAGTTGAATTTACAAGTTAATTTCATTTCCCCTTTTTCAAAGGCCCTAACTTTTGACTTTTAATTAAAATTACAATTTCACAATATTCCCTTTTTGATTTAATTTAAACTTTACAATCAAATACAATTACATAATTATATAAACTATCTAATAACTAAATTCAAACACAAGAGATTTAAATTTAATTAAATAAACAATTTTAACTTTAATTAACTTACTCACAATTATTTATTAATTAAATTTAATCCCTTGAGATTTAAATCTAATTAAATAAATAGTTTAACAAACTAACATACTTTCAATTATTTAATAATTTAATCCAACTCCATGAGATCTAAATTTAATAAATTAAATAATTCAACTTTAATAAGCTTACTTACAATTATTTAATAATTAAATTTAATCCCTTGAGATTTAAATTTAATTAAATAAATAATTTAAGTTTAATTTCCATAATCTATTTAGATATAACCAAAGAGCATAATATTAAATACTATAAAATCACCATTTCTTCCAGCTAATGCAATATTCAAAAGACCAAATCAAAGGGTAGGGTGTAGACCTGACACATGTTACCAAGTTACTGTCTCCCATTCAACTTAACCGTTGGATTGACACACTCAAACCTGTGGAACCAGGTGGAGTCGATGTCATGTACCTACAACCTATAATCAACTAATCAACATAATATATGCAGTATATAATTCACACCGTGAAGAAGAAATCTCATAATCGCAGGGCGCTCGCAAGCGAGTGATGCAATTCCGTCTCCTTCACCAATACACTCATCCAAGACTGACACTAATGTCATAAAAATAGTTTCATAAATAATCACATGATAATTCTACTGTCAGCATTCATTCATCAAAGCATGTAAAATCAAATCAGATAATCACATCACATAGTAATAGTTTGTCGCTCAAGAGTAGCGATCAAAATATCATAATAAAATATGTCCAGTATCTCAGTAGCTGTAATCCAAGCAAAGCATAAACAACATGAAAATAGAAGCAAAATGGAGGGGTATTACACTCTCCCTCCCTCCCTCCTCTCTCTCAATATCCCCACCTTCCTCATTCACTCTCTACTTATATCTCTCTATTACCTCTCTCTCTCCTCTCTCTCTCTCTCTCTCTCTCTCTCTCTCTCTCTCCTTTTCACCATCTCTCTCAATCTACCAAACCCTATAGAAAATATAATAAATCATAATCCCTATACCCTAAACCCTACTCTCATCCCTCATACCTATGCCCTATACCCTCAACCTTATAACCTAAACCCTAAACATTATCCCTCAACCATAAACTTAAACCCTAAAACCTCAATCCTAAACCTAATACCCTCAACCTGATACCCTCAAACTTAAACATTATCCTCAACCCTCAACCCTATACATTAAACCCTACACCCTACACCCTCATCCCTATAACCTATACCCTACACCTTATAACCTAAACCCTAAACATTATCCATCAACTCTACATCCTTAACCATATACCTTATACCCTCAACCATATGCCCTATAACCTATACCCAATATCCTAAACCCTAATTCCTATACCCTATACACTTAACCTTGACCCTCAACCATAAACCCACAACACTGAACCCTATACTTTATCCCTAAATGCTACATTCAACCTTGTTCCCACAACCCAGAACCCTCAACCCTAAACCCAATAACCTCAACCATAAACCTAATATCCTAAACCATAACCCTATACCCTATACACTTAACCCTATACCTTGAACCTTAAACACTATCCCTCAATCCTCAACCCTTTACCTTAAACCCTAAACCCTACACCTCAACCCTTATCCCTATCTATCTCTCTCTTCCTTACACACATCTTCCCTCTCCACTCTCTAACATATCCCTATCTACCTTTCACTCTACCTCCTTCCTCTCTCTCAATATTTCCACCTTCTTCTCTTTCTCTCTCTCCACTTCCCTATCTACTTTTATTGATATCACTTTATCTCTCCCTCCCCAGCTCTCACTCTCTCTCTTCCTTCCTCCCATCCACCTTATCTCTCTACCTCTCTATATCTAACATATCCCTCTCTAACTCACTCTCTCTCCCTCCATCCTCTCTCTCTCTCTCAATCTCTCCACCCTCCTTCCCCCTTCTCTCTCTCTCTCTCCCTCTCTCTCATTCTCTATATCTCACTTCTTTCTCCCTCCCTCCTTCCCTTTTTGTATATATCACCTCTCTCTCTACTTCTCCCTCACTCATCCCCCTCTCTATCTCTCCTTCTCTATATAATTCTCTCTATATATTTCCATCACTACCTCTCACTCCCTCCTTTCCTCTCTCTCCCTCTCTCCCCCATCTGTCTCTCACTCTCTCCTTCCCTCTCTACCCTCTATCTCACCATTCTCTCTCTCTACTTCTCCCTCTCTCCATATCTACTTCTCCCTCCCTCCTTCCCTCTTTCTCCATCTCTCTCATTCTCCCCACCTTCCTCCCTCTCTCTCTCCCATATTTCTCTCTCTATACCTCCCCCATATTTCTCTCTCACTCTCTTGTTCCCTCTCTACTATCTATCTCAGTATTCTCTCTCTACTTGATCCTCTTTATCTCTCCTTTCATATATAATTCTCTCTATTTATCTCTCCATATCTACCTCTCCCTCCCTCCCTCTCCCTCTCAAAATCTCCCCACCTTCCTCCTCCTCCTCTCTCTCTCTCTCTCCCATATTCCTCTCTCACTGTCTCCTTCCCTCTCTACTCTATATCTCACCATTATCTCTCACTCTCCCCCTCTCCCTCACCCTCCTTTATCTCTCTATATCACCTATCTCTCTCCCTCCTTACCTTTCCCTTCCCTATATTTATATCACTCTCCTTCCTTCTCTACTCTCTATCTCACCATTATCTCTCCTTCTACCTCAATCTCCAAAAACCTATACCAAATATCCTAAACCCTAATCCATATACCCTCTATACTTAACCCTATACCCTCAACCCTATACCCTCAACCCTAAACCCTCAACCCTCAACCCTCATCCCTATAACCTATACCCTCAAACTTATACCCTAAACCTAAAACATTATCCCTCAAACCTATACTTAAACCCTAAACCCTACATTCAATCTTATACCCTACACACTAAACCCTAACTCCAATACCCTCAACCATATAACCAATATCCTAAACCCTAATCCCTATACCCTATGCACTTAAACTTATACCCTTGAAACCCTAAACACTATCCCCCAACCCTCAACCATCATCCCAATACCATATACCTCAAGCTTATACCCTACACCCTCAACCTTATAACCTAAATCATAAACATTATCCCTCAACCCTATACTTAAACACTAAAACCTAAACCTTAAACCCTTAATCCTAAACATGATATCCTCAACCCTATATGCAATATTCTAAACCCTAATCCCTATATCCTATACACTTAACCATATACTGTCAACCTTGAATACTATCCCTCAATCCTATACCTTAAATCCTAAATCTTGAACCCTCAACCCTCATCCCTTTACCCTATACACTCAACCTTATACTATAAACCCTAAACATTATCCCTCAACTCTATACTTAAATCCTAAACCCTACACTCTCAACCCTTGACCCTATACCTTATACTCTCAAGCCTATACCCTAAACCCTATACCTAATATCCTAAACCCTAATCCTTATAGGCTATACACTTAATCCTATTCCTCTCTACTCTCTATCTCACCATTCTCTCCCTATATACTTCTCTCTATATCCCTCTCCATCTCCACCTGTCTCCCTCTCTCTAAATCTCCCCTGCCTTCCTCCTATCTATCTCTCCCATATTTCTCTCTCTCTCTCTCTCTCTCTCTCTCTCTCTCTCTCTCTCTCTCTCTCTCCTTATCTTTCTCTATCTCACACATCTCTCCCTCCCTCCCGCCTTCCCTCTCTAATTTTCTCTATCTCCCCATCTCTCTCTTCCTTCCTCAACCCTATACCTTATACCCTCAACCTTATAACCTAAACCTTGAACATTATCCCTTAACCCTAAAATTTAACCCTAAATTCTATATTCAACCTTGTTGTACTTTAAACCCTAAACCTTGAATCCTAACCCCAATACCCTCAATCCTATACCCAATATTCTAAAGCCTAATCCTTATACCCAATACACTTAACCCTATATGCTCAACCTTGAACATTATCCCTCAACCCTCAATCGTATACCTGAAACCCTAAAATCTAAACCATAAACCCTCATCCTTATACTCTATACACTCAACCTTATACCCTAAACCCTAAACATTATCCCTCAAACCTATACTTAAAACCTAAACCCTACACTCTCAACCCTTAAACCTATACCTTATACCCTAAACCTTACACCCTAAGACCTATACCCAATATCCTAAACCCTATATACTTAACCTTATACCCTCAACCCTTAACCCCCAACCCTATACTTAAAACCTCAACCCTACATTCAACCGTGTAACCTAAAACCTCAACCATCAAACCTATATCTAATATCCTAAACCCTATGCTAAATATCCTAAACCCTGATTCCTATACCCTATATACTTAACCCTATAGCCTCAACCTTGAACACTATCACTCAACCCTCAAACCTCTACCTTAAACCCTAAATCCTAAACCCTACACTATCAAACCTCATCCCTATACCATATAAACTCAAACTTATACCATAAGTCTTGAAAATTATCCCTTAACCCAAAAATTAAACCCTAAGTCCTACACTCTCAACCCTTAACCCTATAACTTATACCCTAAACCCTACACCCAAAATTCTATACCCAATATCCTAAACCCTAATCCCTATACCCTATACACTTAACCTTATACCCTAAACCCTCAACCCTAAAGCCAATACCCTCAATCCCATACTGAATATCCTAAACACTAATTGCTATATAGGGGTGTAGGATGGATAACCAAAAAATCCAATGAGGGTATGTGGGTAGGAGAAGGAGATGGGTGAGAAAGGAGGAGGATATTGTTTATCCAACCCTACTGTAACAACCTGAACTGAATAGGAAAGTAAGAGATATCTATTCTTTGGCCCATACAATTAACCCTAAACCTTCAACCATAAATACTATCCCTCAACCCTCAGCCATATACCTTAAACCATCAACCCTAAACCCTCATCCCTCATCCCTAGAACTTATACCCTCAACCTTATACCCTAAACCCTAAACATTATCCCTCCAACCTCTACTTAAACCCTAAACCACACATTCAAATTTATACCCTACACCCTAATCCCTAAGAAAGTAATAACCTGAAACCTATAACCAATATACTAAACCTTATACCCTTGAAATCGTGAACAGTATCCCTCAACCCTCATCCCTATACCTTATACCTCAAGCTTATACCATAAAACCTGAACATTACCCCTCAAACCTCAACCCTTAACCCTATAATTAAAATCTACATTCAACCTTAAACCCTAAACCCTAAACCCTAAACCCAATACCCTCAACCCTATACCCAATATACTAAACCCTAATCCCCATACTCAATACACTTAACCCTATACACTCAACCCTGAACACTATCCCTCAACCCTCAACCCTATATCATAAACCCTAAACCTTCAACCTTCAACCCTCATCCCTATACCCTATACCCTCAACCTTATAACCTAAACCCTGAACATTATCCCTCAACCCTATAATTAAACCCTAAACCCTCATTCCTAATCCCAATACCCTCAACCCTATACCCAATATTCTAAACCCTGATCCCTATACCTTATACACTTAACCCTATACCCTCAAACTTGAAAACTATCCCTCAAACCTCAACCCTATACCTTACACCCTTAACCCTCATCCCTATACCCTATAACCTCAACCTTATACCCTAAACCTTGAACATTATCCCTCAACCCTATACTTAAACAGTAAACGCTACACTCTCAACCCTTAACTCTATACTTTATAACCTAAACCCTACACCCTAAACCCTATAAATAATATCGTAAACTCTAATCCCTATACACTATACACTTAACCTTATACCATCAACCCTAAACATTATACCTCAACCCTCAACCCTCAACCTTATACTTAAACCCTAAACCCTACATTCAACCTTATTCCCTAAACCCTCAAACCTAAACCTAATACCCTCAACCCAATACCCTCAACCCTATACCCTATAAACTTAACCTTATACCCTTAACCCTAAACACTATCCCTCAACCCTCAACCCTATAACTTAAAACCTAAACCCTAAACCTTCATCCCTCATCCCTATACCATATATCCCTAAAATTTATACCTAATATCCTAAACCCTAATCCCTATACGCTATACACTTAACCCTATAACCTAAACCCTATACCTTAAACACTAAACCTTACACCCTTAACCCTCATAGGAGGAGAGAGAAAGAGGGGGGTGGGAGGGATGGGGGAGAGAGAGATGGAGGGAGTGAAAGGGGAGATAAATATAAGTAGAGAGGGAAGGAGAGGAAGAGAGAGGATAGATAAAGATTAGATAAGGATAGAGGGAGTGAGAGAGAGGGAGTGTAATGCCCCGCCATGCAACCCTAGAGGAAGTTTCAATTCACTACAAAAGCATACTAATTTTTTTTTATTAAAGTGAATTATACATACAAGTTCACCTATGATTGACAACATCCCCTAAGGCTACGTAACCGAGATTACTAAAATTCCCATTAACATACATCACTATAATTACAATGCAATAAATAACACAAGTGATATACATTCATTCAACATAAATAAATACCAAGATAAGAAGATACATCCATAACATATATCCATTACAAGAATAACTGATTACAACACTCATTCCCAGAATGAGTCATAAATACATAAGAGTTACAATTACATAAATCCACCTCATAATTACAAGAGGGGTAAAATCAACTTATTACATTTTGAAATACAACAGTGCTAGAAAAGAATAACAAGATCCGTGAGCTGTCCAACTGGATGTCTCGCCTCCACGTACAGAAGATCAATGGGGACCCAATGGTTTTGGTGCATGTTCCACCGAACCAAGTGGTACCCAAAGGCCCACCCCCCATGCTAGGAGATAGTAACAATGCAACATGGACAAAGAATCTACTACCACTAAATAAAGGTAGACTCATACTGACATAACCAAACAATTGCAATAAACAAGTACAACTCAAACATCACTGACATAGGTCACATTGCTTCTAGACATAAAATAGATCAAGTATGTTCAAAGAACCATACACATAAAACAATGAACAATAGTTGTCCTAGATAGAGTGTCATCGCATAGTAGTCATGAGATCTCCTCTGGGCATCCTTCATAGGCTCTGGTAATCCTAGTGGCCTCAACCAAATCTCGACCCCCATGCTCACTCATGCGGCATCAAATACCTCTCGTACTGACAAGATAGATGACTATGCCATTTCAGGCCTTCTCACTCATCCCAAGTCTAAATGAGCCCTTGTGTCTATGAGTGAGGCTTAAATTATCTTGATTAGTGTGAAAGGCATCCTAATTATCTAAGTACATTGATTTAATTATCACTTGATTAACTCACTTCTGAAGGTTACCTGATTTACCTCTTTGGGCTTCGACGCCTAATAGAAGCCACTCTTCTATTCGACAACACACACCCAAACAATCCACCAAGGGAAACATAAGTGCATACAAACTAGGCATCAATACCACTCTGACACAAGGAGGAAACAAATAAAAGAACTCACTCCAAACATCTTGGAGGCAACAAACACATAGTCCACTCCTTTCACAGGAGGTACAAAACATCCCCGTTCGTGGAAACTGGGTAAATACTGAATAGACACCATGCACTACCCAAGGGAGAAAACAACAGGTTGACATAAAGAATCAACAACCCTCATCCTCTAAGATCTTTTGGAAGACTTACAAATTTTGGACCAAAACTCAATCCCATATCCCACAATGCAACTAGATGACATAGCTACAAAGAGCATTCAAGTCATTAATCAAATCTAATATTTGGATTTCCTAAATCCATACTCATCCAATAGGTAGTGTTGGCAAAGTCAAAGACACGATAACTAGATCATCTGAAATAATCATAAACCTTATTTCCTCTTTCATTATTGGAAATCTAAAACAATTAAACTCACTTCCCTTTACGGAATATAGAGAAAATAAATCATTTAAGATAATCATGAGGAAGTTACTATTTTTGGATATACTAAATCCATATCTCTTTCATATTCCAATCACAATGATTCAATTAATCTAATAGAAATTAATAAATAAAATAATTGATTGGCTCATCAATATAAACAATTCCTTAATTAACTTTTAATACAACATAAAACTATTGCAAACAATCTTTTCAATTTTCTATCCAGAGTCTATGTCTCTTCAACTATCCATTTAAAAACATGCAATTTCATCAATGTATAAAAATATCTTTTGGCTTATCTATTTAACCATGCATTCATATTGTTTCCAATTAAATCTCATTAATTAAACAAACATTCAAATATAAATATTCCTACAATTCTTCAATTATATTAACCACTACCACTTAACATGCATGCATTTAAATACATATATACACTGTATATAATTTAAATGTTTATTTAAAAATTCACAAATAATCACATTTGAACTAAAATCATTTAAATATAAAATTATACATATAAAATACATATACATCAGATAATTATATTTTATTAAATAAGTACATTATTTAATAAAACATATTAAAATTCAATAAATAGTTTCCAAAAACTTATATTATTTAAACATTTAAATAAAACCAAAATGTTTTATAACATTATTTCATGAAATACAAATTTACACATTACCCATATTATTTATTTCATTAACCCAATTTAAACAAATGATATATAAATATATCATACTACTTACACACTATATTCATTATCCATTTTATTAACTATAGATATTTAATATTTATCAAATTATATTGAAATAAACAAATACTATTCACAAACCCTAAAAATTCTTATGAAAGCGCAGACGAATTCGACCAAGGTTTGAAATCATATACTAAACAAAAAACGGAATAAGATAATTTCCGTACGTGCTGAAAGGAGAATGGGTGGATGAAACCAGGGTTTTCCATTCATGGCGCTGCAATCAAACAATGAGCGCTCCAATATATTTGGGAGAGGGGCAGCCGAGTAAACCCAACCGACCCTCTTCCCAAACACCTTGGGTGCGGGCGGCGGCGACTAAGGAACAAGGGGACTGTGGAGGGGAGGTGCGGAGGGTCTGCCTCCACACAGTGCTCCCATATGGGGGCAGCTGTGGGGAGGTAGATCCTCCCCAACCCCCAAACCCCAATACAAAGCCAACTGCGAATTGAAATTCGCATGAACAACAAGTAAAATTCGCTAAAAAAAATAGCGAATAAGAAACTCACCTCCCAATAAATTTGATGGGTATTGCCGGCGCAAATACAATTTAAATTCAAAATTTTAATTAAAATCAAAACTGTATATATATATTATATATATATATATAAATTCATATATATATATATATATATAAACGGATTTAACCCAATAAACAAATTGGGGAAAATTTGAAATAATATTCACCTATAGGTGAAATTATGCAAATTTTTTAGAGAACATCCAAATTTCATAGAGGTTTATAATTCATTCTTCTAATCCATTTCTTGAATTCCTAAACAATAAAAGAATCAATAAAACTAAAAAGAAACTAGATTACTTCCAGAAGCTTTCAGATCTTCAAGTTTTCTCCACCCAATTTCTACAGAGGGTTCTCAAAATAAATTTGATTTTCTACAGAGGTTTTAAATTTTCCAAAATTGATCTAATGTGTTGCTCAACCTCTAGGTTTGATTCAAATAACAAAACAATCCATTTCCTCAAATAAGTTAAATTCTACAAAGGTTTTCACAATTTTACTGAAGAATTTTCTCAGAAAAACAAAAGCTTGAAATTTATTTATTTCCTTTCTTCTAATAACAAATTTCTTTTCTAAAACAAATTTATCAAACAAATCTTAAATCACTACTATTTTAAAAGCAACTAAGAACAATAAAAACACATAAGAAAACCTGGTTCAAGAAGCTATAGGAAAAGATGAATTTCTGTTGCAAGCCTCGTCCATAGATCTCCTGAATTTTCTTCATTAGTGCAATGAATCCAATCCAAAAACTCCAACAAATGTAGCCAGACTTTTCTCAAATCTATTCTACCATCAAAATTTCTTCGAACCCTTCTTTGTGCAATTTCCCCAAAAAAATCCTTCACTGCTATGAAAATGAATTCCTCTCCCAAAAAACTTCTCCCTCAAAATTAAAACATGCATTCCTCATAAATCAAAAATATCTAATACAAGCCTAATTCACATTGCATGCAAATTAGATATTAATTTCAATTTCAATTTTCGAAAACCCACTTTCAATTTAAAATGCAATTTCAAATAATAAATTAATTTCCAAAATTGAAACTAATTTCCCATATAAACATTTAATTACAATTTCCAATTTAATTCCCACAAGTTGAAATTAATTTCCAAAATTTAATTTTAATTCTTTTCTTTCCTTTCATTTTCTTGCATCACATTTAATTAATTAATTTAATTATTTAATAACTAAATTCATCCTTTTGGATTAAATTTAATTAATTAAATAATTAAATTTAATCAATTAATTTAAATAGTAATTTCAATCAACAAGATATAATTTTAATTAAATAACCATCAACATGATTAAATGCAATAATTCTAACAAATTGATTAAATAAATACACACCTTTCAGAGTCAAATAATATTAAAATAAGGTAAACATGACTCAACAAACAAAACAGACGACACACTAAGGCTAGGGCGTAGACCTGACACATGTTATCTAGCTACTATCTCCCGTTCAACTTAACTGTTGGATCAACATGCTCAAACCTGTGAAACCAAGTGGAGTCGATGTCATGTACTTGCAACCTGAAACCAAATAAACAACCTCATATAATATATCCAACATATAATACACATCGTGAAGAGGAAATCACGAATTCGCAGGGCGCTCGCAAGCGAGTGATGTAAAACCATCCTCTTCACCAATACACTCATCAAAGATTGACATTAACATCATAATCAATAATCTCATAATAAAATCTCATGCTAACTCTACAACGTCATTAATCCATAATGCATGTGAAACAATAATTAGATAACCACATCACACAATATAGTCTATCGCTCAATGAATAGTAACCAAATAGACACACAAGATAAAGTATTTGAATATCTAGAAACATAAATCAACGCAAAACAAGGACACACTATCCAATCCAGAGAGAAAAACGGAGGGGTGTTACAGGGAGATGAGAGAGAGGTGAGATAGAGAGCAATATAGAGAGTGTGGTAGGGAGTGATGGAGGAAGAGGAAAGTAGAGAGGGAAAGGTAAGATAGAGAGAAGTAGAGAAAGACAAAGATAGAGGGAAGGAGGGAGGGAGGGAGAGAGAGGGGAAGAAGGGAGAGGTAAAGAGGGATAGGTGAGATAAAGATAAGTAGAGAGAGAATGGTGAGATATAGAGAAGGAGAGAGTTACAAAGAGGGAAAGAGATAACTTTGATATATAGAGAAGAGAGTTAGAGAGAAAGAGGGTGAGGAAGGAGGGAGAGAGAGGTAGATGGAGGGAGAGGATATATATAGAGTAGATAGGGTAAAAAGTAGGGAGGGAGAAATAGGTGAGAGAGAGAGAGAGAGAGATGGAGGGAGAGGTAGATAGAGAGAGGGAAAATGGATATAAAGATAATTAGAGAGGGAAGGAGAGGTGGAGAGAGAGATAAGTAGAGAGGGAATCAAGGAGGGAGGGATGGAGAGGTGTAGAGAGAGTGGTAGGGAGTGATGGATGGAGAGGTAGTTAGAGAGGGAAGGAGAGGGAGAGGTATGGATGGAGAGAGTGGGAGGTGAGAGAGAGGTGAGATAGAGAGAAATAGAGAGAGATAGTGGTAGGAAGTGATGGATGGAGAGGGGAGATATAGATAAGTAGAGAGGGTGATATAGTGAGGGGGAGAGAGGTGAGATAGAGATAAATAGACAATGATGGACGTAGAGGTAGGTAGAGAGAGGGAGAGAGGAGATAAAGATAAGTAGAGAGGGAAGGAGAGGTAGAGAGAGAGGATAAATAAAGAGAAGTAGAGAGGGAATGAGGGGGGGAGGGAGAGGTATGGAGGGAGAGAAATGTGAGATAGAGGTGTGTGGAGAGAGTGGTAGGGTGTGATGGATGGAGAGGTAGGTAGAGAGAGGGATTGGGAGATGGAGGGTAGATAGGGAAGTATGGAGGGAGAGAGAGGGAGGTGAGAAAGAAGTGAGATAGAGAGAAATGGAGAGTTGTAGGGAATGATGGAGGGAGAGGTAGGTAGAGAGAGGGAGAGGGGAGATAGATAGAATTATAGAGGGAAGGAGGGAGAGAGAGAAGGAGAGGGGAGATAAAGATAATTAGAAGGGAAGTATAGGTAGAGAGATAGAGAGAAGTATAGCTTGGGAATGAGGGAGGGAGGGAGAGAAGTGAGATAGAGAGGTGTAGAGAGAGTGGTAGGGAGTGATGGATGGAGAGGTAGGTAGAGAGGTATTAGGGAGATAGAGAGTGGAGAGGGAAGGAGAGGTATGGATGGAGAGAGTGGGAGGTGAGAGAGAGATGAGATGGAGAGAGTGGGAGGTGAGAGAGAGATGAGATAGAGAGAAATAGAGAGAGAGTGGTAGTTAGTGATGTATAGAGAGGTAGGTAGAGATGGAGAAGGGAGATATAGATAAGTAGAGAGGGAAGAAGAGGTAGTGAGGGAGAGAGAGGTGAGATAGAGAGAAATAGGAGTGATGGAAGGAGAGAGGAGACAAAGATAAGTAGAGAGGTAAGGAGAGGTAGAGAGAGAAGAGATAGAGAGAAGTAGAGAGGGAATGAGGAAGGGAGAAAGAGATAGGGATGGAGATAAAGGTGAGATAGAGAGGTGTAGAGAGAGAGTGGTAGGGTGTGATGGATGAAGAGGTAGGTAGAGAGGGATTGAGAGATAGAGAGTAGATAGGGAAGAAGAGAGAGAGATATAAGTATGGAGTGAGAGAGAGGGAGTTGAGAGAGAGGTGAGATAGAGAGAAATAGAGAGTGTGGTAGGGAGTGATGGAGGGAGAGGTAGGTAGAGAGAGGGAGAGGGGAGATAGAGAGAAGTAGAGAGAGAGAGAGAGAGTTCTTGAGCTCAAGGGAGAGAAAGTTAGATAAAGGAATGGAGATAAAGAGAGAGAGGGATGGATAGGTGGAGAGGTAGTTCTTGATCTCACAGGAGAAAGAGTTAGATAAAGGGGTGGATATAGTGAGAGAGAGGTCTAGAGTGTAAGGGATAAAAAGTGAGTGAGATAGTGAGAGATAAATAATACAACCTTGATGATTACTAAAATTTGACCTCTTGATTACTAAAATTTGGCATGCTGATTACTAAAATTTGACTATCTAAAAAATTGTAAGATCTTGTAAAAAGTAGAATTTGCATTATAACTCCTAGAGATCCAAAACCACTCTCAAACATCTTGAAACTATATACATGAAATATAACTTAAAGTATAAGAAAGTAAATGTCCATATGTAAATGTCAACATAAATGTTTATTTCATGTAAATGGTTTTCCTCAAAGATAACAAGAAGAAAGAGGAGGAAAAAGAGAAGAAAAATAAATTCAATGTAGACCAAAATATGAGCATGTTATAACACGCTCGTATTTTTTCAATGCATTCACAAAATGTGAGTGCATTATAATGCACTTGTGTCTTTCTTTGGGAATCCCCAAGCCTTAGGATTGGTGTTTTCTTTAGAATAACAAACCAAAGGCTTGGAGTGCCTTCCCAATGTCTAAAGATGTGTTTTTGCAAATTCTATAATATTTTACATAATCACATTCGTACAAAGCATTAGGTTTGCACATGTTTCAAGGTAAAACAAATCAAACACCTAGGAAATGTTAGGATCTCTCTTAGCTATCTAACAATGTATTTTTTTTCATAATTTGACAATGTGAAGCCTTTCATCTTTAATTTCTTTTGTTTGTGTCTTTTTTTTGGTAAAAACGAGTTTTTGGTACTTTTTTCTTTATAAATTAACCGTTCATCGAAATTTCAAATAAATTACACTTTTAGAAACTAGACTCCATTATACAGATTAAAAAAATGATTTTCAATTAGTTTTCAAAATTTATAGGGGTAGCATGATCAAAATTCTATTTTTTAGTTAGTGTCCACTTTAAAAATTAGTAAAAAATCAAATATTCATTAAAAAATTATCAAAAAAATCAGATGTAAACTACATGTTGTTACCTAATTTCTCTTGAAAGCGATTTTAAAATTACCAAAAAAAGTTAACCTTTTGAGGGAGCCACAAAAATTTCTATGTTATGTTTTTTTGACAAAAAAAAAAAACCAAATTCTATGGCTCCCTCTTTTGAACCCCTTAATCTCTACGATTTTAAATAAAATTAGTAGTTTAGAAATTAGACTTAGAGCACTATGATCATTTTTTCTATTGCATCTAAATTTTTTTAGTGTGACTAGCCTTGAAATTTCACATCCAAGGTTGGTATTTTCTGATTTTAGAAAAAACAGTGGCCACTTAAGACCCCTTTTTTACCCCCCATCTTTTTGCAGTTACCCCACCCAATATAAGTGATATTAATAATGACAAAGGCATACAAATAGAAAATAACATAAATTTCCAAAAATCCCATGAGATGATAGAAGAAAAAATGATTGAAATGGTATAGATCATATTGTTTTACAAGAAGGTTCAAAACTATTTGAGGGTCAGTGCAAGATCATGGGGGTCCAAACTAGGCCCTTAAGTGGCAATAGAAATTTAGAAAAATATAGTTAAGAAACTTGAAATAAAAATTTGTATAAGTTATTAACATAATTTGGAAAATATGTAAGAACAAAGTTTGTAGAAAATTGAATGTAGTTTCTTAGATACTAATCTTTTCTTGGGAAAACTGAAATCTTTTTGCTGAAAATTTGAAATTTCAATGCAGTAGTACTAAAGTTTTAGGAAAAAATAAAAAGCAGGTGTATGTCTGGCCAACCTAAGTACAAGAAAAAAAAATATATTTTTTTGAAACTTCCAATATAAGCAGAGGACACATGTCCAGATGTGCCGCATTTTTTTGTAATATTTTTGCAAGTAAATAATTAGTTATGAATTTTTTATTAGAAATTTTTAAAAATATTAAAACTTGTTTGTTTGACCACCATAAACTGGTCACAAATTTATGAAACTCATTTTTTTTATCCTATAGTATGGGAAGCATAGAATGTTACACATATTTCAAATTCAAAAAATGTGAAATCATTTAAGAATTATAGATGTTTTTCAATCAACCTATCAATTAGGAATTTAGTTAAAATGTATGTAGAAAATCAATAAGAATTATCTATATATTTCCAAATAAGGAATATCTTATATTTTTGGAAAGCTAACAATTTTATCAATAAACCCTTTTCCTTTCATCAAATTTGGATAAAACAAGTTTGATATCCATTTTTTGTCATATCACCACTTTTTGGACCCGCATGATCCTGCACTCACCCTTGACCAAATGGTAGAGGAAGCATTCAATAAGAATCTATAATATGATTTTTCTCAAACCCTCTCTATTGCACAAACATAAAAAATTTTTTTCTCAAATGTTAATTGCAGCACCCCCAACTAGAGGTAGACTCCCTAAAATTAAAAAAATCTAAGAAATAAATAGTTGTTGGTATCCATGCTACATTGAATAAAAATATTAGACAAAGGAGGTCTTGCTACTCTCCTTGGGGATAATGAGAGTCATACAATGGAATATAGGGGCTTTAATGATCCTAAAAAAATAGTCTTGATAAAGCATCACCTAGACTCTAGTGAAGGAAACATCATTCTTCTACAATAAACAAAATTCACTAATGATCAGGTACACAAAATCTTTAGAAAATGGAAGAAATGCTAATTTTTACACTCTTTAGCACAAAGAGCTTTAGGAGGCATAGTTATAATATGGAAAGAAAAAATACTTAGATTGAGTTAATACTCTCAATGTAACATTATATGCTCATCAAGGTAAATTATTTTGATCTATGTTTTCAGTTGTTTAATGTTTATGCTCCCATATTAGTAGTCATGAGAAATATCCTTTGGGATTCCATATCCCTAGTTTTATCATAGCTAAAAGAGGAGAAAATTATTATGGGGGGAGACTTAGATGCAATATTAAACCATAACAAATAAAGATGCATAACCTACCCAAAGGTCATGAAAGACTTCAAGGACTTTATACTAGAAAATGATCTATTCGATTGACCCCCTCAAAATGACTCATTCACATGGAAAGATAGGAAAAAATATTTTTTCCTAATTGTAGAAAGGTTGAATAGATTTATAATGTCTACAGAGTGGTCTAAAAAAGTAGCTCCTTTTGAATCATCCATCCTTTCATTCTCAAGATCAGACCACTTTCCTATTCAGTTGGTCTTAGCATCACAAACATCCCATCCAAAATCATCTTTTAAGTTTTAGGTGTTGGGAATTAAGGTCTCTCAAAATTTGTTATTTCCTAGCATGAAAATATTAATTTATTAATGCTTATGATTTTAATTTCTTGTTCATATTAATTTTTCATCTAATATGACTTGGCACTATGAGTTGTCAACATATTGGGAGGTGACATGGGATGTGACATGGATGTTGTGGTCCCCAAAAGGAAATGTAGGCATCCCAATTTCGGAAAATATTCTTTGACATGTGTCAACATCTTTGAGGGATTCTATGATGGTCTTAAGATGGATTCTCGTGGAGATCTTATGATGGATTCTTATGACAATATTATGATGTGTAAGATTCAAATTCTATGACAGGTTGGGCAAGTGTTGGAAGGCATCTTTGCATGAGGAATCTAGGTGCCCAAGTTTGACTATGACAAGTTGTAAGACAATTATTTATTATTAGTCAGTTATGATGGATTCTCTTATAGTTGTAAGTGTTGCCATATGTGATAGATTCTATGATGGTTGCAAGGTGTGTAAGAGCATCTATCATATTTATTTTGGGTAAAAATTGGGTGCCCAAGTATGGAGGCATGTAAGGAGGGTAAGGAATAATTAGAAAAGTGTCATAGGAGTCAAATATGTCTTGGAAAAATGTTGCACATGGATTTGGACACCCATCTCTTGTAGCTTGCTCTAGAAGCTACCTTCATACTTGTATTTCTCTATATATTGGATGTCCTAGAGTGGTTTCGTGAGTGAGTTTTTTTGAAGGTATCGAAGTGCTGTCAGATTTTCTCCAGAAGAGAAAAACGTAGACTCCATGTTAATGTTGTGAGCTTGCAAGTGTATTGTATCCGTATTGTTGTAGATTAATAATGGAAGAATGAATAAGGTGCCCTCTAGGTTTGATTTCATTGATGCCAACATTGGTTGGTAGCTGACTAAGTAAACTATGCATCCACGTTGATCTGGTATTTTGGTCCAAAAATCCTCTCAATAAAAGGGAATTCTATGATTTTTTGATATGTCACTTAGGAGTGTTATTTATAGGTATAAATCAATTTTTAGTGATTTTGTGTGATCTAGTTGAGTTATCCAAGTGACAGATGTTCTGTATTCTTTTGGCCAGTAAGATTAACAACTGTTTTCCCTTTGTGTGTTCCTTATTAGGTTATGACTGACCTAATGTTTGGATGACATGTGTTTTGTGTGCCCAAATGAATTTTGTATTGGGCCAACAAGTCATTTTGAATTTTTGGGTGTTCACACTCAATTAGGTTGACCTAATTGATAAATTAAAACATGACCGCTTATATATGTGTGTGTATGATGGTAACAAAAAGAGTTACATATAAAGATATAGATATAGAATATGGTATATGAGTGAAGCGACGAGAGTAATGGTGCAGAGTGACTGATGGTGATTGTATATCTACAACCAGAGCATAATTTTTGGTATTGTCCATAGCATAACCAAAATTGATTTCTTCACTCTGTAGGTGCACTTTTGTAGATCATTGTTGGCGGTGAGCCTTTCAAGGATAGTGAGTCATGGTAGTGAGTCTTGTAATATCTTATAACTAGTTATAATATATTGTAAGATAATCCTCACTGTGGTTTCTCCCACTTTGGGTTGTACACATAAAAAATACTGGTGTCAATGTGTTATGGTATCTTTTATGTTTTGGTTCAGTATTGTAGCTAGATGTGGATTGATAATTGGATGGTTAATAATTAATTTTTTTAGTAGAATATTGATTCATGCCCCCCTCTCAATATTGGGTGATGTAGTGTAGGAAAATGCATACCCTTGCATTTTCACACTTGTTTGGGCCTACCTTTCTTTATTTATCTTTATTTATGTCTTAATTGGTCCTATTTTTCATCCACAAGCCCAATGAATGATATACTTATATGGATAATCCTGAAAAACTCCAAAGGATAAATGATAATTTAATGATTCTTGCTAAGTGTCCCTGATTTTTGGGGTGGGACTAAGACGCCACCTAGGTCATCTTTGTCCCCCAAAGGTCTTGGGACCCTGGTTTTAAGTGGGCCTTAAATGGGCTCCTTTTTGGAGTCTGTGCCCTGAGTTTCATGCCTCGAGACTAAGATGCCACCTAGGGAATCTTAGTCCCCTTTAAGGTATTTTTGGGATTTAATTTCAAATCTTGGCAGAATTTAGCCTCCTTTAATTAATGAATTCATGTGTCGGCTTGTTGTGGTGTAATTTCAGGATATTAAGAATGGATAAGTATAAATACAAGGTTCATTTATTCATTTTCATCCTAAGCATTCAAGTATTCATTCCTAAGGAAATTTTATGAGATCAAGATCAATTCATCAAACATTTGGAGCCATCATCAAGATTCAAGCATCATATCAAGGATATTGATGAATCATGTTTGTTGTTGTGCTAACAATTATGATGCAGGGTTTATGATTCAAGCAAGTGTTTCATGGAATATCTACATCATTCAAGATGGAGTTAAGAACCACATCTGTTGCAACCATTTAAAGCATATTTGTAGCACCTTACTACAAGGTTTTGGTGAGTTGCAACATAGTGTTTTATTCATTGATCATTTCCCTCCATTTTATTATACTTGAAGGTTTAATTACCAATAAGGGGGTTGACCAAGGCAAACCCCCATTCACTAAAAATCAACAAGTTTTTCCTCTCTTGCATATTTGTGTTTGTATATTTAGGTTGAAGACTTGAAGATAATTTGAAGCACAAAGTTGCAAAGTTGTAAAGTTGCATAGAAAAGTTGTAATCTTCACAAAAACTCACCTATATGATAGATCTCAAAGTTTTAGGATCTAAGACCAAAAAAGAAGGAAGTACAAAAATCAAGCCTCAGGACCACACTCGGAGATTCCAAAAATTTAGATCGAGACTAAGATGGTAGAAATGGAATCTTAGTCCTCCAAGTGGAATTTTGTAAAGATTCTATCAAATCTGGTTCCAACATCTGAAGATTTCACATCTACCTCAAAAAGTAGCAATGGGACCAATAAGGTAGTAAGGGGCATCTTAGTCCTCCCTAGCACATTTTTACAACTTCTTTGCATTTTTGGAATCCTCATTACATTTCTAGAAATCCTAGGTACACATACCCTAACTTTATATTTCATAATTTCATCATTTACATCCTTCATTTATCTTGCATTACTAGGTTTTGTGAGTTGAATGTTAAGTTGTCTTTTCTAAGACTTTTCTTGGTGGTGAACCCTTCAAAACCTAAAAGAACTCCTCTTAGGTCTTCCTTGTTGATAATTGAAGTCCTCACCCTCTGGGTTGATAGTCAATCCAATTTGAGATCCTAGGTCATCTTTGAATGACAAAAGGATAATAGTTGTGTTCTATGACCTAGGTTATAATGCACCCATTTTCATATGGTTTAGGTGTATTCAATAATTGGTATAAGAGATTGGTTACTCTGAAAAAGTCTTATCACTTGAGGAAGGTCTCAAACTTTGAATACATGGCTGGAAAATGCTATTATGTTCCTCTGGAAGAAAACTCTGCATCTGTGATGAAATCAATGTTGCTCTTGAGGAATTGGAAAAAAGCGAGGATGAGAAAGAAACTTTGAAAGGAAATATGAAGGAAGCAAATGATTGCATCAGGATGTTGAGAGAGAAGATCAAAAATTTCAAGTAAAGCATAGAGAAGTTAGTGATCAGTTAAAAAAGGCCAATGAGGACATTACTGGATTGAAAGTGGAATTAGAGGAAGAGAAACAAATTAAAGAATGTCAAAAAATTGAGATTCAAAATGAAATGCATGAAAGAGACAGGATTCCAAGGAGTTTGGTAAAGAAGTATGAAAAGGAGATAACCTTTCTTGTGTTTAAAGATGAATGCATAATTGAGGCCATAGAACCCAAAATTCGATGGATTGAACCTCTAGGATATTAGATTGAAGAACAAATGGTGGAGAGGTACATTGAGATTCTGTTGGACAGTCCTAAGGACTCCTCTCTAACTAAGAATGGTACATATAAGGAGAAATATACTGAAGTACATTTGGAGGCTACTGCATCTTAAAGAAGAAAGAAGGTCGAAGCCTTCTTCTGAGGTCAAACATATACTAAGGATTATATAGAATAGTTGAAGGAGGCCTTTGATGAAACGAAAGCCAAACTTGCTAAACAACCCTTTGAACCTAGAAAATTAGGAAGACTATCTTTCAGTGCTACACCAGTGCCTATCTCTAGCTCTTCGACCCCTAGTGTTTCCAATGTTGTGAAAGGGAAGAGGAAAGAACAAATTTATCCTTCATCTATTGATGTTTCTACCCCTATTGGTCCCAGTACTAGGGCATCTAAGAAGGACATACCTATTGCTACACCATCTATTTCTTCAAGAAGAAGAAGAGTGAAACAAAAGGCTGTCAAGAAAAGAACCTTGAGTGATGCTATTGAGGAAGAAATTGAACTTGTCTTAGAAGAAGAGCATGAACTAAAAAACAATTGGAGTAGTTTCTCTGATGAAGGAGCAAAAACCAGAGTTTATATCTCCATTGATGAGGAGACATAGGAAGAAGAGGATGCTTATCAAATTCATGTGCATGCAAAGAATAATAAAGAAGGCTCATCTGATCCTATGGAGGACACGCCTGGTTCTCCTCTGGTAAGTGATCAACCACCCTTAATTCTTGGAGCCTTAGTAAAAAATATGATTGGCAATGAGCTTATGCCAACTACTGAGTTATATAATAAGGTTAATAATGAAGGGAAATAAATCATCATAAATTCTTTTATTTAGTACATAGTTGTTTGTAATATAAACATGAATACCATACAATGAGAAGTTACTGAAAATGTGTGAAAAGAGTTAGTACTTAGAAGGCAAGAGCCCTTAAATATTGAAGACAAGATGAGAAGTGAAGCCTTAAAATCTTTTAGCTCAACTTTTTTAGAGATACAAGCTGTAAATATTCTGATATAATGTTCTACATTATTTAGAGTCAAGCATAGAGTTAATATGTTAATGACCAAGTAAGATGACTATGTGGAAAAATTAAGGCAAGAAACTCAAGATGTGATCATGAAATTAGTAAGGAGCTATGAGACAAGAACCAGTTCTTCATTTCACATTGCTTAGACACAAGAATATGCTACTATTGTAGAAGTAATTGATAACCTAGTCTTGGAGACTGTTGATGAGACACTTGTTGCTTCAAAGATCCCTCCCCCTTTGACTAACACAGAAGAAAGTACCAGTAAGTGGTTTGATGATCACCATAAAGATCAATCCAATGAAAAGAGAGAACATCAAGAATCTACCAGAAATAGGGAAGAGAAAAACAAAGATGAAATTGAAGGGAGTAAGAAAAAAAAGAAGAATAGTGACAAGGATGAAAAGGATAGAAGGGAGAAAGAAAATAGAGATAAGTCCTCTGGAAATTCATCCTGAGAAGAAGAAGAAAAAGAGAAGGAAAAATAAGAAAAATAAAATGAAGAAGAAAAAATAAAGAGGAAGATAAGGAAGCTAATCTAGATGAGAAGAGCAAAGGAGAAATTTGCAAAGGTCTTGAACCATGAAATAAATCCAAAGAATCATCCAGAAGTACCCTTAAAGGTCTTATTTCAAGGAAAACTATATTTCAACCTATGCTTCCACCACAGCTAGTCAAACTGCCATCACACCCAAGTTATGTAGACTTGACAAAGATTGCAGCCAATGATAAAATAAAACTAAGTGACACTTTTCTTAGTTCTATCACACAAGAATTTAAGGAATCAAAAGGGAAATGAGTTGATAAATGAAGCCATAAAATATTTACAAGAGACAACCCCCAATGTTATATCATATAACTCTTTAAATCCTATTGAAAATTTGAGGCTTATAGTTGATTGAGTTAAAGAGTACACATCCAACCTTAAGGTACAAACTGTAAGAGAAGTGAGTTGAGTCTACTAGATAAAATACTATTGTTTCTACAAGACAAGTATACAATTGCACATGAAAATGCTATGCAAGCTCTGAAAGAGGTAAGAGAATGTGATGAAGAAGCCCAAATGCTATTTGTTTACTACATGAAGTGGTCAAAAGCCACTTGAGGTATCGAGGTATTAATGGAATTGATTGAGTCTCAACTTACTGATGCTTCTAGAGATTATAAGATTTTAGATGATAGAAACTATGTTAGGTGTGTTTCTGTTTTATATCTTCAAAGAAAAAAATTCATCTTGTAGAGGCAGAAATAATATGTTATAAGATGATATGCCCAACTTAGAGACCTGGTTATGTCCAAACATCTCTCTATATCAAATGTGTTGATAAAAGTAGAAAAACTTGAAGAAATGAAAATTATTCCATCCACTCTGGAAGAAGGAGAAGAATTTCTAGTGGAATTAGAATCTCTGCATAAAACTCTTTCTAGGGAAAAATGAGCCTAGGATGATGGAAAGCTAGCTTTGGAAGTGATTCTCAAGGAGTTACAAGGTGCCCCCAATTCCTGATTTGAAGTTTATTTTCTCATTCCTTTGTCCTTTATGTCAAAGGGGTAGAAGAGGAGAAGAGGAGAAGAGGAGAAGAAGAGAAGATTATGTATAAAGAATGTTGTGTTTGTGTCTTGTATATATATTAGGGGGAGTTGAGCATAATTTTGTTTTGAAGAAAGTCTCATTTTTGGCACATGTTTCCATCAATGACAAAGGGAAAGATTGTTGGAAGAATGAAGAAGGGGCCCTCTAGGTTTGTTGTCATTGATGCCAACATTGGTTGGTAACTAACTAAGTAAACTATGTGTCCATACTGATCTGATATTTTGGTCCAAAATCCTCTCTATAAAAGGGAATTGTATGAGTTTTTGATATGTTTCTCAAGAGTGTCAGTTACAGGTATAAACATGTTTTCAACAATTTTGTGTGATCTGGTTGAGTTATCCAAGTGATAGATGTTCATTATTCTTTTGGTTGATAAGGTTAATAATTTTTTATTGGACCATAGTTGTCGTTGCACCAAAAGATTGACCTATTAATGTTTGATACAACTGCCAAAGTTAATGTATCCATGGGAGGTGCTTATTCCATGTCATGAATCTCAAGGGGAGTGTTGATCATCTACCAAAAACTCCCACTCAACATTACCTGAGGGGATTCGAACTTGGTACCTTTGGTTCTGATACCACTTGTTGGACCATAGTTGTCATTGCACCAAAAGCTTGACCTGTTAATGCTCGATACAACTACCAGATTTAATGGATCAACAGGAGGTGGTTGTCACAAATCCCGAGGGGAGCGTTGACCATCTTCCAACAATTTTTTCCCTCTATGTGTTCCTTAATAGGTCCATGCCAACCGAATGTTTGGATGACATGTTTTGTTCTATGCACCCAAAGGAATTTTTTATTGGGCCAAAAAGTCATTTTGACTTTTTGGGTGTTCACACTCAATTAGGCTGACCTAATTGATAAATAAAAACATGATTGATTATATATGTGTGTGTATGATGTACAAAAAAATGAGTTACATATAGAGATATAGATATAGAATATGGTATAAGAGTGAAGTGACAAGAGTAATGGTGCAAAGTTACTGATGGTGATTGTATATCTACAACCAAAGCATAATTTTTGGTATTCTCCGGAGCATAACCGTAACTGATTTCTGCACTCTGTAGGTGCACTTCTCTAGTTCATTTTTGGAAATGAGCCACACCTTTTGTATCTTAGCTATAATCCATATTTTGTATCCAGGCTATGAGCCTTTCAAGGACAGTGAGTCCTAGGAGTGAGCCCTGTAATATCTTATAACTGGTTATAATATACTATGAGCTAATCCTCACAATGGTTTTGCCCACTTTGGGGTTTCTACGTAAAAATCCCGGTGTCAATGTGGTATGATCTCTTTTATGTTTTGGTTCACTATTGCAGCTAGATGTGGATTGATAATTGGATGGTTAATAATTAATTTTTTTAGTAGAATACTGATTCACCCCCCCCCCCAGTATTCTATGTATTCAATAATTAATATAGTGTTTCGATGCTTTGGAGTGTAGGGATTTTTACTCGAAAGGGTTTTCCCAACATATATCATATTTTATTCTCTTTTTTCTACATTTCTTATGTTATTCATGTTTCTCATTCTTAAATTTTAATTTATATGCCATTATGCTACTAAATGTTTTTTAGATTTGAAACTATATAAACTTTCCTCTAAGGGTTAATGCATAGGAATTTAACTATCTATTTCCACTTTATAAAATGGTAGTATGTGCTTGTATCAAGATGATTGAAATACATATTTTTTTAAGAAACATAAGATACTGAAGGTGCATACTAGTTCTTGGAAGGATTTCCAAGTTCACCATTCCCTTTCATCAATAAATATGGTTCAAAGACCCTTAATTCTTTCCTCAACTCAAGATTTGGTGGGAAAATTCTCCTTTTATTTTTGGTTCCTGAATGTTTCAACTAGAAAAAAAAATCTACATAAAACAAAAAATCAAAGTTTAGAGTGAACAACATTTCAAAAGATTTTTTTTGTAGAAAATAGAATTGCAATCCCAACTTGATGAGATCAATGACCAAATAATAAGTTGTGGAATGAATAACAAATCTTCTATCTTGCATTAAAACTATAACTAGAATTAAAATAAATTTTGAAAAGGGAAGAAATATATTGGAGGTAGAAATAGAGAGAGTTATTGCTAAAAGAAGGGCATAAAAACACTAAATTCTTTGATTTATCATCCAAAATCATATAACAAACAAATTTTTTATTCAACATCAACTCCCCCTTAGGAAACAATTTGAAGGCATAAAAGATAATAAGCTAAGAAGCCGTTTGTTTCTTTTCAAACTTATTGAAATCAGCTGATAAACAACCCACCCAAGTAAGAAATAACATCTTAGATGAAATTATTAAACATATTCCTTTGTTGATTTTTTAGGAATAAAATGAACTCATGTTAAAACCATTTACACTAGAAGTAGTAAAAGAAGGTTTTTACTATGACACTAGATAAAGCTCTAGATCTAAATGGGTTTACTGCCATGTTCTCCCAAAAAAATTAGGAGTTCATGGGGAGAGAAAGCCTTCTATCTTGAGGATTCAAGGAGAAATGACAAGATTTTAAAGGAATTGAAAATAAATTTATAACACTAATCCCTAAAAATAAGAACCCCTCCACCTTTGTTGATTTCAGATCCATGTCATTTTGCAACACCATCTACAAAATCTTATCTAGAGCAATCACTATGAGACTAGCTAAGATCATCCCAAGAATCATCATAGATGAGAAAGGTGGTTTTGTCCTAGGAAAGGATGTAGTTGAAGGGGCTTTAACAACTCATGAAACTTTGTACTCCATTAAGGAAGAAAAAATCCTAGCATTGATTATCAAACTTGACATGTTAAAAGCCTATGGCAAACTCAATTGAGATTTTCGCTGAAAAGTGCTACAAAAACTTGGTTTTTCTCATAAATGGTGTCATTGGATTAATCCATACATATCACAGGCCAAGTTTTTAGTCCTGGTAAATGGTATTCCAATAAGCTTTTCAATTCTTCACAAGATGTTAGACAAGATGATCCTTTATTTCCTTTCCTTTTAATTTTAATGACAAAATATTTGAGTTGGGAAATAGTAAGGGAACAAGCTCAAGGTAAATGGAAAGGTATAAATATTCCAAACTAAAACATCAACATGAACCACTCATCATTTGTAGATGATACATTTTTATTTGGTAAATCCTTTTTCAAAGAAGCAAGAGGCATACAAAAGGTTTTAGAGGTATATTTTATGGTATCAGTTAAAAAATAAATGAAAAAAATAAGTATATTCTTTATTAGCACCTCCCTAATGGTATCAACACACATCTTATACATTCATTATTTTAAATATGATGAGATTTCAATTCAATATTTGGGAATTCTATTCTTTTCGGGGCCAAAGAAGTATGAGTTCTGGAATAAAATTTTGACTCAAACTAAAAATATGATAGCATTGTAGAAAGGAATATGGATAAAAATGGTCAGAAAGCTCACATTAACCAAACTAGTCCTTTCAACTATTCTAAGCTATGTAATGTTAGTCCTTAATCTACCAAAAGTAATGCAAATGAATATAGAGAAAAGCATCAAAAAATTCTTCTAGCATGAGAAAATTGATAGTGTAGTGATGGAAAATGTATCCCTCTACATTTTCACACTCTTTTGGACCCTCCTTGTTAAATTGAAATTAATGTTGCCTTGATTTAGTGTTGTAATGTGTTTAAAAAATTCACATTAGGTCTTGGGCCATTGTAAATCAAATGGACTTAGATGTTCCTTATTTAGGTTGTTTTAAAGTGTATCCTAACACTTTCACACTAATCTAGGGTTTTCATTATTAATTGGGCTTCTTTGTGCCTTATTTGGCCCTATTTTGTATACATAAGCCTTAATGAAATGCATATTTCCAAGATTAATCCCAAAATTCACATACATACAATCATAATTCGTCTATTTTTGGATTGCGTGGACCAGATTTAGTGATCCAGGACTCATACACTACCTTGGGTGTATGGGTCCAATCTAAGTTTTAGGGCCCCAATCTAGATTTCACATAAATCTAAGCATTTCTTGAAAATTGTGTCCCAAGCTTAGCCTAATGGGACTCATATAGTACTTCTGGCATATGAGTCCCACTTAGCTTAGACCTAATTTAAATTCAAATTCTTGGCAGTATTTTATTCTCCTAGATCTGATGTCGGCTTGTAGTGTTGTAAATTCGAGAAATTTCACATAAAAAAATATAAATACAAGGATTTTTCACATATGTTCTCTTATCAATTTTCATGAGCAAGTGTGACCTAAGTACTCAAGCATTCTAGTATTCAAGAGCATTCAAGAGTGATTATCAAGAATTATGGAGCATTACTCAAGTATGAAGCATCATGTCAAATTCATCATGCATAATGTTTGTGTTTTAGCTAACGTTTGTGATGTAGGGTTTCATGATTCAAGCAAGCATTCAATTCAAGATCTACAACATTCAAGTAAGAGTCAAGAAGCACTTTCACGCTAGCCATATCATACATGTTTGTAGCACTTTGTTTCTAGGGTTTGGTGAGTTGCAACATATTATTTTGTTCATTCATCATTCATCCTTCCTATTTCATTTCATTTCAAGGTTTGATTACCAAAATGGGGTTTGACCAAGGAAAACCCCTTTCTACTAACAAAACAATATTTTTCCCTCTCTATAGTGTGTGATTTGCAGATCTAGGTTGAAGACACATTAAAGAGAAAGATTGGAAAGAATTTTTCAACTGTGCAAAGTTGTCAAAATTGTTACCTTGTTTACAAGATCACTAAAAGACATCTATAGAGCATAATTTGACATTTCAAATTCACAAATTAGGTTGAGAAGATAGAGAAAATATTGAAGAGAAGATTCAGGTCTTGATTCTCCAAAAAATCCAAGCAAGAATAATACACCACTTATGGCATATGAGTCCTAGTATAGCTAATTTTCTAGATTTTTAAAGATCTAGACTTGTCATCACTAGATTCATGTTCCAGTCTAGAAAGCCTAATTTGGGATTAATAAGTCAAAATTGGCATATGAGTCCCCATGTGCATTAAATTTAGTGTTTTCAGCATTTCATGTCTTCATTCAAGCTATTATAGGCCTCTAGGTGCACCTCTCAAATTTCCTAGTTTGTTGGTATGTTTTGCATTCATTTCCAGGTCATTTATTGTAGTCTTGCATTTCATTGAGTTTCATAATTAGATCTTGCATGTTACTAGTCTTTCAGAGCCCTATCTTGGTGGTGAACCCCTTTTTAGTCTCTAAACATAACCTAGGACAAACTTTAGTAGATCTCTTTCTCTCATTCTATCCTAGGATTGAGATTTATAGGGTTTCCTTGAGTGAAATAGGAGGAACCTTATCCTTGTGCTCCATCTCCTAAAATTTGGGGCACACTATTTTCATCATTTCATTTTGGTGAACTTGCATTTTACAACACCTTATTTTTGATTTGGAGTGCATCATAATCCTAGATCTAGATTACATTAACTTTGCATTAGGGTTTGCATTAGTTAACTTTCATCTAGGGTTTCTAATTCTTGCATTAGTGAAAGTGCATATAGGTTGAATTTTGTAATCTTGCATCATTGAATATCATCAAAAAATATACATTTTCACTTATTCTAGACATCATCAAAGACAAAAAACATAACGTATACATAGAATTTGCTAAAACTGGTATAAAAACTCTAATTTGGGACTCATACACCCCTCTCAATGATTTAGTCCCAGTACATGTGGTTTTTCCTAATTTTTGGGTATTATGTGGTGACTGTTATTCAACATTTGAATCCCTAAAAAAATTTGATTGGGACTCATATGCCCCTCTAGGATATTTAGAACCATTTCAAATTTTAAACTATATTTTTTAGCATTAAAACTTTCTTTCCGTGTTTCAACTTGTTATTATTACATTTTTGTTTCAGTTTACAGAGTCTCTATTTCATTCATTTCATTGTACTTAGTTCAATTTAATTTGAAACAAAATTATAGCATAGCATTTATCTTTTGTTCATTGCATTTATCTTACATTCATTGTCCCTTGCATGAGCTTTTCAACTTGGTATCCTATTGCTAATACTATAGTGAGATGAAGTTCAAGACTCATGTCATCTCATGATAGGACAATCATTATGGATCTTGGGTTGTCTAACTCTTTCACTACTAGTGTTGAGTTCACTAGGTTTGGACCATACCTTTGACAAATCTTTACCTTCAAGTAGTGTGAAACATGTTGAGACAATAGTTTCTAGTATTCCGAAAGAAAACATAATCTAAATCCATGAAGACCTATCAAACCTAAAAAATCAAATAATTAATGAAAACATTTCAACTAATACTATCCATACCATACATAACATACATCACATGATTGGAAGTGAAGGAGTTGATCTTGTGTGTAACATAGTTCATATTTTTGGAAAACATCTTACCCCAACCACTAGTTGTGCCTTAACTTTGACTAATGTACCAAGCCAAGGAAGAATTCAAATTCCTCCTCCTACAACAATTTCCTCTATTCCTACCTATACCAACCCTCAAGTTACAACAACAATGCAACCTACTAGTAATGTGACTCTTTCCTTGGGTATTTCTGCTAGCATCCCACGTACCTTTGTGGCCTCACACATCATATCTCCTACCACTTTATCTCCCATAATAATTCAATTCACTTGTACCTAGAACACATACACATCTCCACCTTATTCACCTTCATCTCAAAATGCAAACAATGATGCTCTAATAAATCAACTTTTACAAATTGTTTCATCCCTACAAAAATAGGTTTGCACTATAAACCAAAATCAAAATGGCCAACCTACATACTATGTTAAAAGAAATCCCTTATCTTTGGAAACATTGAGAATGTTGATGCCACAAGGTATAGAGGTGCCTAGATTCGAGAAATATGGGGGGAAAGGAGATTCTTCAAACCATGTTTCCAATTATACCACCCTATGTAGTGACTTTATTCTTGAGGATAGGCTCTTGGCTAAGATTTTTCCTAGATCCTTGAAGGATACCACCTTAGAATAGTTTTCCTCATTATTGAACAACTTAATTTTTTCATTCAATTAACTTTTTGAGGCATTTATAAACCATTTCCAAGTGCATATTACCCCTAATATGACCCTAGTCAATTTAATAAGATGGAAAGGTTACTGAATTTATTTCACGCTACCAATCGCTTTATTCCAAAATCGATGTAAATATTATCGACCCTCACCTTCAAAGGATGTTCATTGAAAAATTACAAACTAAGATACAAGATAATCTTACCATCGTGAAGTTCCCCTCCTTCATGCACTTTTGTACTTCCCTTTGTGATTATCAAAAATCAGTTAGTTGTCATGAAACAAAACCTGCCTCTAGCTAACCTAAAAATTCCTAATCCGCAAACCAAATAAATTATCAACCTTTTAGAAAATAGAATAAGTGACTCATTCAATTTAAGCCACCTCAAAAAACATCGAGCAACATGTCGATACCCAAGTGGTTTCTATAAGGAAGACAACTCCTTTCGCATTTGAGGATCCAACTAGGAAATTCACTCCCCTACTCAGTACCCTCCATAAGACATTGTCACAACTTCTAGAACAAAAAATGATCACCTTAATTTTGATCATAAAAGCTTGTGCCTCTCCAAACAACCTTATGGGAAATTAAGCGAGTGGGGGACCAAATTGCACCTCACTGAATGACCTCCAGGATTTTTAAAGAAACTGACTCTTCTTTGTGTATGGGAAAAGGGGTAGTGAAATGCAAGGAAAAAAATTAAAAAATAGCAATGTGCGAAGGATTTTACAACATTTTAAAATCTTAATAATTCCTTATAACTAATGAAATGGACACAAAATACCATAGACTCTTTATTGTTGGAAAGAGAATAAGTGGAAAAGGCTAGATAAAGCATAGTGTAGTCTTTCAAATCTCCCCACAAGAAGCATCCATTAAGGTCTAACAATAATAAGAAACCCCAAAAACCAATAGGGATATTTGAATCTTTACAGAACCCCCTCTCTTACAACATACTATGAACAATAGTGTATCTTTTATAGAAAATGAAAGAGTATATTGAACATTATTTAGTTTTTGAAAGATAGCATCAACCATAAAAGATACTAACATGTGGAACAATCATTCATAATACCTATGCAAGGATTTAACACAACGTTCTTAGCATAAATGATACATGAAAAATAAATTTGTAATAAAGGTCATAAAATGAACAATTCTAGAGATTTATTCTTGAGGGATCTAATTCTTGCAAAAAAATAACTGAAAACAAAGGTCGGATGCCAATTCGATTAATAGTCTCAACAAATATAACATGTCAGAGAGTGTGAACAATGCTCTGTAAAATCCTCCTATCTCTAAGAAATTAAAACTCCTTCAAAACTAGACTCTTCTAAAAGATTTAGAAGATGGTTCTTTTTGAAGATTGACTAAGATTTTTTTTCTCTGCTACAAAACCTCTTTAAATAGCTAGGAGGGAGAGCCATTGCCACAACTATTAGAGATGAACCAATGCTAGGTATTCACACATGATTGGTCGTAATTTGATTTAGAGCCTAATTAGATCACAACAATAGTTTCTCATAAAGTCTTGGGATACCTCATTAATGGCTCCAAATATTATAGAAGCTCCATGAAGATATGCTTCTAGAAGACAATCAAATCTTAGCATAGTCTCACAAAATCTGATCGAGCAACTATGAAGAATGATGATGTAGACTCAAAGGTTCCACACCAAAAGTAAGATCTCCATCGTGCCCTTCAACAAAATCTACCCAAAAAGGTCCCTTTGTGGAAGATATAGACTATCCAATGAAATGGATGATGTGGCAAGCGGGCGGGCAATTTCAAATTTTATGAGAATTGATTTGAAGAAATCCTCACCAAGTAGACATGTGTCCTGATTCAGGCCTGAAAGGAAAATGATATATATAAAGTCATTCAACCACCATGTGGCGCATTGTGCACCTTTATGTGAGATTAGTCTTTGTCCTTTGGGTGCAGAGCCATCCCAAAGTGGCAAGGAAGTAAGGGGCAGAAACAAAAATTTTTGAAAGAAAAATTGCTCTATAGTTCTAGCGACTCACATGGAGCCTTCGCTTGTGGAGGTATGAACCTAGATGTTAGGTAATTCTTGGAGTTTGAGGAAAGCTACATATTGGATCTCCCAATCTCCATCAGTGGGCTGGATGAGGGTGCACAATATTTTGTAGACTTGATCAAGGTCAATCACTTCCTTAAAAGAATCTCCTTCCCATCTTGATGAGACAACTCTAATATGGCAGTACAGTCGATAAAGGGGAAGAATTTCCATCTCGATCTCCTCGATAGTGGGTAATGATCTCAAGCCCTGGAGCATCATAGAGTGTCATATTTTGAGCTTGATTGCTTCCACGATCTGCTCGATTGTTAACACTCCTCCATTTGATGAGAAAAGGGTTTACAATCTTGATTGGAGAAAAACCCTAAACTCTTCCTTGATCTCACCGACCTTTTTATTCAAGACTTCTTGGTAAGCTTTACTCTTTGATGTGACCCAATGGTAGGTGATGAATTCATTTTATTTCCTCACAACTGCCCTTCGTTTGGGAATCTCGACATCTCTTAAAGCTTCCTCAGCTGGTTTACATAATTTTGAGACCAAGACCCCTAATTCTTCAACCTAGGAAATGAATGTGTGTAGAATTTGGTCAATTGTTGGGCCAACCTTTGCATTTAATTCTTGATCATACTTTAGAAACTGCAAGACTAGTTTTAGGGCTACAACGACAACAAATGATTTTCTCCCAATGAGTAGATATTAGTTTTCTAAGTATTAAGATGATTTTGGATCCCTCTACCACGATCAATTCCTACTGGGATTTAGACTCCCTTTCTTTCATTTTTTCCTCCTATTGATTCTTCCCCTAGAGAGAATTTGTAAGCTCAGAGTGTAGCTTCTCAACCTCCTCATTACGAGTCTACAAAATAGAATTTTTTTATTGCTTTTCTTGTTTCACCCCTTCTATATCTATCTAGGCCTTCTAAATGTTGTCAAAGGATTGAGATCATACGCTATCCAATTCCTTCTACATACCCTTCTTTTCTTGATCCATTTCCTATAGCTATTTTTGCAGCTCATTATATATAGCATTCACTCTAGCTAAATCACTTTCCATCCTATTATACCTCTATTGATTCTCTACGTTTGTTTCATGTTCGACTGTGATCTCACATTTCAATATTTCTACCTTGACATGAAGTCAATCCTTCTCTCTCCGGGCCTCTTCAAGAAACTTAGTTGCTTCACCATACTAACCCTGTAACTGCCTCAGGCGAGCCATCTCCAAGTCTTTGCCTTTGATTTTTTCCTATAGCTTGTCAATTGTGGCCTTTACATTTTCCAACTCTACCTCATGCTTATTCCACCTTTTTTTCAATTTTTCATAGTTGGTGTAGACCACCTTTTGAGTTGCTTTGGCCAAAACCACTTTGTCACACAAAAGAGTCTCACTCAAATTGAGGCCCATGACTCTGATGTCACAATATTTGAACTACATTTCTCCCTCTATCTTGGATATCAAAATCCTCATAGAAGAAATCAATAGATCATTCTACTCTTCCTCAAAACTAGTTTCCAACTTCTGAGTAGCTAGATTTTCCATGACCTTTCCTCATAGTTTTTACTTTCTTGCTTGTTAGGCCTTCCTTGTTGCTTCCATATGAGCCTGAAGAGTTTGTGGATAATCAATAATCTATGTGGCAAGAAAAACACCTTGAGGGAGACTAAAAAGGGTGATGGAAGGAGAGGCCTTGATGGCCTGAGGTTGTAGAGAGGCGAAAGGAAGTGTTATCATTGAGACGAGTGGGATGCCATATATGGACTGAGAAGGAGAGACACCCATCAGAGTAAAAGGGGAAGTGGGTAGAAAAAGAGGGATTTTACTTGAAGTAGATGGAGATGGTAAAACTTGCAGCATGGATTTATTAGTGTTTTCATTGGGTTCCCTTGATAGGGCGATTAAAGAATCAATTACGGTCAATGTGGATGATACTCATTTAGCATGCAGGGTTTCTTCATGGGGTTCATTATCAAATATGGCTAGGGGAATTGTTAGGATGAGGACATTGGAACCCATGGATGGAGGATTCCTCTTAGTGGATGAGGGGGTAGGAACAACTAAAGATGTAGTAGAGGAAAGAAGGGTGGGTGCAAGACTTACCTAGACTGTTGAAGCTAAAAATCTTGGAGGAGAAGATTCCACCTCTTCTTCTCCTCTACTAGATATTCCTGGTCCACCTAAGTCTTAGAATTGTCTCCTCTTCACAAGGGCCGAACTAGTTGATTCAAATTCTCTAGCTACTGATCATGTTGGAGCTTGGGTACCTAGAGCTATAATAGATCTCTTTGGGGATTGTCAGGTCCTCTTTCCCTTTGGTAGGGTGCTGGTGGAAGATGTGATCTGCAAGCCTTTTTGTTTTGGCCCCTTTCTTTTCCTTTTTCCTGTGTTAGGATCTTGAGGAAACTAGTGCTTTCTCTTATTCCATCTCCTAATCAGATTCAAGATCGCTATTGTAAGACCCAACCTCAACATTAGAGATTTCATCGAAATTCTCATTAGTTGGCTTAACATCTCCATATAATGCATTGAGGTTCTTGATTTACTACCAATACTTCCAAAACTTAGCCATCTTCCTTTTTGACCATCCCAAATTATTTATCCGTGTTTTGCAGGACTAGCCCATCTGGATGCCTTATCGTATTTCTACCAGTCAAGCATAGAAATTGAGCCATGAGGATCATACATATGGTATAAAAGATAGGTCAATGTAGGTCAATGTGGACCTCTACCCTCTCTTCTGTTGGGTTCTTCCTTGACTCAAATTATTTCTACTCTTCATGTTTTATAGTTGGAAGATGTCCCACAAGATTGTACCTCCATGTGTTACAGATTAGGACTAGGCGTAGGTGAGCTAATTTTCTAGCCAATGCATCCTGCTCCTCCCTTTTCACAAATGTTACCTAAATTTTGGCAATGGTAAGGGGAATTAGGTAAAGAACTTTTTTATGTCTCCCATTTCTGCAGGATTTGTTGGAAATCATTTCTTGACGAAATACGTCCAAAGCGAAGGTCTTGTTTGATAAAAATTTCGGGAGCCTAAAAGGATCCTCAATAAATACATGGTATTTGATGAAACAAAACTCAACTCTCGAAAAATAATCCATTGCGGTCTAGTGGCTTTTCATCCATTCTAAGGTTTCAAGGGAAAACCGACCCGGGGGCATGGAGATAAATCCAAGAGTACTGGTTGTAAGAAATAATTCACAAACGTATAATAATCTCATATTTTTGAAAGCATGTGAGTCCAATTTGAATTGGCTAGTATAATCCCACTGCATCAAATTTACTAAGTGACAAATACTCTCTAAAAAATTCAGGGTTTTGATGTAAAATCAAATGTTCCAGAAAAGAAGAATACTTGAATTGAAAAGAAGTGCCATAATTTATTAATTGTTCCAACATCTTTTCAGCCACTACATCAACAAAATAAAAATACTTCTAGCTCCTCTCCTTGAGCATGAAAGCCAATCCCATTTGGAACTCATGAACCTTTTCATTGTCTTCAAAGTTTTAAATATAAGATAGTATTGAGAAAATGACTTGCACATCTATTTTGAACTTTTTGCATGCTAGGGGAAGATGATTTAATTTCCATTTGACTTCTCATTTGTTTCATCCATATAGAATTTTAATTTCTTGTCTATGGTTCACCAGAAATCTTCCATTCTTCTAATTTGGGATCTCTCAAGATCCTAGTTTATAGGGATGCATAGCATATCCTAGATGGCTTCTGTGCTGATGGTAACCCTCAACCTGTTTCCACTGATAACCACTATTTCTTCATCCAACCTTTTTTCACATGCATCCACCAGCTCTGGGCATCGATGTATGGAGGGAAATATGAATTATGGAAAAATGAAATATGAAAGTTGTGACGTAAAGCCCTCAGTTAACCCATGGGTGAAAATTCTCTACATTGCTCCTTCCCTAAGGTTTTTAAGATTTACATGCAAATTTGGATCAAAAATATTATCTGCAAAATCCTTAACTGCCTCCTCCTTAACGGGGTTGCCTGCCTATATGGTTTTGATATGTACAAAAAAAATTTCTTTCGACGTTGGGGCATTAGCATACGAATCCTTTCGAAAAATGTTGGTGTATCCTGGTTGGGTAGACGAGACTCGATCCTATTGACCAAAATATGATGCCTCCACCATTATTATGTTCTTGGAAGGATTTGCAAAAAACTTCTACAAAGTAGCACTTGCTTGAGGTTTTCGATACTTAGTAAAAAAATATTTTTGGGTGCATTTAATTTTTTTACGTACATACAATAAGGCATTTCCATTACCAGTAGATCGCTAAGTGCTTCCATCAAGGCATTACGTGTGGAGTGGGATCTGTATCTTGTTGCAAGGTGTCACCTTAGGTCTCCTCATCATGGGTTAGCATGACACTCGAACTTTGTGACATGGTTTAACCACCTCCTATGGATCTTGGATCTTGTATAAATCCAACAGTTGTATCAGGCATTAACAGGTTGATCTTTTGGTGCAACGATAGTCATCTTTGCAAAAATTGGTATCAGAGCTGAGGTCACAGGTTCAAACCCCTTGGTTGCGTAGGGGGGATTGTGTCAAGGTGTCGCTCTTCATCTCCTTGATGTGGGCCAGTGCAGCGCTCGGGATTCGTGACATGGTTTAACCTCCTCCTGTGGCTCTTGGATCTTGTATAAATTCAGTGGTTTTATTGAGCATTAATAGGTCGATCTTTTGGTGCAACGAAATTCGTCTTTGCAGCATATCCCTTCAGAATCAAAACTTCACTGCAAGAATGTAATTAGTACATTCCTTACATTGCCATTTTCATAAATAAGCCTTAAGTGATGGGAAGCATTCCTTTATTAATGGAAAGTGTGCTTTGATAGATGGAAATCATAGTTTGAAAAGACATTTGAATTTAATTTAGAAGAGTTTAGCTCTTTAAGAAATGTCTTTTCGCATAAGCAAGTAGGTTGGCGTTGATGATGATGATAGACACATGGAAGCAATTGGTACATGTGAGTATTTACTCTCAATGCTCAAATTAATTTCTCAAAGCTTTGTTTGAGATCTTTTCTATGATTTATCATTTTTATTTTAGCGCGTTAATATGTTTTCTATTGCCGCGTAATAGGAGATAGGTTTTTATTCATTGAGCTCTCTAACACACATTTTTCTATAAATAGCGATATCAACCTAACAAACAATTCATCGAGTTAGTGTTTAGTTAGTGAACTCCTCCCACTTCATTTTCCATTCCACTAGTCTATAGCTTGATTGCTACCATCATGTTTGGCCTAGGTACCCCAATTCGGCTCTTAAGTTGAAAGCTACATAATTATTTTGTAGGCAAAGTCAATAGTGAGAGAATTAAATTCCCGGTAGGGAAGAATGACCACCTCATCATTGTGGCATTCAAGTGGGTGCTCGAGAAGGATTATGTGAAGGAAGAGAACTAGTCGTGGTGCAACTCCAACATTATGTCCCAGTTTGTGGCTTCCCTACTAGATTTAGACATTTCCAAGCCTTGGATTATTGAACTCTACCATGCCATGTTTTATTTGTCATATTTAAATGGCCTCGATGAAGTCAAGCAAGTGGTTATCCCTGCTTTCGGCATTCCAACCACCATGAATATTCCTAGGCACATTGACTTTGGGGGAGTGGTGCCTTGGTTTCCCTTTCTCATGAGCTTTATAAATATGGACCTAGAGAGGCATGACACACTGTCCCGACCCATGGCCTCATTTATTCTGAGGGAGTACAACGTGGAGCTCATTCTTGGGCATGATTGGAAGAATCACTTCAAATTCCTTGTTTATAGCCCCAAAATCAAGGATTGAGGTCTTTGTGGTGCCTGAAAGTGTTGTGTTGTGTGATGTTAACCCATTTACTACCTTGTTGAAGAAACTTGAAGAAACAAATTTTGGTTGTCACGCTGGTTGGAGGCTTTAATTTCCATTTCCATTTTTGTGTCACCTCCTCTTTTTCTTTTTTGAAGATGTATCTCTTTATGGGTTTGAATGAGAAGGCTTCAAACTTCTCTCAGAGCCTTAGGCTTGATATGCATATTATATTGTAAATATTTCAATGAAATCAAAATATAACACTTTTTTGTGATTCTTGTGTTTACTCTCATGGCTTTATTCACAAAATAAACGTATTTTACAAAATTTTTACATATAGTACATAACTATAAAATTTTGATGAACTTGTGAGTACTTTAATGGAATAGTTTAGATGAATACCATTTACCAGTATATCTAATAAATTTCCATTCCTATCCTCTAGCTCATATGCATTTCTTTCCTTGCATGCATGATTTGGAAAAGACCCCTCCATAGTGAATCGAATTTAGCATGATTCCCAGGGTTTGCAGCATGTTCATCATAATTTAGCACAATACTTCCCTCTTGAAAATATGGGATGGATTCCCTTCTATAAAACCATCATTTAACTATATGTTGGCACCCAATAATGGCATCATACATATCTTCTCTTTTTTCCTCAAGGTTCAAAAGTTCTACCAATCTGACTTCCATTTTGTTGTCTTCCTCAACTTTTAAGGCTTTCAACAGTTGTAGTGCCAATTTTTTTATGGAAATGGGTAAAGCCACCTCCTTCCCATACACTAATTTGTAAGGGGAGGTCTTCAAGATTTTCTTTAGTGTAATTCTATCAGCCCATAAAGCAGCTTGTAGATGCTTGTGCCATTCCTTTTGATGTTCTGACCGGATGCACTTTATTAACCTAATTAGGTTCTTGTTAGTCAACTCTGCTAACTCATTTCCTTGCGCATAATAATGGGATGAAGTCTTGAGGAAAACCCCACGCTTGAGAGTGAATTTCGACATCCAAAAACCTACGAAGGCTTGTGTATTATCAAAACTGATGGTTTTAGGTGAACCAATCCTTGTTATTAACTCCTCAAGAAAATTAACAGTTTTTGATTCCGTAGCATTATTTAGGGAAACAACCTCCATCATATGAGATTGATCATCCCAAAAAAAAATCCAAACCCCATTGTGCAAAATGTTCCTCAGTCATGATTCAGCTCAATGGCATGGCGAATTCTTTCACTTGCCAATGAAATATTGGATCTGAGTACACTTCCACACTAGGTGATAGGCCTTGAAGAACATGGAAGGCTAGTAATAGCTTGCTCACATTATCTTTAAAGTAGTGGTCTTGGTAGAGAAGTGTTCACCCTCGGGACTATTGTGGAATTCAGCTAAAACCCTTTTTACTCATGGCATATCTAAGCAATGGAAAATGATGCCATCATAATTTATTTTAAATAACACCCCTTCAATTAGTGCATACATGGTGCCTTGTAGTCGATAGTACCATATTTTTTTAGGCAGTATATTCATTGGGTACTACCCCTTTTTCATAAATCACATTCAATCAACCACCCACGATTCGTCAAACTTGAACTAATTTGTATAGACTTGGTTAGTCTCTTCTTCTGCCTAGGAGCTTAATTCTTGCACGAGGTATTCACAAAGACCTCTTACATGAACCAACTTGGTCAGTCAGATGTCTATGTCATATTCTACGATCTTGGTGATCGAGTTGGCCCTCTTCTTAGTTATCTCACCTTCAGTGATGTATTTCCCTAACACTGGAATGGGTGACGAGGATAGTGATTTTGTTGGCTGATGCTAGGTGTCAAAATTTTGGTAGGCTTTTAATAATAGTAAGGGCCTAATTTTCAACAAAGTTTTACTTGGTTTCATATCCGCTGAGAGTATTGGAATGGAATGTGATGGGATGTTCTCTGCTTCCCTCTTCATCCTTTTAAGTGAGCACCAAAGCTATGCTGTGTTGGCCACTATAGACATAAAGTAGGAAATCTTTGGATAAATATGGGTTGGCTAACATAGGAGCTACAAAGATGGTTGCCTTTATTTTCTGAGAATCAATATTTCCTTTAGGAGTCCATTTGAATGTTAAATCTTTCTTCAACGTTAGCATGATAAGTCTCATGATGCCTGTGAATTTTGAAATAAACTAACTAATGAGGTTGATCTTTCCCAGAAAGGACTATAGCCCCTTTTGGTTGAATGGCAGTGGTAGCTCCATTATAGATTACACCCTTTTGGGGTCTATGGCTATTCATTCTTTAGATACCAAAAACCATAGCATCTTGCCTTGTGACACTCCAAAGACACATTTTTGGGATTTAGAAAAATCTTGAACTGTTGACACTTCTGGAAGACCATTTCTAGATGACCAAAACTATTTGATTGATCAAACCTCTGAAGGTGATATCCATTGCTCACTAAAAGGTGGAACCTTCAATCAAGAGCCCAAATGACATCTTTGCATATGCAAACATTCCCCACTTGGTGGTGAACGTTTTCTTGTGCTGGTCTTTCTCCTTCACATAGACTTGGTTATACCCCGAAAAACCATCGAGAAATGAGAACATCTTCATTATGGCCACAGTCTGTAGAATTTTCTCCATAGAGGGTAAAGGGTAGTGATCTCTTAATGAGGCCTTTTTTAAGTCGCTGAAATCCACATAGAGCTAAATATCGCCATTATTTTTTTACACTAGTAAAAGATTGGATACCTAGGTGGAATGATCGATCAGATATATGATCCTTGATTCGATTAATTTTGTAAGTTCTTGTGCCATCAAATCCTTGACCTTTTGGTTCACCAAAATTTGTTACTATCAGATGGGATTCGAGCCTTTGGCTAGGTCGATGGTATGTTGAATGATGTCTGGGTCATATCCTTTAAGATCATCATAGTTCCAAGCTACAACCCCATCATATTTAGCACAAATTCCTTTTAGTCTTTCCTTGTCTACCTGCGGGATGTCTCTTCTAACTTTTATCCTTCTACCATTCCCAACATCAAGGTATTCATAGCCTCCTTCATTAGCGGTGAATCTTTGTTTTTTATTTCTCGCATCCTCACAGTCAAAGAGATTTTTGAGAGAAATCAAGACTCACAAGAGCTTATTAATTTTTAATTAGATCACTTATCCTTCAGTAGCCCCTCTAGCATTATATTGTGAATGATCGAAAGGTTTCCCTGAATTTTATAGAAAAGAAACAATCTAAATGTCATCCTCAAAAGCCTACCAATTTTGATCATTATCGGGTATTGACGAATGGACTTTGGTATGCATTGCATTTTAGTTTTTCGTTGATTTGGGGGTTGGCTCAAATTGTGAGCCAATCAAATCCATTCAATCTTTGATGACATCTAGGAACATGGGATAACTTGTATGTTAAAATCTTCAAAGCTCTTGATTAGATCCCATATTCTGTGTTTGTCAGACCTTATTCTCGCATTTTTTTGTGGTTGCCTATTTGCGGACCTAGTTTATGACTAACTTTGAATCTTTGAATGTTCAAATTCTCTTTATTCCCATCTACTCTATGAGAATCAAACCATGGACCAAAGCCTCATACTCTGCATCATTGTTCCAACAAAGGAATTGGAAGCAAAAATATTTGAGGGTCTATGATCTAGTTGGAGATACCATTTGGATGCTCGCTCTAGAACTGATTTTACATTTGGTACCATTGAAATATAGTGTCCATAGACTATCATCACCCAATCTACTAGGTTCTTCCTACTCCTTTATCAATTTTAGGAAAATATGGCCAGTTTTGAAGATCATATAGGTGCCCAATCCAGTAGCATGGAAGTTCTCGAATGGGTTGGAATCAATAAGATGATTGAGAAAGGCTTCCTCTTTAGGGGTCCAATCACTTGTGTCCTCCTCATCTTCTAACATTTCTACGTAGTAATTCTCCTTTTTTTAGAAGGAGGTATGTACTGCTTCAAATCACAAAACCACATTATCTGCTATAAGTTCAAGGTGTAATGATTAAAAAAATATTTTCATATTTTCCCCATGCTTTGTCCATATTATGAAATGAGACTAATCGAGTTCTAGATATCTTCCAAGCTTTTCCGTGAAGTCTCTTGAAAGACACATTCCAAAAACTAGAGGGATGTCTATTATGACTACTTGTGTGATAGTTCTGCTCGGACATGAGAAAATAGTCAAAGATAGATCCTTCATGTGGCCAATGGTTGAGACTTTATTCACATCTAATTTCATGATCCCTTTCTCAGGAGGATCAAACTTAAGTTTTAGGGTGTCGACCACTTGCTTAAGCATGATTGTGGTATGAGTTCCTGAATCAATCATGTTATTGTGTAGAAGCTTTTCCCCCATAATAAGTGTTAAAAAGAAAGGGGTAAGCTTTGGTTTGCTTACCTTTTTCACATTTGCATTGTCAATGATATTTATCTATTCCATTGCTCTCGAAGGTTGAGGGTCTGATACGGGTCCCTTTTCTCTATCTTGATTGCACGATGGGATTGTATTAGTCTGTGGTGTTTCTTCCGCCTTCTTTAATTACCCTTTAAAAAATTATTCTATTTTGGAATCAATATAACGCCCCAAAGAGACACATTAGCAGGCACCTTCTTCAGTTGATCTAACAAATTAAGCATTCTGATTGGTGGGACCTTAGGTTTGAATGGTGGTATTTCTTTTATCTTCATAAGAGTTCGATCTGGCATGGAAAAGCTCAAGGCTTTGTCCACCACTTTCTCTAGAAATGATGAGACTTGTGACTACTGAGTGGGTCAGATCTACAAGGCTTAATCTACTTGTGGTTGCATTTTTTGTGGGTGTGGCCATTGTGGAGATTATTTCATGTATTCTCTAGTGAGCCTTTTTTTGGACCATGTGTTGTAGTCTGACTGCACTTATGGGGAACTAGTCATTGGAACATCATTTGCAAATACTGCGTCTTCTTCTCCATCCAAGGAAAAATTTCTTAGTCTAGTGTGATATCTAGCTCTTTCTCTAAGGAAATCCCTTGCATTCATGCTTTGAAGTGGACATTCTCCATTCTGGGAGATTGATATTCTTCTATGTTTGAAAACTCACCTTGGATTCTTTGCCTTGCTATCTTCTATTGAATATTTCCCCTTGGAAAATTTAAGGGTATATGGCTATCGTTAGATGGAAAGCACCACATGTTCTCATCTTCCACCAGGCTATTTTGGCCTAGAACCAAATCCTTTCTTGGATTGCTCCTAATAGTTTGAAGTGGCATGGTGATTGGGACTATTTGATTTGTAGGTAGTGGTTGTTGATTTTATCCTTTTAGAGCTCCTTAATATGCATTCTATTGATAAGATGACCTTCCTCCTTGATAGGTATGTGTAGGAGGTTTCAGAGGTGCTTATTGTTGTCATCAGATGAGGACTAGCTCATTCACAAAGGACTATGTAAGGTTCTTCATATCATTGACGTTTGTTGCTAATGAAGAAGAAGACAACATGTTGGGTTGTCCTCCTGGGTATACATACATGGATGGTGGTGCAGTGACATGCTTGTTTGTGGAGTGGAGGTGCTAAGATTTTATTCTTCCTAGGGGCCGCCAAAGATTTTTATGAAAATGGGCATCAAAAATCATAGTGGAAGCTTCTCGATGTTAATTAGACTATTTTTTGCTTGTATAGCTAGATCATATGCATCAGGTAGGGTATCTCCTCTCATTTATTTTTAGCATAATTGCGATGTCTGAATTGAAATCCTTTAGATAGAACATGAATTCCATAGTTGTTAGAGGCTTGGCTATTGTAGGAATCCTTTTATAGGAAGTGGAGTCGAGTGTTGAAGTTAGTCATGGCCTCTTGTGGGGCCCTCTTGATAGCAATTAATTATTGTAGCAAAGAGGAGCGATCTCCTTTCTCTGAGAAGCACTCAAAAAAATTTTCTCTGAGTTGATCCCAAGAGTGCATAAAATAAGAAGCCAAGGACCTTTACTAGTTCTAAGCCTTTCCTTTGAAAGACACAACCAGTAACATGAGGGCTACATTTCTTCTATGATGTTATGTACTTTGGATACCTTCGCTATATCGTAGAGATGCTCAAAAGGGTTTTTAAAATCCTCCTAAAAAAACTTCAGGATTTCCTTGAGAGAATTGGCAAGTATGGTGGGCCAAATATATGGGGGTGTAGGTGGTTGTAGCGGGCTACCACTATCCCAAGTTATAAAATTTCTAGGAGCGGGAGCACCTAAGTGAGCCATAATAAATAGATTCCTATGGATAGGGTAGATGGGTATTCTAGTTTGGAAGGTTCAGCTTCTTGGTGGAGTGGATAAAGCTCTAGATTTTGGGCTTACACTTCTTACCTTGTTTCTCCTTACAAGTAATATGGAACCTATAAGTATTCTCCTCTAAGGTGTTGAAGTAGGTAACTGGGAGTACTAGATATGACCTCTAGAAGATGCTCTTATTTGAACTCTAGGCATGATATTTCCAACCTCTCCTTTTAGTCTAATATATGAAATCTTTCTGACTTCCAATCAGGAATTTGAAAAAATTTCAATCTTGCCAAGTGTTCCAGAAAAAGACTTGTTGATCATAAAAACTTGTGCCTCCCTGAACAACCTTATGGGAAATTCAATGAGTGGGGGACCAAACTATGCCTCACTGAATGATCTCTAGGATTTTTAATGAAAGTTGACTCTTCTTTGTGTGTGGGAAAAGGGGAAGTGAAATGCAAGGAAAAACATAAGAAATGGCGATGTTCCAAGGATTTTTCAACATTTCAAAGGCTTAATAATTCCTTATAATTGATGGAATCGACACAAAATGCCATAGACCCTTCATTGTTGGAAAGAGAATGAGTGTAAAAGGCTAGATAAAGCACAATGTAGTCTTTCAAATCTCCCCACAGGAAGCATCCATTAAGGTCCGACAATAATAAGAAACCCTAAAAACCAATAGGGATATTTGGATCTTTACAGAAACCCCCCTCTCTTAAAACATAGTATGAACAATAGCATATATTTTACAAAAAATAAAAGAGTATATTGAACATGATTTAGTTTCTGAAAGATAACATCAACCATAAAAGCTAATAACATGTGAAACAATCATTCAGACTACCTATGTAAGGCTTTAACACAATGTTCTTAGCATAAACACAATGTTCTTAGCATAAATGAAACATGAAAAATAAATTTGTGATAAGGGTCATACAATGCACAATTGCAGAGATTTATTCTTGAGAGATCTAATTCTTGCTAAAAATTAATTGAAAAAAAGGTCGAATTCCAATCCAATTAATAGTCTCAACAAATATAACATGTCAGAGAGTGTGAACAATGCTCTATAAAATCCTCCTATCCCCGAGAAATTAAAGCTCCTTCAAAACTATCCTCTTCTAAAATATTTAGAAGATGGTTCTTTTCGAAGATTGTCCAAGATTTTTGTTCTCTGCTACAAACCCCTTTAAATAGCCAGGAGGGAGAGCCACCACTACAACTAGTAGAGATGAAACAACACCAGGTTTCCCCACATGATTGACCGCAATATGCTTTAGAGACTGATTAGATCACAATGATCTTTACTCATAAAGTCTTGGGCTACCTCATTAATGGCTCCATATATTATAGAAGGTCCATGAAGATAAGATTTCAAAAGACAATCAGATCTTAGCACAACCTAACAAAATATAATCAATCAACTATGAAGAATGATGATGTTGACTCAAAGGTTCCACCCCAAAAGTAAGATCTCTATCGTTCCCTCCAACAAACTTTGCCCAAAAATATCCCTCCATAGAAGATACAAACTATCTGAAGAAATGGATGACATGGCAAGTGGGTGGGTGATTTCAAATTTTATGAGAACGGTTTTGAAAAAATCCTTGCCAAGTAGACATGTGTACTAGTTATCTCTTGAAAGGAAAATGATATATATAAATCCATGCATCCACCACATGGTAGATTGCATGCCTTTATACGGGAGTAATCTTTGTCCTTCAGGCACAAAGCCATCCCAAAGGAGAAAGGAATTAAGGGCCAAAAACCAAAATGTTTGAAGGAAAAAATTTCTCCACACTTACCTCTTGTTAAAACTCCCAATCTTAATAAGCCTCTACCCCCAAACTTTAGATCAAATTCTTATTTTCATTATCACCAAAAAAGGGACATGATACAAAACATTAAAAGCATCTTAAAAATCTTGTACAAGACCTCATTGATTTCGATTAACTTTCAATTGGCAGTATTAATGATCAAGGACACAATTCCATTGCCCCTCCTAACCAAAAATTTAACATATTTACTAACCCCATGCCAAATCATAATATTTCATTTGTCAAAGCTAGTGAAACTGTGAAGAATGATGTGATGAATGTTGACACAGATGATGACAACAAGGATATTGATAAATAAGATCCTATAGAACAAAATATAATGATGGTTTTTTTGGATTGATCAAAAGTCAACATTCTAAGGGTTGAACTAAAAAACCTCTAGACATTTATTTCTCCCAAAAATATATACTTAAACATGCACCTGATGGTCGCTTTTACATAGCTGATTGAATCAATGACAAGCCCACTAATGTGAAATTAATTGATGTCATATGTGGAGAGAATCTGATCACTAAGGAATTCCTACTTGTACATGAACTCTATCAAGAAGCATATGATAAACCAAAAGCATGGATAAAGAAACATAATGGTTTCACTTTCCCTATGATGGGATTGATCACCCTTCCTTTACAAATAGGATTGAAAATATTTAGATGTCTCATTCTCCATCATCTCAATGTTAGACCAATTATGTGTAAATATTGGTTACCCATGGCTACACTCCATGGAATCCATCCCATCAGTTGTGCATAAATGCTTAAAGTTTCCCTTTGATAATGAAATATTTACTTTGCATCATAGTGGCTTTAACCCTATAGCTTCTCATGGGAACTTTTTAGTAGATTTCTTTTGGCTTGAGCCTATGGAACCTATTAAACCTCAAAAAGACTTGTTTTTCAAATCCTATAAATTTTTTAAGATGAAATGCGTAACAAAACTATCCCTCACAAACATGCCTCAAATTAATCCTACCATCCTTGACGAAACCATGATTGAACCTACAAAAATTCCAAACAACCAAGACCAACCCAAAGTAGATTCTTTGCCTATCTACTATAAAAGACCAAAAGACAAAAACAATAATACAGTGACACCACCTAAAATAAAACAAGTTCACAAAGCTAAAGAGAATGTTTTTGAACAACTTCCTATGGTTCCTTATGTTCCTCCCATAAGAGAAGAAAATAAACCTATGGTCAACAAACCTACTCCCACACAAACACAACTTGAAAGTCATAGTAAAAGAAATAGGAATGCTAAAGAGCATAGATGTAGACGTCATGCTCTTTCTAGAAAGATTAATGAAGAAACAAACAAAGAAAATCAAAATCCAAACCTAACTGAAGCAATGCATGATGAGTCTCCCTCTTGATTGAAACAAAAATATCCTATACCACAAACACAACAGGAGATAAATCCTTCTTTGTACATTATCATTTGACCTCCTATTGTGATTAATTTAGATGATGATGATTATATTTATAAAATTTATGAGGAGGTGCATAATGAGTTGAACACATTATTTTCCTCTTCTATGATCTTAAATGATAATTCTCCTAGGAAGAGAATTGAACTTGGTGATAACCTTAGTTCGCACTTTCTATTGTCCCTTTAACTAGTTTTCTACCTTTTGTATATGATAAACATGATTACGATGTAGATGACCTGCTAATAGGTTGAATCATATGTGCCTTACTACTCTTTTACATTATTTTTCATGTTTCCTTTATTTGATTGCATGTGCATAATGTGATCCCTTGTTCTATTGTTTTGATCCCTCTCTCTCTCTCTCTTTGTGAAATTCCTCTATTCTTACCTACATTATTCTCTATGTCATAAACATTTTATCTTTTCTTTTTTTTGTGTTTTCCTTTTGGAGATGATACAAAGTGTTGAGACATTCATGTCTCTTCCATGTTGACCCAAAATATTTTTCTTTATCTTTTTCATTTGTCTCATGTTTTCCTTTTGGGATGATGCAAGGCTTCGAGACCTTTACGTCTCTTCCATGTTGACTCAAAAGGTTTTTCTTTTTTTTCACTCTCTTTGTGCCATTCCTGTTGTTCCATGAGTATTTGGGGAAAGATGTTAGTTCCAAGCTCTCTGAAAATATTGTAGCAAGAACAAACTAACCTCGAATCCATGGATCCCTTATGTGTTTTTAGATTTCATTTTGGGGGAAACCCTTTTTCATGACGTAGCTTTATTTGGAAAAACATGACTTGGCATAGGGCTTTTCAAATAGGCTCTAATGTCCTCTTTATTGTTAGCATTTATCATTTTATTCTTTAAAGTAATTTCTCACAACATGGTGTTTAGCAATTTCTTTAAAGTGGGGGCATACATTGGCATTATTATTTTGCATTTCATGTTTCATTGTGTAGTCTTATTACTTCATGCAATGCATCCTCCGAATTGTGGTTGACATTGGGTGAGATTTGATTCAAGAGTATGATCTGTCTTAGCATATTATATTCCTCTTAGTGGCCTGATGTGATACACTGCATCCCCTAAGTTGCAAATATTCTATTCTTTGATTAGTCCTCTCTTGGAGAAATTAGGCACAATGTTCCCTAAGTTAATATATTACATGAACTAAAAAAACTCCTTTGAATGTTCCTTACACTAATTTGCATTTATAATTTCATTTATATGGCCACCTTGCATAATAAAATTTTCTTGCTTGTGGTGCCATCTTGTTTGTTCATGAGTATCAAGCATATGAAATTTTATCTGCCTCATGAACCTTGAAGTTCATTGTTGTGTGGTGCCTTATCAAAGTTATCAAGAGGTATAAATTTGGTTTGATTGTACAAAAATCCAAACTTAGGCATGAATTTCCCATAGCCACTTGCTTGTCTGTGTGAGCGCATACCGGTTTTGTGTGTATGTGTCACCCTTTTGGATACTCGCCCAATATACAACTTAAAGTTTCATTTCCTCAGAGTGAGCATGAATTTCTAGACAAAAAACTTAGATTTGACCCACATTGCAATGGAAAAATGATCAAAGCTTGATCCACCCTCTTTTTTTTCATTTTGGTTTTCTTTTCTCTTTGTCTTTCATATCGTATGCTTGCACCTTTTTTTTACTCCTTGTCTCATTTTCATGTGTGTTATTTTGTGCTTATGTTGGTTTGTCATAAGATCATGATCTTGGGGGCTTGATCATTGTCATCCTATTTTACCGGAATTGGTACACTTGGACCCCTCTTGATGCGAGTTTGTCTACTTTAGTGTGAGTTTGAAGCAAGTTCCTCCTCTCACTAAAGTGGGGGCTAAATGTAGTGACAAAAAATGGATCCCTCTACATTTTTGTACTTGTTTGGGCCCTCTTTGTTAAATTGAACTTAATTTTGCCTTGATTTAGTATTGTAATGTGTTTAACACATTCACATTAGGTCTTGGGCCCTTGTAAATCAAATGGACTTAGTTGTGCCTTATTTAGGGTGTTGTAAAGTGTATCCTAACACTTTCACACTGAACCGTAAATTTTAGGGGAAAGGTTACTCTCCTACACTTCTAGGGTTTTTTCACCTAAAAGGAGAGATATTTTCCACCAAAAACTTGGAGGTTCATTCAAGACTAATGAAAATGTGATTGAAATGTGCCTAAATAAAATGCACTAAATTCAATAAGCTGATAAAATAGATTGAATACTAATGCAAAACTAATGAAATGCAAGATGTTTGAAAATAAAATGTGAAATGACCTAAGAATGCAAGAAAATTGTATTAGAAATGAAAGGTACTGGAGAGGTGCACATGGAAACTGAAAATTGATGTAGAGAGGTTCTAGAACCCTACAGAAAGTGTTGTTGAAGTCAACTAGGACACTTACACCAAGTTGGACGACTTAGACCTGTTTTGGGAAGATTCTATCGAAATAGGATTCGAGAAACTAGGTATCTATAAATGCAAAAAACACTTTTCAAGCCCAATAGTGAGACTAATTCACCACTGATGGAAAACTAGTCCACCTTTAGATTTTAGGAATCTTGAAGATGCAATCTATAGCTTTTGATATGTACTTCAGCTCCTGACAAGAAACTAGATCTAAATCTATAGATTTTGACTTGTAGGTGATCTCCAAGCTTCTTTTAAGGTTTTGTTGACTTTGAATGACTTTGATGAGATGTTGATACCTTTTAACACCTAGCTTTTTGAAAAATATACATACAAGACCTACAAAACACACATGCAAAGAGGGAAAAAGGGTTAAGGGTTAGAGAATAGGGGTTTTCCTTAGTCGAACCCTAATTTGGTAATCAAACCCTTGAAAATGAAATGAAATGGAAAGAGAATGATGAATGAACAACATGCAATGCTAAAACTCACCAAACCCTTGATGTAGATGTCTAAAGATATGCAAGTAGATGCTCCAATGGATGAATTCTTGATATGCCTAGAATGCTTGAATGCTTGGATGCTTGAAGAATGACTTGTTGGGGCGATAGATAGCTTGATCATGAGGGTTGAAAATGAGGGGAAAACCCTTTATTTATACACGATTGTGCCCTAATTCTCAAAAATACCTTATCACAAGCCGACCTCAAGGTCTAGAGAATAATAACCCACCAAAATTATAAAATAATTTTGATTTTTAAGCTAGATGGGACTAATTTTCTTCAAGTGGTGACTTGGTCCTACCAGGGAAATTTTACTGGGTGTCAAGAATTAACGTGCATTTAATGATGTTTAATGGGATTATTCTCTGAAACACACTTAGGTAGGGCCTATAGGTGCATTAAAGGGCCATTTAAACATAAGAAAGGGTCAAATTATTCATGAAAATACTAGAAAAGTGTGAGAGTTTGTTACAACTACTTACAACACTTTGAAATAAGGCTTGGTAAGTGATCAAAAGAGGTTATTTAGGTGAAATACATTAGAAAGGTTTTAGAAAAGTGTGAAAGTGAGTTACAACACCTTTATAATACATCATAAGGTTTTTAATGATTTACAAGAGTTCAAGACCTAATGTGAATGTGTTGGCCACATTACAACATTAAATCTAGGCAAAATCAGGCCAAAATCCATAAGAAAGGCCCAAATGAGCATAAAAATGTCTAAGGATACATTTTTTTGTGACACATTTAGCCCCCACTTTAGTGAGAGGATGAACTTGCTTGAAACTCGCACTAAAGTAGCCCAACATGCATATCAAGAGAGATCCAAATGTACCCATGTTGTCAAGATGAGACAACAATAATCAAGAGGGATGATCAAGCCCCCAGGATCCAGATCCCATGGAAAACTAAACATTAGCACAAAGTAACACACAAGAAAGTGATGTAAAATAATGAAAGAAGGGGAAAGAGAGAATCGGTTCAAGCTTTGAGCATTTTTCCAGCTTATTGTGGATCAAATCTAGGTTGTTTTTCTAGAAAAATTCATACTCACTTCGAGGCAACAAAACTCATGGTTGTCCACCAAGTGAGAAGGCCAAAAAAGGTGAGAAACATACACTCATGGCTAGTATGCATTCACACAAATGCAGGTGGCTATGGGGAAATTCATGCCTCAGAATGGGCTTCCCACTCAACCATACCAAATTTATACCTTCTGATAACTTTCATAAGGCAACACAAAAGAAAATGACTTTTTGAGCTTCATGCGACAAGAAAAACTTTGTATGCTTGGAGCTCATGAAAAAACAAGATGGCACCATAGGCATGCAAGTTGTATTATGCAAGATGGCCATATAATAAATGCAAAATGAAACATGTAAAAGAATGTTCAAAAGATTCTTTCTTAGTTCGTGTGAGGTCTTTAACTTAGGGAACATTTTGTTTAATGTCTTCAAGAGAAGACCAATTGAAGAATAGAAGATTTGCAACTCATGGGATGTAGTGTGTCGTATCAAGCCACCAAGAGTAATGACATATTCTAAGATATATCACACTTATGAAGGACATTACAAATAATTTCATCCACAAAGTGACAAACACATCATATTAAATAATAAGGTTGCACTAAGAAGCAAGAAAAAGGAAAAATGAAAAAGAAATAATTCCAATGTATGACTCGACTTTAAAGGAATTACTAAACACTTTACTATGAGAAATTACTTTAAAGTAGAAAAATAGAAAATTCAAAAAGAAAGAAAGACATGAGAGCCAACTTGGAAAGGCCTTGTGCTAAGTCATATGTTTCTGAGTAAGGTTGCATCATGCAAAGGAAAATAAAAGAAAGAGGAAGGGGTTTCCCCCAAAATTAGAACACCAAAAACATAAGGGATCTATAGATTTGGGGTCAATATGTTCATTGTTGTAATGGTTTAGAGAGCTCAAAACTATCATCATCCCTCAAATACATAGAACTAGAAGAATGACACAGAGAGAGTGGAAAAAAGGGAAAGAAAATATCCTTTTGGGTCAAGATGGAAGAGACACAGGGTGTCTCAACACTTTGCATCATCTCGAAAAGGAAAACACAAGAAAATGAAAAAGGAAAAGAGAAAGAAAAAGGGGGCCTTTTGGGTCAATAGGAAGGAGACATGGAATGTCTCAATGCCTTGCGTCATCCCCAAAAGGAGAACACAAGAAAAAGAAAAAGGAAAAGAAAAAGAAAAGGAGCATTATGGGTCAACATGAAAGAGACATGGAATATCTCAATGCCTTGTGTCATCCCTAAAAGGAAGGAAAAACAAAAGCGAAAAGGAAAAAAGTGAAAGAAATGCATGACATATAGAAGAATGAAGGTACAAATAGAGGAATGTCACAAAGAGAGAGAACATCAAACAAAATAGTATGGGAGAACACGTTAGGAACATACAAACACACAATAGAAAATGAAAAAGAATAGTAAGGAAAATGCAAGTGAACCGTCGAGCAAGTCATCTGCCTCCTAATGTTGTTAAGTGTATAGTGAGGGCGGGCGATTGGCTAGAGGGATAGAAACAATTGCAGAACTAGTATCAAAGTCAATACTCATCCTAGGAGAGTTATCATGCAAGCTCATGGAAGAGGGAAACAATGTGTTCAAATCATTATGCACCTCTTCATCAATTTTAGTGATCTCATCATCATCATCTAGATTAATAACAATATGAGGATGAATTATGATGTATGTTGAAGCATGTAACTCTGGTTCTGATTGTTGTATAGGATTGGTTGGTTGTGGTTGGGGAGGAGGAGCATCATGCATTTCTTCTATCAGGTGTGGATTAAAATTTTCTTTATTATCTTCTTCATGTAACTTGAGAGCAAGGGAATGAAATCTATGCCTATGCTCCCTAGCACCTCTGTTTCATTTGATTTTTTTGTCAAGTTGTGTTTATGAAGGAGTGGGTTGATCAACCATAGGTTTATTTTCATCCCTAAGGGGAGGAACAAAAGGAACCATAGAAGGTTGTTCATCCACTTTGTCCTTTTCTTTGTAAACTTGTTTTTTGCGAGGAGGCATGACGAAGTTACTTTTGCAGTCTCGTGGTATCTTGGATGATGTAGGTGAAGCTTCAGGTGTTGGTTGGTCTTGGATGTGTGGTTATTGTTCAGGCTAGATAATTGTTTCATCTAGTATGGGAGTGTTTGAAGTGGATGGAGACATGTTATAGAGGCACAATTCAGCTATTTTCTTTTATTTTTTTTGTAAGCAATGAAAAATAAATATTTTCGAGGTGTTATGGGTTCCATGGACTTGGTGAGAGACAGTAGAATGCAAAACAATGCAAAACCTAATGCAATGTTGATGCAAGAAATTCCTAGGATGCAAATGCACTTGAAATCAGAAGTAAAAATTTTCTAAAAGGCAGGTTCACCAAAAAGAACCACAAATTTAAGGGGAAAGGTTGCTCTCTTACGGTTCTAAGGTTTTTTTCACCTAAAATGATAGAGATTTTCCACCAAAAACTTGGAGGTTCATTCAAGACTAATGCAAATGTGATTGAAATGTGCCTAAAGGAAATTTCCTAAATGCAATAAGCTAATAAAAGAGATTGAATACTAATGTAAAACAAATGAAATTCAAGATGTTTGAAAACACGATGTGAAATGACCTAAGAATGCAAGCAAACTATAATAGAAATGAAAGGTACTGGAGAGGTGCACCTAGAAACTGAAACTTGATGTAGATATGTTCTAGAACCCTATAGAAAGTGCGATTAAAGCCAACTGGGACACTTACACTAAGTTGAACGACTTAGTCTTATTTCAAGAAGATTCTGCCAAAACAAGTTTCAGGAAACTAGGTATCCAGAACTGCAAAAAGCACTTTTTAGGCCTCATAGTGGGACTAATTCACCACTTATTGCGACTTAGTCTACCTTCAGCTTTTAGGAATCTCAAAGATGCAATCTATAGCTTTCATTTTGTACTTTATCTCCTAACAAGAATCTAGATCCGAATAGATGGAGACTTTGACCTATAGGTGATCTTCAAGCTTCTTTTAGGTTTTTTTTTACTTTGAATGACTTTTATGAGATGTTGACACCTTTTAACACCTAGGTCTTTGACAAACCTACATACAAGACCTACAAAACACACATGCAAAGAGGGAAAAAGGGTTAAGGGATAGAGAATAGGGGTTTGCCTTAGTCAAACCCCAGTTTGGTAATCAAACCATTGAAAATGAAATGAAATGGAAAGATAATGATGAATGAACAACATGCAATGCTACAACTCACCAAACCCTTGATGTGGAAGTCTGAATATATGCAAGTGGATGCTCCAATGGATGAATTCTTGATATGCCTAGAATGCTTGGATGCTTGAAGAATGATCTATTGGGGAGATAGATAACTTGATCATGAGGGTTGAAAATGAGGGGAAAACCCTTTATTTATACATAATTGTACCCTAATTCCCAAAAATACCTTATCACAGGCCGACCTCAAGGTCTAGAGAATAATATCCCATAAAAATTATTAAATAATTTTGATTTTTAGGACAGATGGAACTAAGTCACCCCAAGTAGTGACTTCGTCCCACCAGGGCAATTTTACTGGGTGCGAGGAATTAAAGTGCATTTAATGATATTTAACGAGATTATTCTCTAAAACACACTTAATTAAGGCTTGTAAGTGCATTAAGGGGCAATTTAAACATAAGAAGGGGTCAAATTATTGATGACAAGCCTAGAGAAGTGTGAGATCTTGTTACAACACCTTACAACACTTTGAAATAAGGCTTGGTAAGTGATAAAAAGAGGTTATTTAGGTGAAATACATTAGAAAGGTCTTAGAAAAGTGTGGAAGTGGTTTACAACACTTCACAACACCTTTATAATAAATCATAAGGTTTTTATTGATTTACAAGAGTTCAACACCTAATGTGAATGTGTTGGCCACATTACAACATTAAATCTAGGCAAAATCAAGTGAAAATCCATAAGAAATGCCCAAATGAGCATAAAAATGTCCAAGGATACATTTTTTGGTGACACAATCTAAGGTTTTCATTATTAATTAGGCTTCTTTGTGCCTTATTTGGCCTTATTTTGCATCCACGAGCCTTAATTAATGTATCTTTTTGAGATTAATCTCAAAATTCACCAACATCCAATCATAATTCATGTGCTTTTGAATTGTATGGAATATATTTAGTGATCTAGGACTCATATGCCATCTTGGGCATATGGGTCCCACCTAAGTTTTGAGGCCCCGTTGTAGATTTCACACATGAATCTAAGCATTTCTTGAAAAATGTGTCCCAAGCTAAGCCTAATGGGACTCATACGAAACTTCTGGTGTATGAGTCCCACTTATCTTAGACCTAATTTAAATTCAAATTCTTGGTGGCATTTTATTCTCCTAGCTCTTATGTCGACTTGTAGTGTTGTAATTCAAGGAGCTTGGGCATAAACAAATATAAATACAAGGTTATTTCACATATTTTCTCCTAGCAATTTTCATGAGCAAGTGTGGCCTAATAATTCAAGCATTCTTTCATTCAAGAGCATTCTAGAGTGATTATCAATCATTTTGGAGCATTATTCAAGTATCAAGCATCATGTCAAAGTCATCATGCATTATGTTTGTTTTTGAGCTAACATTTGTGATGTAGGGTTTCATGATTCAAGCAAGAATTCAATTCAAGATCTACAACATTCAAGTAAGAGTCAAGATCCACATTCATGCTAGGCATCTCATACATGTTGGATGATATTATTAGTGCCCTCATAATATGAAAATTGTCAAATGGAACAAATAATCAGGAAGAGGCATAAGCATTACTTGCAGGTCTGAAATTGGCAAAGGAATCTAGCACTAAAAACATATGGATTAAGGGGGATTTTATGATCATAATCGACATATGTAAACAAACAAACTTAGTTCATTAATTGTTAAGATCCATCTTAAATTAGGGATTCAAAATATTACAAGGATTCAATTCTTACCATCTCACTTATTGCTATATAGAGAGGGTAATAAAGTAGCAGATATGGTGGAAAATATGGGTTGTGACCCAAATTATGTGGAATTTTAAAATAACCAAACATACTTAGATAGCTACCCTTCCTTGACACACCTAATCAATAATGAATTTCATCCCATAAAGGGGATTTGATCTAACATTATTTGTGTTTTAAGTGTGTAGGGCTCATGGTGTTGAGATTTGGTAGTAGTATTTGTGTTTTGGTTTCATTTTCTATCTTTAGCATGGTGCAAGAATCATACATTAAACATCTCAGGGTGTGTTGGTTACTAGAACCATTAGTATGCTTCTATAGTAATCAGGTGTATTTCTCCAAATTCCAATCTTCATTTTCTTAGTTAGCCTTCATCTTCTGGTTCTACAGGCCCTTTGTCAATTATTTTCCTTCATTTGAAGGTCATTATTGCATTTAAGTTCAAAGTGTATTGAAGCTACATAACTTCCACCAATCCTAGAGGATTAAGTCTATAGCATAATGTGTTGAGGCACCACATGGTGGATTTGTGTTCCACCAAAGAAAGTGTGTTTTTATTTTATTTTATTAAGCGGTCACTCCCACATCAAGCCACATGTCGAGTTGGCATAACACAAAGAATTGATGGCACATGATTGGCTAAGTCTTCTAATGGGCCCTCTATGATGTAATAGATGAGGGTGATGTGTGGTGAACCCACACACATTCTATAGAACAAAGGCTTGTATTTGGCATTACTTGGGTGCTAGTCAAATTTAAGCATCTCTATAGATGGTGCTAAACTCATAAATATTTTATCATCTCAGCTCATAAACACATGGCACTAGATTTATCTCTTAGGTTCCTTACTTGATATTTATTTTCTTTGAGTTATGAGGACTTGAAAAATGGCAGTGTTGGCTTTGGCTTATGCACTCTACATTTAGAAGTAAAATTTGGACTATCTCCTCCACTTTGTCTTATGTGATGTGCATTAACTAATATCACTTAGTTCAATGACATCATTAACTATCAAGTTCAAAATGATTGATATTTTGGATGTGATACGACACATGCCTCTCTAGGTTGATATATGCCTTGAGGATCAACCACATATTGCAAGGTGGCTATGATGTACTTCAATAGTGAGCTGGTGCATGTTGCACTAAAGGAAACAAACCTCTTTAAAGTGTCCTTAGTACTACTTCTATAGAGGTGAGAATATGGAGATGATTTCCTCTTAGACAAAGCATGGGAGGATGAGGCACCTTTCTAATTTAAAGAAACAATGTGATAAACTTGCCATAATTTGTAAATTTTCCTTGAGGTCCTATTGAGAATGGATTCTCCTACCTATGTCAGAAGCTTATGTTGTTGGATGGATTTCTTACGTACCATAATAGACCAAAGGTTGAAGGTGATAATTAAGCAACCCAGTGGCAGGGATTTTAAAGCAGTTAAGATTATCTTGTACATTGATTGCTTATGGGATGATGGGAGGTACATAGTTAACATTGATATCACATCATGTTTCATGTCCCCCCTCCTAGATTTAGGCGAGAAAAAGGAGTTGGTGTGGGTGTTGGTTTTGAAACTGTTTGAGAAACACAACCTTGGAGGGCTAGAGGAAACATTGGATATGGCAAGGTGTGTTGTCAAAATCATTAGGCAAGGAGATGTCCAAAGTGTGTGTGAGGAGGGGGGTGTGGTGGAATGGTTACCATTACTCAAAAAAATTCGCACGGTGATGCTAATGCAACATAGAGCTTCAATGTGTATGGGTTGTCATTTTCTGAAGAAAGTGAACAATATAGAGCCTATGGATGATTTTGCATGGATAGTGAAGTTTGATGCCACCCCTGATGTGGTGTAATTATATTTGGCCCCTTTGATCATTGGTTTTGTACATGGTTTTGTTTTTCAATGGTGTTCATGTAACTAGTTGTTTATAGCCTTTTCATTGCCTTAGATAGACTCTTATCATAATATAGAAACATTATAGTCTTCTATCTTTTATAATCATATTATAATTAATAAGATTATAGGTGTTCTTCACCTTTTTCCTAAAAATATATCGACATTGACATATCCAAAGAGGATCCAAAAAGAGGTGTTCTATGGCATGGGATGCCTTATACTAGAACCTTCCTTATATGGCCAAAAGTGCCAAGAGAAAGTATTAAATGCTCATTTTATTTTTGTTATTTTATTTTTTGAAGATGTTTATAAAATGGGTAGTTAAATGCATAATTAGGTCCAAGCACATAGGGTGGAGCTAAACCTAGTGTGAAAGTGTCAAGGATGATAATTTTTGTGCTATATTTAGCCCCCACTTTAGTTAGAGTATGAATTTTTGCTCAGACTCACACTAAAGTATGTAAGATCCAAGAAGGGTTTGATTATCTAAATATTAAAGAGATAGGAAAACATCAAATCTAGGGGTTGTGGTATCCCCTACATTCAAGATCTTATGGAAAAATAATATAAGGAGAAAGGAATGCACATATGAAGTGAAATGTAACATGACAAGAATGAATCATACACAATGAAAATCCAATAAATAACACAATACAGACATAAACATGAAATGAAAAAAATTACATGGTGCAAAAACAATGCAAACATAATGAAAACACAACACACCCATGCAAAGGGGTATGCCAATCATGGACTAGAAAGCTCTGTGGAAATATTACTAGGATCGATACCCAAGGTGTTCATGAGTCACAAGCTAACAAATTTTAATATTTTCTAGGTAAACCATGAACCAAAGTGTCAAAAAATTGTGAAGTATGATATTCACTAGGTGAGCTTTGACAAGAAACAACACAAGCTAGTGAAGTTTGATATTCCCTAGGTGAGTTTCTACAAAGGTATCAAATTAGAGACACACAAGGGCTAGTGAGGTTTGATGTTCACTAGTGTGGATACCCAGAATTATAATTCAAATAATTTTGATAAGATGCTACATAAAAGTGATCAATATTTCAGGGCAACATATTGATACCAAGTCTAATGTATGTGAATATAATGAAGAACATATTGGAATGTATGCCCCCACCTTAAAGTAATTTCTAACACCAATTGTGAGAAATTTCCTTTAAGGTAGAGTAAGAAAGTATGCAACATACAAAGACCATGAGAGCTTAGTGGAAAATATAATGCCAATGATATGTTCCTAATGAAGCTAACTAATGATGAGGGATTTCTCCCAAAAAAAATCCATATAAAAAGGTAAAAGATGGAACATAAGGGATCCACAAATCTAGGGCAGTATAGACCATGTATAATAAATAATATGATTATGCTTGGAATCAACATCATTCCTATAAATACTCATGGAACTACAAACATGATGGAAGAATGAAATTAAAAGAAAACAAAACAAGATTTTGGGTCAACATAGAAGAGACATAAATGACTTAATGCCTTGCATCATCCCCTAAAGGAACACACAAGACAACAATAAGGCTTACACCATAAATAATAATGTAGATACAAATAGATGGATTTCATGATAGATTCATTTTCTTTGTATCCTTGTTCCAACAAGAACAACAAGGGTCATTCGAAGAAAACCTTCAAACATAAACACATGCAATGAAACACAAAATGGGAGATCACATAATGTGGAAGAACAAATATATATAATACACCAAGGGTACCACATATGTGAGCCGATCTTAAGAAAATTTTCAACACCAAAATATTTCTCATCATAAATAAAAGATGAGAAATATGATAAAGGGGCTACAACAAGTTTCATACAAGGAGTATCACCAAGTTTAAGGCATGGTGGGACATTCTCATCAAGAGGATCATCATTTCTTCCCCCATTTAGATTCATGGATTTCAAAAATATAAGATCAAGTTCATTATGATTTTCTTTTTGATATTCTTGTTCACTCTCTAAATGTATTGCAATAGGTTTCTTATTAACATATAATTGATTGGGAGAAACATCATTCATATATTCTTCTTTCACTCTTTTCTTAGGCTAGGATAGGTAAATTTTCATTTCATGGTTTGACAAGGTTGGAGGGGTGGAGTAAACCGATGATGAGGATGGATGGATGGGAGGTAATTCATTGGATTTAGTTTGGATGGGTAGTTGGTCATTAGGAAAGGTTTGATTATTTTCATCAATTTGATGAGGTATGGCATGACATCTATGTTTACGCTCTTTCACACTTCTATTTCTTCTTGTACGAGTTTCATCTTGTGAAGGGTTAATGGAGAGGTTTCCCATTATAGGTATCTTTTACTCCTTTGGAGGAGGAACTAAAGGCACCACCATGGGTTGGGATACTACTATGATCTTAGGTATAAAAAAATATTTTTATTTTGGAGATAAAAATTTTATTATATGATTATCCCTTGGTCTTTTATAAGATCACAGAGCTGAAACAACAACATACATGCTAGGTGGGAAAGGGAGGATGCTCGGTTTGAGCTTAGGATCCTCCAACCTTTGGAGTAGGAGAGACATCCATGGTAGTCATAATAGGCCAAGGAAACTTAGATGTGATACTACTAGAGATCATTTGACTATAATATTAGCTTTATAATTTTGATATGATATGAAAAAGTGATCTTCACGAGGCTTAATAGGTTCAATAGGTTGAGGCCAAAACTAATCAAATAAAAATATTCCGCAGGAGGCCAAACGTTTAAACCCACTATGATAATTTGTATGTATTTCTCCTTCAAATGGGAAATGTATACACTTGTGGTTAACCGATGGTATCACATTCATTGAGTGTATCTATGGATATCCTAACTTCAAATGAAATTATTTTGAAACTCGAATGCTGGTGAATGAGACATCAAACTATTTGGGTCCAAATTTTACTGATAGAGTTATCGAACCTATTGTTGGATGAATTGGACCATTATAAGATTTTAAGCATGCTTTTGATTTTTCATAGTTATATTTTCAAAGTTCATGCACAAATAAGAATTCTTTAGTGATCACATTCTCTAGACACCTAGGATCAATGAATATTCGTCTTATGGGTTTTTCATTAATTTTGTTGGTGATATAGAGAGGACCATCGGGTGCATGTATGGATGCATCAATATGTGTGAAAAAAATATTAGGAAACAAAGTGATTTGGTCTTGATGAGATTCAAATTCTATTATGTTTACCATGTAGGAAAAATTATCATCTTCCTCATCATTATCACTACATTGCACAAAGTTGGATGAATGATTTGGTAATGGGTTTGTGAATATTTGCAAATTTTGGTTAGACGAAAAACTTATTTCATTTATCATTAATGCTAGATAACTAGATTTTATTAGAGTTTATGAGGTCTTGCATTTGATGCTTAAGATGCGTACATCATTGTGTATTATGTCCATATGTATGATGATAAATTGGGAAATTATTTTGCATTAAATTTTGGTGATAAAGGTTTACTTGTGTCAATAGGTCTAATTGTAGGAAGCTCAATCAAGTTCTTTATAAAAAAAATGCAACATTATTGCGTGAAGGGAATCAGACGATTTTGAAAATTTCCTATCTCTTGGCCTAAATTGATAAGGATTTTAATTGTACCAACAACATGTGTTTCTATATTATTGGTGATTTGAGGAGTGTTTATTTTAATGAAGTTATTTTTTGATTTGTAAATGATGGGTAATTGTTTTCATGCATAGATTTGGATCGATCAATAAGAGTTAATGAAGGAAGCTCAATCAAGTTCTTTATAAAAAAAATGCAACATTATTGCGTGAAGGGAATCAGACGATTTTGAAAATTTCCTATCTCTTGGCCTAAATTGATAAGGATTTTAATTGTACCAACAACATGTGTTTCTATATTATTGGTGATTTGAGGAGTGTTTATTTTAATGAAGTTATTTTTTGATTTGTAAATGATGGGTAATTGTTTTCATGCATAGATTTGGATCGATCAATAAGAGTTAATGAAGGAGTGCCATCATATTGTTTAACTAATATTTGATAATCATAAATAATTGTACATGAGTGCATAAAGAATGGATACTTTATCAATAAATTATTGCCTCAAATACTAGGTTGCAAGTTTCCTATAAACACCCTTTAGATGTTAGCATCAAGAAGACTATAGGAGATTTGTGAATAAAGTGATTCGTATCATCATGCAAAATCTATTATCTTTTCTTTAGGTCCCTGTTTACAATAGACTAAGTCTATTAATGTCACTTGAGGACTAATTTTTTCTTCAAAATGTTAGAGAAATGCACTAAAAGTTGTGTAAAAGAGAATATTGCATTTCTTGGCAATGAGAAAAACTATTCCAAGGCCATGTATTTCAATGTTCTAAAAATGATTTTTACTAATATTGCATCTTCAAAAATTAAATCACTAAATAATGCAATTTTTGCAAGTATGAAAGTGGTGTCATTGATTTCAACTTGTTAACTAGTTATCAATTGGTTGTTGTTGTCATTAATGTCATGGATTCATGTTATTGGTTATATATGTTGAGGATATCGAGAAAATTATAATGAAGAAAGGTTGCAAGTATTCTCTGGTTGCTCTGAGTTTTTCTCCTATGTTGGTATGGTTAGGATATGTTGTTCATGACTGTTGGAAGTTGCAATATCTAGATTTTTGGTGTTTGGATCGATGTATAGTGCGAGTTTTGTTCACTAGTTGTGGCCTGTTTATTTTTGGTGTCTCTGACCGAGGTCCGGGAGAAATGTATTTTCTCTGGATTTATTCTTGTTCAAGTCTTATGACTTGCGGTTCATAGGATATGTTAATGTTGTGTTGAAGAAAATTTTGTTATCTGGAAGATTGGATCATGCTAAGGATGTGTGTACCTAATTTCTCTATGATTTTTACACTGGTTTGGTTGACCTTGTGTTTATCACTACTTTCAAAGATTTCAGAAGCATGTTGAAGCATATTTTTGGGTCACTCTCATTCTAATTCCACCTTAGAATGTTTTGGCGCTGACCTAATTGAAATTTGAATTTTGGTGTGTGCAACTGACTTTAGATATATTTTAATGTTGAAGATGGTATAAATACAGGATGAGATATTGTTGAAACAATATGCACATGCAAAGGAATAGATGAGAGATTGATGAGAGATAGATGTGAAGTTGAGTAAGTGGTTGTGTAGATCAGTGCGAAGTCTAATTGTGATTTTTCCAAAAGAAGTGAGCTAAAGGTGTACTCTATCATTCAAGCATGTCTACAAGTGTGCAAGTCAATTGTGGTGGAAATCTTTGTTGCATTGAGATTGTATTCTCTCTATAAAAAATATCTTCTATATTCTTTGTATATGTGTGGTAGTGAGCCCTCTGGGTGGTTAACCCTTGTTGGACAGTGAGTCATGTTTTGGTAGTGAGCCTTTGTATTCAGTTTTGATATTATCTACATTGTGAGCTAATCCTCATCGTGGTTTTTCCCTTATTGGGTTTTCCATATAAATTTGGTGTTGTGTGCATATATCTTTTACTTCTTTTAGCTTCTACATTTGCACTTAATAATTAATCATATTTGTAGAATAAATTTTTTGTGAATGGTAATTGAATTAATCACTGGTGATTTTTGTAAGGGAAAAAATTATTACATGTGATTCACCCCCCCTCTCAGTTGTCTTGCTCAACAATAGTAAACAGTGACACATGGTTGTTAGGACCTCCCTTACCATTATACTTTTTAAATCAGGGTATTTCAATGTTTTGCATATTGTTATTTTGAAAATGTAAAATGACAAAGGATTATATGTGAGGTATTGTTGAGGTTTACCAATTTGATTTTGATTTAAGTAAATGATTTTTTTTGTTGATGTCTTGTCATGTTTTGTAATAGCTGATTTATCATTAGATCATTGGAAGACATTTTTTGAGAGTTTGTTGAGTATGGCGTGTTGGAGTAATAAGGTTAATTACTTAATTAAAATTAAATCATATTGATTTATTAATTAAGTCACCTTTTACTTTATTTTGACTTAAGCTAAATTTAGAACCATTAATAATTAATTAATTATTAATTATTAATTACACATCCTAGGGTTCTCAATTTTAGGGTTTTGATCTCCTTTCATAAGGATTGATCTCTTGTAATTATTCATTTTTGTTTATGCAATTTTTTCTTAAGGCTTGCAGAGCACCTTGTTTGTGTTTCAGTATCTCTTCTATGCAACAAGGTATTTTCTTCCAAGTGTTCATTGGGTTTTGTGAGTTTGGTTTATCAACTTCAACATGGTATCAAAGCTTCAGATCTACCACTTCCTATTCACCTTTTAAGCGATTATATCCTAAAAGTGACATTTCTGGGCATTTTGAGTCAATTTGGACCTCACCATTGCATCCAAAATGCTCGAATCAGTCAAGATTGACCTTCTTTTTTGTCAAATTTGGCTTCACGACGTCAAATTTGTGAGGGTTTGAAGATACGACAGATTGTAGATTTTTTTGTGAAAAAATTACCAGGTACATTTTATTCAGTTCTTTTGTGTTTTCACATTCTAGTGAATTACTTGGACATCTTAGCTCCTGGAAACTTCTCATTTGCATGGGGTGGCTTGTTTTTAGTTGTTCTATAGGTATTTCCAGTCTTGTGTCTTTTGTTGACATTCTGAGTTTCCATTATAAGAACTTATGATTTTGTAAACACACTGAGATAAAGTGCCTTTGTATTACACCTGTATTATGGGATCTTGCACATCACTTTGTGTCTTATTGTACTCACACTATGATACAAAGTTCCATGGGGGTTGATTTTTTCCTTTGTGTTTCCTTCATACCTTTCTCATGCGTGTGTGCCTTAGTTTGCACACCCTTTATATATTCTTGTACTTTCATGTCTGCACATTCAAATGTTCTTGCTTATTTATCATGCACTACATTTTGGCATTTAGTTTCATTGCACCTATCATACCTCTCCCCTTTCACATTATGGGGGGGTTACTAATGTTGGTTATATTGCTTCATTGGTTTCGTTGGAGTGATCTATGTCTTTGTTATTTGTTCCTATGTACTAGGCAAATGCAATAGTTATTTACCCATTAATTTTGGTGAGATAAATCATTTACCATATGGCCACTCTTGCATTCCTATTTTGGAGGCGACCTTCCATTTTCACTTGATCAGTTCTTCAGACTATTAGTACTTGTGCCATCTGTATCTTTGAGTTCTTAAAGTTTTCCTTGGTTTTCCACTAGATTTGAGTAGTGTCCTTGGGGGAACTCATACAAATTCTTGTCTTCTTGATCCTGATCATCATATGTTTCTACGTGGGTTCTTCTTTCAACATTTCAACAGTCATTCTACGAAAGTGTTTGCAACTTCTTCATGCTTCAATGGTGTTCTCCATGTTCATCCTTTGTTCTTATCTTTTGGGAAAAAATTCTTCTTGGTTGGAGGCTTCTTAAGTCCTTCACTCTTGTTTGGAGGCTTCTTTAGTCCTTCACTTGTTCCTATTATTTTTGGGACATTCTTGTATGGAGGCTTCTTAGTCCTTCACATGTATTTCTCTCTTTTGGAGAGGAGTTTTTCCCACGAGGGTTTCTCCTTTTCTCCTATTGTGAGAGATCTTTTACATTTGTACATGGGTACCTCATCAGGCCTAGTTGTCGAGACCCATCTTTTCTTTCATGCATCAGTCCTTTGTTTTTTAGCTTCTCCCTAAGTTCATCTTAAGGGGGGTGTTAGAGTAATATGTTGTTTACTTAATTAATTTAATCATATTCATTAATTAATTAAGTCACCTTTACTTTATTTCACTTAAGCTAAACTTAAGCATTCTTTATTTTATGATTCATCCTAGGGTTCTCACTTTTAGGGTTTTGATCTCCTTTCATAAGCATTGATCTCTTTGTAATTATGTAGTTTTTTCTTTAGGCTTGTAGACCACCATTATTGTGTTTTGTTATCTCTTCTACGTGACAATCTATTTGCTTGCAGGTGTTCATTAGGTTCTATGAGGATGGTTTATCAAGTTCAACATGGTATCAGAGCTCTAGATCTATAGCTTCCTATTTGTTTTTTGAGGTATCTTTCCTAAAAGTGAATTTTCAATGCATCATGAGTCAATTTTGACCTCACCATTACATCCAAAATGTTTGAAATAGTCAAGATTGACCTTTGTTTCATCAATTTTGGTTATATAGTGCTTGATCTGCGAGGGTTTGAAGTTTATGAGCATTTCTAGATCCAGAATGTACCTACAATTTTGGAGTGTTTTGAGCCCAAATGGATCTCACCATCACATTCAGAGTGCCCAAAAACCCCAAAATTGGATGTCAAATTAGCAAAATCAAACACAGTGATTCTGGGATGAATTTTTTTTTCATATATGGGTTGTATGGCTTGGTACGACACACAATGTGAGATTTTTTTTTTAAAAAAACATAGTGTTAATGGGTGTCATCGTCAGTTAACCACTAGTGGTTAATGCTAGCTTAACCACCAAACCATTTTTGGAGCAGTTTTGGTATTTTGGCCATAAGTTCTGCCTCTGAAGTCAATTTTTTGAAAACAAATATTGTTAGAAAGCTTGTTCCAAGCCCAATCTAGTGGTGTAGGTTTTTTTTTCTAGTTTTGTTGTTTTACTGCATTTTTTTCCAATCAAAGTGAGATCATCATTTTCACACTTCAAAGGGCATATCTTTTGCATACAAACTCTATTTTTTAAAAATGAATAAGCATCGGAAAGGTCTTCTAGTGCTCTTTCTAGATCTGTGACATCAGTGTTTAGAGTTTATCCACCCCAGTCTGGTTGTGACTAGGGGCTTCCCTGCCATATGACCATCGTGGCTGCTCAAGTTTCCTCCTCCTGTCAGCCACCTGATGGTCACTAATTCATTTGCTCCCTCCCAAAGTTGCCACTAGCTATCAAGCAGTCGCCATCACTTTTTCCCCCATCGGACTTCGACAAACCCTCAACACCCACCCGTGTTCCCATTGGGAACCAAGTGCTTTGCCTGAGGCCTCTAGCACCCAACCCACCAGCAATGGTTGCCTAGGTGATGAAGGGCCAAGATTTTTAGCACCTAGGGAAGAGAGCCCTCTTGTGCCTTGAAACCCTTACAAAGGGGCAATTGATTTTTTGGCCATAACTTGAGCACAGGGTATCTATTTTTTGAAAATGAGATATCGCCAAAAAGCTAATTCTAAGAAGTAAGTAGTGGCAATGGTTTTATTTCTTGATTTTTCTATTTTTCTGCATTTATTGCCAATCAAAGTCAAAAATCTCTCTTTGTTCTTCCAGGAGAATAAATTCTGCCTCGATTATTGGATTTTTTTGATTCTCACGATGTTGGAAATCTGTTGGAATGCTCTTCACAAATCTACAATTTATTTCATCAAAAAATTTACCAGGTACATAAAGAATTATCTGAAGTGATTTTTGTTTTTTCATGCTTTCTAGCTTTCAAATTTGTACTGGGGCTTTGTTTTTTATGTTGTGAGGGGTTTTTTTTTCTTGCTTTCTATATATACACATTAGAAAATAAAAACATTTATCATTAAACACATTTAAAAATGAAAAACATCATTACAGACACCTCATTAGTTGACCATCTCTCCCCACATAATTATCATACCTGAAAGGAACATATGACTAGACTTCTCATGTCTAAGGGGTTATGGTCCTGTTTGGATTAGAATCAGCCTCAGTTGACATGTCCATTTGAGGTTCTAGAAAATAGAAATTGAATGGACAAGGCTATGGGTTTTCTATCATTACATTTTTACAGATAGTCTTTTATTTCACTGAAGGGTTGCACAACTCCTCAGGCTATGTGGACTAAGTTTCATGATCTTTTTGGCACCATTAATCAGTTCAAGGAACTTCAGATTGAGGTAGAATTGACCAGCTTGGTACCTTACTCTTTTCCATCTATTGAGGATTTCTTGAAGAAATTCAAATCATAGATCATTGTTACAAGGTTGTGGTAAGAAAAAAATAGATGTCGAGTGTATATAACTAATTCTATCTAAGTTTCGAGGTTCATTTCAAATATTATCTTCTACATTCTACTCCATCATGGATGCTTTGGGTCCATGATTTACAATGCCTACCGTTGAGGTATTTTGTGATCAGTTGACACGTGAGAAGGCCAAGCTAACACAATTGGATTTTCCTCTAGGATCAAAGAACCAAGCATTGGTAGCTCAGACATCTCAGGGGAAGTAGAAGCAGAAATAGAGGCCAAAGATAGATTCAACAAGTGGTGAGAGTTCCTCCAAGCCACCACCTAAGTCTAATTCCAAACCATAATCCAACCATAAGTAGGGTAAATATTCTAATTTTTTTTAGTCATCACCCAATACTAAAAATAAATTAGGTGATCCTTGTAGTTTATGTGGCAATGAAGGTCATCCAATTTCCAAGTGTTGGAAGTGATTAGAGGCTTTAGAGGAGGCAATGCAACAACATCATATCACCTCACCTTAGTCACCTTCCCCACACACAAGGAAAGGTCATGCTCTTTTTGTAGCATTGCCTTTACAATCCACTTGGATTCTAGATTATGGTGCTTCTCACCATATGACACACACCCAGGAGTTTGTCACTGCACTTTCCCATTGTGGCACTTCACAAATTGTAGTTGGTGACTCTACACATCTTACAGTTATGGGTTCAAGTTTTGTTTCATTCGATGGTGGTTGTCTTCAGGATGTTCTTGTTGTTCCTGATATTTTGACAAACCTCCTTTCTTTTTATCAGATTTTCTATTCTGGAACTGGTAAGATAGTTGAGTTCTCACCACATGATGTGGTTATTTGATACCTACATGATTATGATTTGGTTGTGGCTACTTGGAGTTTTGATTCTACATCTCACTTATACAGATGGTTTTGGCTCATCTCTATAGCACATGCATACACAGTGAGTACATTTTGGCATGAGTGTTTTGGCCATATCAATTATGGATATCTACAACAGATGAGTACACAGGCACTTGTGATTGGGCTCCCACAAATTTCCTATACTGATGGTGTTTGGTGAGGTTGTGTACTTAGAAAACATCACTAGGATTCTTTTCCTACGTGGGTAGATCCACATGTGTTGAGGCACCCTTGGAGTTGGTACATAGTAACCGCATATCCTTTCCAACTTATTCATTTTTTAGGGGCCAAATATGTGCTCATATTTATTGATGACTTCTCTAGACATACCTAGGTGTACTTTCTTAAGTACAAGTCTAATGTCTTTTATTCATTTAGGATCTTTAAGACATTTGTGGAGAAGCAGTCTGGTCTTTCTATTAGGAGGATACACACATATAATGGGGAGATTTTGTTAATCATGATTTTAGGGGCTATTGCACTGAGCATGGTTTCCAACATCAATTTACAATACCTTACAACCCTCAATAGAATGGTTTTGCTGAGAGAAAGAACAAGACTTTATGGGAGATGGCCAATTGTATGATATAGTCACAGTCTATGGATTCTTCATTTTGGGATGAGACAGTCAATTGTTCCAATTATATTCAGAATCAGATGCCTCATAAGGCATTACAACACATGACTCTTGAGGAGGCTTGTACCCATGTCAAGCCCGATGTTTCTACATTCCTATTTTTTGGTAGGAGGCTTGGGAATTTATTCCTAATGCTTAGCAAAAATCCATGGAGAGGAAAATCCAACCACTCATATTTGTTGGCTACTATGAGGATGTTAAGGTGTACAAGTTGTTTGATCCTAATTCCAAAGAGGTATTGTTTCGATGAGATGTCCAGTTTGATGAGCGCTTTCCTCTTATGGATTCTTCATCACCAAATTCTCCCTCACTACCTACTCCTCCATCTTCATCTCTTGAGGATTTTTTATCTCTCAAGGATTAACTAGATGATGATCCACCATCCCCACCACCACAAAATACACAAAATTTTCCCAAGTGGGCCTCTTTACTGTAAAGGAAGTTGGATCTTTGGAAGGTGATCCTTCAGATTCTCGTCGTACATGTGCACAGACATCAGGTGCTACTCTTTTGAGTCATCCCATTTTCGATGATCCTCAAATGTTTTCAAAGGTGACAAGTCACCCCAAGTGGGTTAGGGCTATGGAGGAGTATTATTCTTTGATGAAACATAATACTTGGGATCTTTCTCATCTTCCTAAGGGAAGAAATTTGGTTCAGTGCAAGTGGGTGTACCATAAAAAATTTGTTGTGATGGTTTGATAGATAAGTACAAAGAATGTCTTGTTGTGAAGGGGATTTTTTGAGTTGAGGGTATTGATTACTTCGAGACCTTTTCTAGTGTTGCCAAGATGAATTCTATTCACTTTATACTATCACTAGCAGCTTCACAAGGATTGACCATTTTTCAAATGGATGTGAAGAGTGCCTTCTTGCATGGGGACCTACATAAGGAGATCTATATTGAGCAGCCTCAAGGTTTTTTATAGGAAAATTCTTTGGTTTGTAGAATTTAGTGTTCATTGTATGGTCTCAAACAAGCCCCTCGAGCTTGGTATGAGAAGATGGACTCCTTTTTGCTTTCCTCTCACTTCACACACTATCATTTTGATCCCATAGTGTACATTCAACATCAGAAGTGTGATATTTTGATCCTTGTGCTATATGTTGATGATCTCATTCTTACATAGCTCATCCTCTTATTCAGAATTCTTAGAGAGCTTTGATGGAGCAGTTTGAGATGATAGATCTCGGTCTTCTACACTATTTTCTTGGTCTACAGGTTATTTAGTCTTTGGATGGGATTTCCATATATTAGTAGAAGTATGCTCTTGATATGCTCCAAATATTTTGCATGCTTGATTGCAAGCCCGCCCCCACACCATTTCAGTTAGGTGTTGTTATGTCAAGTCAAATTTCTCTACTCCTTCAATAGACTCTACATTTTACAGGCAGTTGGTTGGTAGTTTGTTGTACCTAACACATTCACATCCTTATTTTTCCTTTCCGGTTGGTCTTTTGTCTAGGTTCCTCCATGATCCACATTAGAGCCATTGGAAAGCTGCCAAATGTATCTTGAGGTACATTCAGGGAACCATGTAGTATGATATTCACTACACATCAAGAGCCCCTCACATTGTTGGCTTTATTGACCTAGATTGGGTTGGTGATTTCAATGATCAGAAGTCCACTTTCAACTTTAGTTTTTTCCTTGGTTGTGGTCCTATCACATGGTCCTATAAGAATCGATGTGCTATTGCATTATCATCTACAGAGGCTGAGTACCAAGCAACGATGTTAGCTAGTTAGGATATTTTATGGCTTCAATAGTTGATGACAGATTTTGGGTTTCCTCCTGATAGTCCCACTATTATTTGGTGTGAAAATCAGATTGTTATACACATTTCCTGCAATCTAGTGGAGCATCAGCAGACAAAGCACATTGAGATCCACATGCACTTCATTAGGCAGTTGATTCAGGATGGTTCTCTCATCTTGGAGTACATTCCTACAGAGGTGTAGGTTTTAGACATCTTCACAAAACCTTTGGCATCAACACACTATCTTTAGTTGAAAACTATGCTTAGGGTGAAGGAAGTTGTCCTTGGGGGTCTTTGTGAGGCCTTCCTTCCTTCATATTTTTTTCACATGCCTTCATCTCTTTTTGGAGAGGAATTTTTTCCCATTGGGTTTTCTCCTTTTCTCCGCTTTACAAAGATTTGGTTGTATTTGGGTACCTCATTAGGCCTTGTTATTAGGACCCATCTTTTCTTTCATGCATTTGATCCTTAGTTTTTTAGCTTCTCCCTAAGTTCATCTTAAGGGGTGGTGTTGGAGTAATATGGTGAATTATTTAATTAATTAAATCATATTGATTTATTTATTAAGTCACCTTTTACTTTATTTTCACTTAAGCTAAACTTAGGCCCATTAATAATTAATTAATTATTAATGATTAATTACTCATCCTAGGGTTCTCACTTTTAGGGTTTTTATCTCCTTTCATAAGGATCGATCTATTTGTAATTACTTATTCTTGTTTATGCAATTTTTTCTTCAGGCTTGTAGAGAACCTTGGTTGTGTTTCAGTATCTATTCTACTTGACAGGTTATTTTCTTGCAGGTGTTTACTAGGTTCTGTGAGGTTGGTTTATCAACTTCAACATGGTGAACTAGTATAGATGACTAGTGGGTTACTATGTTGCATTTTTATGAGAGGTGAAAAACATGGTGCTGTTATGGGTGAGGTGAAAAAACTATAAGGATTCCCACTAGGAAGCCGTAAGGTTGGATTCAGACCACTGGTATATTATATTGTTAATGTTGTGGTTGGAGGTGTAAAGGAGGGAATAAAAGGCATGGTTGTGGGGGATGAAACATTTTCCCTACTTTTTTTTGAGCGATGGTGAATGCTTGAGTGCAACTAGTTGTATGTTCTAGCATCGACTATGTGAGCTACACTACACAACACTTCTATTCCATAAGAATCATTTATCAACTTACTATGGTTGTCCATTATAGGCACTATCTCTCCAACCAAAGGTTTAGTACTTAGGAAATCTTAAAGACCTTCCAAATCCGTATCTGATTGTTTTAATTTCTCTTCAAGAACATGGGCAATAGTAGCCTCTAAGTACACATAAATTTTGGATTATGAGGAAGTAATAGATAATGTATGATAAGGGATGGGATCGAAAATAGATTGGGTAGATGCAACACCTTGAGTAAAAGAATCATGGGACCCAAGATCCACAACAAATGTGTTTATAGTGTGGGAGTCAATAAGTCTAAAACTACATCACACAAGGATATTAGCAGTAGGAAATCAGGTAATGAAGCTCATATAATATTCAAAACACTTTAGTAAGCCTAATATTAAAGGAAAGAATAAGACAATCATAGAAAATGAAGCATTTTTAAAAATAGAAGGCAAAATCACCCAAAAAACATAGAAATGGACCTATAATCCAAATTTGAGTGATATTTGGCAAGTCAAGGGTATGATTCACCCTAGACCAACAAGGTATTTTTGTTAAATTCAAATTTTGGATGTGCTCAGTAGTGTTTGACTATTCTATTCTAAAACTTTTCAGGATTGAGAGTTTGCAATTTTTCATAAATGTACCAATCACAACTATATTATGTATAATACAACTATGCATGCAACTTTAAAAATCCCCAAGCAACAAATGTGATTCAAAATGAAATCTTCAAATTGTAAAGAAAATGAATTTATCGATCCTAACTTGACAAATCTAGAAATGTAAAACTTTTCTATCTTTGGGACAATAAACAATGCAATTGTTTACATTTTCACTATATGCATATGTCTAAATGGTCACTTTAAACACTTTCATATGTTTTTCTTAGATTTTATATGACCTTATATAGTTTTATCAATGGAAGTATGAACTAGATTCACTTTGCAACAACTGAATTAACCTTAGTTATCTTATGAATTCAAAGTGAAATGAAATTTTTAATTTTTAAATTATTTTAATGATGTGTATGAGTGCACAAATGATGAATGTAAACAACCTAAGATCATACTCAAATTTTAAAATGATATGTTTCAGATTTCAAAAGATTTAGAGTGTAAGAAATTGTCAAGTTCACCAAAAATTTTGATTGGGAAAAGGGATATAGGTTCTAAATGACACTTCTCCTAATCTAGGAAATTAAGCATTAGAAATGATCTCAAATCCACTTGAATATAAACCTCAATGGGAGATTCAAAATGATGGATTAGGGTTCTAATCCTTGTTTAGATTTTGGTTTTTGTGTTTGGAATGATGTAGATTTGATTATTAATTGAGTGAAATATAAGATGCAATTTTTTTTCCTAGTTTAACTATTAAATTTTTTATAAACTATGATGATTTTTGAGAAATATACTAGAAATATAGAAACAAAATTTAGAAACACAAAGAGCAGACACAAAGCAGCTTGGCCTAGAAATTTGGTGTTGAATTAGCTAGTCAATGGTCTGACATGCCCTAGACTAGACTCCTACTTTTCTAGATCGGGAATCACAAGCTTGAAGTCTCTACTCTTTAGGTCATGTTCTCCTGGGGTCACTGTCGAAACTGCATCTATTGATGTAAAAATCTATTTTTTGTGTCTTGTCAACTTGCAAGTCTTGAATGCATGAATGAGCAATCAGTATTCAATCTCCCTTCACTTTTCTTCATATATAAAAATCTGCACAAATGAAAGAGGGGGAGGGGTTGTGCCATATAGGGGCTTGCCTAAGTAAAACTCCATTTTGGTATTTCTACCTCCTAAATAGCTATGATGATGTATAACAAGAGCTTACCCTCAATCATGTAGAGGCTAAATGATAAAAAAGTAATGAATTGACTAATGTTACAACTCACCACTTAGATTTTCATTCCTTTATGGATATAAGTCATGTACTCATCACATTCAAGGATAGTTTGATTACTTTATTTATCCTACAAGTGTTAGTACTCTAAAAAAATGATCATAAAACATGAACAAGCTTACATGAAAAACTAATCGATAATTGGCATGATTCTTAACTCGAATAGATGTTGATTAAATGTGTAATTAAATGCATAATTAGGTTGAAGCACATAAGAGGGAGGTAAACCTAGTGTGAAATTGTCAAGAGTGATGATTTTTAGCACTACAATTTAATAAGAAATTATTATTATGTGTTAAGACTATGTGTCTTGTGGAAAATTTGTGCTCTTTAAGTATGTTTGTTTTATTCACTTTATTCTTTTGGCCCTAAGGCCCTCACTTTTTCAGATTTTTTTCATCTCACCACATGTCACTTTGGCGGGTCTTTTTGGAGGTCATAGAAAAATTTTGGTGAAAAGGTGTGTAATGGCACCACATCATGGCTGCGCCACCTTTTAAAAAAATTCCTTCCTTTCGAGCCCAAAGTTGTATAGGTGGCTTCCCTGCGGTGACTTTCCTTAGGGTGCTCTCTCAAGTTTTGAAGAAAGCCTACCAACATGCTACACCACCCATCTTTTGTCAGGAATGTTTCTTCACCTTCAGAGAAATACCTTCATGGATGCTATTGGGTGGTAGCACATTGTTTTCCTTCATCGTTTCAGGAGTCAACCTTCTTTTAGAATCACCATTATCACTTACAACATATCAGATCAGATTTAGTCAAGCATTTATAGCCCACATCTTCCCTCTCATAGGGAGACCTACACAAACCTCTTATGAAATCTAGATCATCAAGTTGTTACACCCATCGCCATTATTGAAGCAACTCAAATTTTATTATCGTATCAAATCTAATTTGTGATCATATTTTAAGGTTGTCTAGTGATGAAACCTATTATGGTTTTTAACTTTGGCGGCAGAGAGTTCTTAGTGCTTGTATGCTTCCCTTTTCTTATAAAAGGGAACTCTTAGTAGCCTCTCAATATCGATCAATGGATAGATAGATGATATATTACCATCTATAGAAGTAATAGTAGTAGTAGAATATGGTATAGAGTATTTCTGACAGAGCTCTGATCACTCTTTTGTAATCAATATCAAGACAATTATTCAGATTTATTATCTTACCTTAGCATTTTCATTATTCAACAATATCAAGTAATAGAGGAAGAAAGTTGTATCAAATTATGCTCATGTGGCCTTTGTTTTACACTTTTTTCTCTATCTCATATACATTGAATGCTTTGTGTCTCCTTATTTTCATATACAAGTCTTGTTATTCAATTTTCAATTGCTAGCTTTTATGATCTTCTAACCTAAAATTTCAAAAATTGAATAATGTTATAATACTATTTCATTCTCTTGTTAAGTTTTGTCAGTTTCATATTATGATGTCAAGTGGAATAGCTCTATAAGGATCCAAAATATCTTGTTTGAATTTAGGTTTTCATTTTTTTGTTTGAACCTTAATGGGTGCTTCCCACAAGAAGATTTGAATGACTTCCCTATGCCCGCATAGGCCTTAGTCACTCATTCTCTTTCCAAAAATGAAGGGTATGTGGCATTATGTGTTCACCTTATCAAAAACCTAAGCTTGTTAGGGTTTTTTGAAATGTTATAAAAGCTTTGGCGCAACACCACAATCAAGTTTATTTTTTGTATTTCCTTCTCCATTTTCCCCCAAATACCAAAGAAGAATCGGATTCTCTAAAAACCCTAGAGGTTATTCAATGAGGTGCAAGCAGGTCCCCCACTCACTGAATTTCTCATAAGGCTATTTGGGAGAAGCGCAAGCTTTCATGATCAGCAGGTCTTAACAATCACTAAAGATAATGTTAGAGTGCAACTCTTCTATATAGGACTCAAGTTAGTATGCCCTATGTTAAGAGACCGCATAATGATCAATGCAACACATATGCGTTATAAAGTGAAAATCACAACCTAAAATTTGATTTTTGTAGTATGGGAAGTGGAAAAGAACGTGTGCATGTCATAAGTAGTGATAAATGACTTTTCATTTAGTTAATTTCTATATCATAAAATAATTTATAGTAAGGAATATAAAATAAAAATGAATTACCTATGAAAAGATATATTCATCTCAAAGAATACCAAGAATGCACTAGTGCATGGGAAAATGATTGAAGAATGGGTTATTTCCTAAAAAAATAGTTTTTCAATCAATACTAGTGTACAAATGAGATCATTGATCCACATGTAGAAATTTTACATAAATAGTTTTCATTAACATAATTAGTACTAAGTCAAAACCACTTAAATTATCTTACATTGTGAATATAGAATATACATAGACTAAGTGTAATTAAATTCTTACTGGGGAAAAAACCTAGTAGCATATTTTGTAGAGTTATTCAATCAAATTTATTTATGCTCATTATGATAAATGATCAAATAAGGTACAATAATACCATGATGGAGAAGTAGGAGAATTCATATGGGTAGTCTTATGCAATTGAAGTAGAAATAAAATATGTATTTATAAATATAGAAGTAGAAAAATAGGAAGAGGATTATGGAGAAGAAGAGATGATAGAAGTACATATAGAGTGGTCATTGGAGAAAAATAAATGAATGTGCATGGTGCATTTGTGTCACCATCATGGATGCAGAAAAAATATTTTGTCTCAACTATTACAATTGGAGAGGTTTTGGATGATAAGTGATATGCTATTGGGTTATTCACTATAATAATAACAACAATAGAAAAAATCTAGTTACCTTTAGCTTTGAGGATAAAGAGGAAAAATAAGAGGATAAGAAAGAAAATTAGGGTGAGTAAGATCCTTCATAATGGGATGAAGGGAACTTAAACATTGTTATTTTTTATGATAAGATATTTAAAAACTAAAAGTAATCAGAAAATGCAACACTTAAGACAATGAAAACAACAAGATACCCTAGGAAAACCCTCCAACTTGAGGGAGAAAAACCCAACAAATATGTCTCTTATATATTGAATCAATAAGAGCAGAAATTTGCTTACAACTCAAGCACAATATAATGCCAATTTTGATACAATGAATAATAAAACCTCTCCTAGATGCGAATACAAATGAATATGTTTCTCCTTGAGATCAATCTACTGCTACAAAATGATGACTTACTTCTAGGCACGAACTTCTTCAAGAATACGAATTATGATGAATGAACTTGATGATCAAATGAGTGATCATCACTCATATATATATCCATGCCAAAGGAAGGGATGCATCTCCATAAGGCAATAAGTCAGCCTCCAAAAGAGATGTGTCTCTTAGAATCAAGAAGTCGGCCTCCATAGAAAATCGTGATTTTCCAAGATGGCCACATAATTAAATATTAACAATAATTAATATTTATTTTATTACTTGAATATGAAGCGCCTCTTCATAATGCAAATCGATCATATAAATTGAATAGCCATTAATCTATATTTAATTAATTGCCTATAGAGAAACACGTTCCTAGAAGTAAGAGGCCCGCGGCTGCTAATAACATCAACACTCCCTCACAACTAGGGAGGAATACTTCCAGCTATGCAAGAAATATCACCTCATCATGATGTCAACCACCATGGCTACACCCATGTGTGTGAAAGAGCATATCACCTCATCGTGATATCAACCAACATGTCTACACCCATGTGTGAAAAAGAGTATATCACCTCATCATGATATCAACCATCATGGCTACTCCCATGAACGGTATATGTGCACAAGTGCCCATCACTCAATGTGATGTCATCATCTCATAATGGTGTTCACCATGGCTACTGTTAGAGGGTGAATAAACACAAGTACAAGAAAATCATCACGGACTCTCTCACGTGATGTTCTCATGGAGTGACACACATGACATCCACCTTGGCTAGTCCCGGAGTGTGAAAACAAGGACTTGCACCTCAAGTCTCTCTCATAGAGATAAATGCATTAAATAAAATAATAGAAGATCACTAAAGTCGAGTCTCCATCTCAGCTAGGGCTCCATTCTCCACAATACCAAGCTTGTCTCAGAAGTACACAAACTTTACTCAAGAGAGAGGCTTGGTGAGAATATTTGTTGTCTTCTCATCAGTGCTAATGTATCTCAATTGAATTTCTCTCCTCAATACCATATCTCTGATGTAGTGGTATTTGATCTCAACATGTTTGGTTTTGTCATGAAACACTAGATTGTTAGAAAGCTTCACACAACTTTGATTATCACAATGAATGATAGTAGGCTCCAATGATTGTCCAAAAAATCTTGCAAGGAGATTTTGAAGTCACACTGCTTCTCGAGCTGCCACACATGTTGCAATATATTCTACCTTTGCGGTGCTTAGTGCCACTGAAGACTACTTCCTACTACACTAGGAGATCATAGCAGACCCCAAACTGAAACAACATCCAAAGGTGCTCTTAAAATCAACAACACAACCTGCCCAATCAGAATCTGTATAACCATGCAACTTCAAGTCCACACCAAAAGAATATCTCAGGCCATACCCAATTGTGCCATGCATGTATCTCAGTATCTCAAGATATGCTTCAATACAACTAGATGTACTTGCCTTGGTTCACACATGAACTAACTAAGTGAACTCATTGCATAGAAAATATATGGTCTAGTATTGGATAGATACATCAATGATCCAATCAATTACTTGTACATAGTGGGATCCACCAGATCTGAATTAGTTGCAACTTCCTTTAGCTTCTGAAAATTGGTTTCCATAGGTACAGACATGGATTTGCAATCCATCATACCAAATCTCTTCAAGATGTCTATTGTACATACTTCCCTTGACTTAGAATGATCTCATTAGGCCTCTGCCATACTTCTAAACCAAGGAAGTAGTGCATGTACTTAAGATCCTTCATTTCAAATTGAGAAGCCAACTTCTTCTTACATTTGAGAATAAGGTGTTCTTCTCCAGTAAGAAATATATCATCAACATAGAGAACCAAGATCAAGGCCTCGCCATTAATTACCTTGAAATATAGATTAGAATATGCATCATTCTTGGAGAAGCCCAAAATCAATAGGTATCGATCAATCCTTTCATACCAAGCACGAGGAGCCTACTTAAGGCCATATAATTCCTTCTTCAATCTACAAACATGAGACTCTTTCCCATGAACCTCAAATCCATCAGGTTGCTCAATGTATACCTCCTCTTCAATTACACCATTCATAAATGTTGTCTTCGCATCCATCTGGTGCAACTTTCATTGTTTAGTTGCTACAATGGCAATGATAGTTCTGATGGAGGTATAACGAGCAACTGGAGAAAATATTTCCTCATAATCTATCCCCTCTTTATGAGAGAATCCTCTAGCCACAGATCTAGCCTTTTACTTCTCAATGCTTCCATCTGCTCCATGCTTGATCTTGAATAGCCATTTAGAAGATACAACAAATTTTCCTTCTAGTCTAGGTACAATGTCCCAAACATCGTTCTTGAGAATGGATTAGTATTCTTCATCCATAGAATCTTTCCATACTTTCTAACTTGAAGCTTCATCAACACTGAAAGGCTCAGACTCAATCATTTGACTCATCAATGCAACATAGTTTGAAAACTTCCGAGGTCTTTTGCTTTCTTTGAATGTTCCTCTAGGGGCTGCAAATTTTTCTGCCTCCTACATTGTTTTCCTAGCCCATAGAGGTTTCTTTCTAACAATAACAATGTCGGTAGGCCCATCAATAGGTTCCAAGGGCTCAACTAGTTCATTATCTTCTTTTGGATCAGTAGACTCCCTCTGAGTCTTAAGAGTATGGTCAGCTTCCATATCCTGGGAAGACTTTTGGTATTCATTGTCTATCTCCATGTTATGGCCTTTGGGTCTCTTGAATGCAACATCTTCTTCAAATGTAACATCTCTATTGATCTCTATTAGTTTCTGACCTGGAATGTAAATCATGTAGGATTTTTAAGTCTCACTGTAGCCAAAAACTATTCCCTTCTTGCTGAAAGGTTCCAATTTTGTTCTTTTATCTTTAGGGATATGAATATACACAGGACAACCAAATATTCTCAAATGAATGACTTTAGGCTTTACACTTGTGAAAGCTTCTTCAGGAGTCATGTCCTCCAAAATGCGATGATGGCTTCGATTCATAACATACACAATTGTCCTAGAAGCTTCGGCCCAAAGGAAGATTTGTAGATCCTGATCATGAATCATGGCCTTAGTTGCTTCTACAATAGATTTTTTCTTCCTTTTTGCTACACCATTTTGTTGAGGATTGTAGGGAACACAAAACTCCCTCTTAATTCATGCTTCAATACAAAAGTTATGAAAGCTTCCAGAGATGTATTCTCCTCCGTTGTCAGATCTCAAACTTTGATCCTTTTCCTGGACAAGTTTTCTACCTGAGCTTTGAATTCCTTGAATCTCTCAAGTACTTCCTCAGATTATTTAGTCTTTAAGAAATAAATCCAAGTCTTTCTAGAGTAGTCATAAATAAAAATTACATAATACAAGAAACCACTCAAATAAGTAATAGACATTGGACCACACAAATCAAAATGAACAAGATCTAGAATGCATTTAGATCTACTTTCACTACTATGAAAGGGTCTTTTAGTATTCTTACCCAATGCACATCCTTGGCAAGTACCTTCATGCTGCTAGCTAAGTTTAGGAATTGTTGGTAACCATATTTTCAAAGTTTGGAAATGCACGAAAGTGAATGTGAGCAAGTCTTCTATGCCAAAGTTCACACGAACTTGAAGCATAATGCAACAAGGCTTGTAGAGGACAAGTGGAGAGCCTGTAGAGATATTCTTGTGGAACACCAATCACACTGGCAGACTTGATGTTAGAGTTCTTTTTCCATGCAAGAACTTTTCCTTCAGAGAATGCTACTTGATATCGCTTATCTTCTAAGGCTGAAATAGAGACAAGGTTCTTGTTGATGCTTGGTACAAATAGTACATCACTTAACTATAAGGAGATGCCTGAATCTAAGTGAATAGTGGAGGTCGCAACTCCTTTCATAGAATAGCATGCATCATCTCCAATTATGAATTGAACACTTGAATCTCTCATCACCAAATCTGAGAGATGTTCTCTAAATCCAGTGATGTGATGAGAGGCGCCACTATCAATCAACTAAGTGTTTCTATCTGTTGGAACATTGCTTGATAAGGTAGAATACAATAGGAATTCCCTTGAATCCTTTTGACGAGAGATCTCATCCACATCCACAAATGAAGCATGATTTTTTGGTCTAGTAGGGAAATCCTTTGCATAGTGACCAAACTTGTCACATTTGAAGCACTATAGTTGGGAGAGATCCTTCTTCTTCTTAAATGGAGGAGCACCATCAGATCTTTTATCTTTATTCCTCTTGAAGTAGCCTTTCTTTCCTTCTCTTCGTTTCTTCTTTGAATATTGAGTGGAAAGAACATGAATATCTTGATTTATAGAGCTTTTACCAATGCCTCTTGCAGTTAATCATGATTCTTCTTGAATACAATCTACTCTCAATCAATCAAACTTAGGAAGTTTTGATCTCACACTGATTCCTTGAATATATGACTCCTAATATGTAGGAAGACCATTGAGATCCAACATAGTCAAATCCTTGTTATCAACAATATGCCTAATGGTAGAGTGTTGATCTCTCAACTCGGTGATCTTCGTGAAGTATGAGATGATGGATTCTCCTTTTGCCATATTGATATGATGAAGTTGTTGCTTTAATGCAAGATCCCAACTTGTGTTGTTGATCTCATACATCTGCAAGGTCTTGAACACATCTCTTGTTGTTTGCAACTTGGAGATGAGTGGCACAATGTGATCTTTCATGAAATCAACCAACATCCTTTTTGCCTTAGTGTCATTTATTTTCCATTGAGGCTTCTCATTTTCATCTGTTGGTTCATAAAATTCACCCTCCACGAACTCGACTAACTCATTTTTCTCCAAAGTGAGCATCACTCTAAACATCCAAGATGTGAAGTTTGATGCACCCTCAAGTCTATCTTCAATCTTGAGCCTAGACACCATTTTGACGATAAGATAGATGTAATAAAGAAATGAGAATAGGAATGAATGATATCGCTGCTTGAATAAAATCTGATCAAGATCTTCTTATACCCGCTCTAATACCATGTTAGTTTTTATGATCAGATATTTAAAAATTGAAAGTAATCAAAAAATGTAGCACTTAAGACAATGAACACAACAAGATACCCTAGGAAAACCCTCCAACTTGAGGGAGAAAAACCCAACAAATATGTCTCTTATATATTGAATCAATAAGAGTAGAAATATTCTTACAACTCAGGCACAACAAAAAGTCAATTTTGATACAATGATTAATCAGACCTCTCCTAGATGCAAATACAAATGAATATGTTTCTCCTCTAGATTGATCTACTGCTACAAAATGATGACTTGCTGCTAGGCGTGAACTTCTTCAGGAATACAAATTATGATGAATGAACTTGATGATCAAATGAGTGATCATCACTCATATATATATCCACACCAAAGGAAGGGATGCATCTCCACAAGGCAAGAAGTCGGCCTCCAAAAGAGACACGTCTCTTAGAATCAAGAAGTCAACCTCCATAGAAAATCATGATTTTTCAAGATGGCCAAATAATTAAATATTAACAATAATTAATATATATTTTATTACTTGAATATGAAGTGTCTCTTCATAATGTAAATAAATCATATAAATTGAATAGCCATTAGGCTATATTTAATTTATTGCCTATAGAGAAACATGTGCCTAGAAGTAAGAGGCTCGCGGCTGCCAATGACATCAACAAACATTTGGAAATATTTTTAGAAGATATGGAATTAAATAATGTAGTTTGACTCTAAGATAGTAATAATTTTTACTTGCGAGATTGATGGAAATACATTTTTTAATTAGATTACCTTGATAGAACAAAGAAGGTTATAATGATGCCTAAGCATATATATTTGTGATGTTGAATTTATATTGTTGTAATTTAATGGTTTGATTATATTAGAACATAGTAGTTATTTCTTTATATTTAATTGGGGCAAATAAATCCATAAATAAGATGAGAAAAGTTATACACATTTTACTAAAAATAAGAGAATATATTACATTTTTCAAAGATCTTTTGGAACATTTAATAGTACTATATTATGAAGAAAGAGAAGAAGACTAAGGAATAAGCCACTGACCTCAATATTCTAAAAGTAGAAAATAATGTGTTGATTTAACACATCTCTAACATAGAAGAAAGGTCACATATAATTGTAGATAATTATTTACATCTCAACCAAGGATTATGCAAGGAATGTGCACTAAATCTCAAGCTGCACTAGTAGGTCATCTAGATGTTATTAACATATTGGTTAAATAATTATAGCTATAAGAACCACTCTATAGAATTGGTACAAAAAGGATTAGGAGAAAATTGGAGAAAAATGAAAGAAAAAAAAGGAGAAGAGAAACATTTGAGAGATGAACTTAGTTGCAAGATGAGCTATAAAATTAGAATTTTAATGAGGGAAAATTCAAATGAAGAACTTGTAAAGTTTGAGAAACTAGGAAAACTATATGTATTTGAGACATTCAAATTTGACATAAGTGGTTCATAGCATCAATAGATTGATTTGACTGAATTAGCCTAAGTTGAATTTTGCCACTCCAATCTAAAATTCACACACTTAACAAATGATCCTATTTAAGACCATTTAACAAAAGATGATTTAAAAACATCGATGAGTACAATGAAGGATTAGTACAATAAATGGTTGAAAGATATAATCAACACATTAAAAAATTAACCATTGTTCAATCTAGTATAATGTGTAATAAATTCAATTGATTGGATATGGATGTTCTAGGATAGAAGAAAGTTGTCATAGATTGGAATGAGGAGTTCAAAACATAGTGTTAAAGAAAACAACAAAATTCTCACCATACAAACCTTGTTGAAGAAGTGATAGACTCAAGATGCTTGATTGTAGTTGAGAGGGAATGAACTTTCTCAACCTAGCAACATAACCTTTCCTTGCATCCAATTCTTGTTGAGGGGTAGGTTAAAATTTTTTGGATGAGAGATGGATGGATGAACTTTGATATTGTGTAATGTAAGGACGGAGTTCATCCCTTTGGAAGAAAAACATAGGCTTACAAGTGACATCTTGTGATTGGTACACATGATTACGAAAGATATTGGAAAGAGATGGAGAGTGGAGATCTTTCAATCATGATGTAGGTGAAAATTGAAAATGGGTCTTTTTGAAGCCTTGTGCACTTGGATATTTGTGGATTTGGATCCATTTGTAACATTGACTATTTATTTTAAACAAATTGGTGTTGTAATGTGCAAATGATTAAGTTGTTGAGTAAACCTAATTTATCTATTCAACTAATGACGAGAATTTTAGAATAATTTAATAAATATTGTGTATTTATTTAATCTATGAGGGAATATTAAGGGAATGATAAATTTAAATACATGTGATTTATTCCATTAAGGTGGGAGGTTTAAAAGAAAGGTTGAATTGGTCAAATTACTTAAATAAATAAAGGTAATTTATTTAATTAATGTGAGAAGAATGGTTAGATTGGTCAAGTAAATAATTTATATTTATTTAATTAAGGCTACAAGAATGATAAAATAAGTTCATAAAACAAATAGTATTTATTTAATTAATGGTTTAAACAAACCTCCAAGATAATCCTAGTGTGATGAAGACATAAATGTGGAATGCATTTCATGTTTATATAAAGATATCAACATAAGATATTTATTATAAGTTCTTTCCAAGCTATACATAACAACCTACTACTTTTATTATAAAACTTCAAATATAATTTTAAATGTGTTTTTTATTAAAGTCTATCTTACACTTATTAAAAATTGATCTTTGGTGGGCTCATTTATAATGATTCAACTTCTTCAAACCACTAAAAATTCTCAAATAAAAAATCTCCACTTCTTACACCCAATTGGGAGACCAGAAAATAAAAATTCTTATCCTTATTAAAAACGTTTAGACATTTCTTAACAATTCAAACGAATATAAACATTATAAAACTAATCCCAAAAAAATCTCTGAACCAATTTGATCTCTGAACGACTTTGTCCATCTGCAGACGGCACCTCACAAGTCAGCAATGCACGCTTGTCAAACAGTTGACGAGACTATTTAAGATGCACCCCAACTTCTCCTGTAAATCATGCGGGGACCCTCATGCCATATATTTTCTTGGCCTTTATAATTTAAAAACCCTAAGATTCTATGCTTGTAAGTTTTTGTCTACATTTCTTAAAATTGACGAAGTCAGAAAGAAGCTTATTGTTGCCCTCTGCACGTGATTTCAGGCTGTTTAGGTGAGATTTGAATTCAACGATATAACATTCGCCTGATATTGCTGTCTTGACTTTGTGGCCACTTATTTATTTCCCTTGTTCACATTCATTAATGGAGCCTTTGCCCAAGTCAAATTCGACGCCTAATTCATGGAAGGCTGGTCAGAAAAACACACGCACACTTTTTTAAGGCGGCCCAGTCAGAGGCTGACAAAGGAAAATCTGGTAACTACCATTATTTCTTACAAGTAGGAAATAAGGGTTTTAGGTTATTCAGATTTAGGGATATGTATGTTCTGGATTGATAAGATTTAGGAGTTACCAGGGCTGCTATCCAGGTTTGGAAATCTTGCCCAACTGCATCTTGGTATTCTTCAATCTTGTCCAACTTCATCTGGGTGTTTTTTTGTTGGAGATCTTCTCTAGGAACTGGTTTTCAAGCTTGAGAGGGTGGTAAGGGTGTGGGTTTGCTTGAGTCTCATCAATTCAATATTTTTTTCAATCACAGGTGGGTAATCTGAAGATCTTCTCTGCTAACAGAGTTTTGAATATAAGCAGTGAGTAAAGGTGAGCTTCTACTTGGATCTCACCAAGTTAAAATCTTCTGACATCACAAATGGATGTCTTATGTGAGAGATCTTCTCTAACATCCAAGTTTTGAATTTAGCTTGTGACTGTGGGCCTGTGTTTGAGTCTCCCCAAATCAAAATTTTCTCCAAACACAGATGGGTATCAAGAGATCTTCTCCAGCAGCAGATTTTTGAAATTGCCTGCTAGTTTTTAAGCCTCAGTCAATCAAAACCAATCTTAAAGTAAAAAGATTGGGAAACAAGAGGATTAAGAGATTATAAGTCATCTGGGGATCATACAATGACAGGCCACCCCAGAGCTTCACGGTTGGAGCCATTATGGATAGCTGTTCTTTTTGTTATTGTTGTTTGCTTTTCAATATGTTCAGCTCGTTCCTTACCAGAATTAATTGAAGTTCCAGAAGGAAAGGGAAAAAATGAGGAAAGTGGGAGTTTGCAGTTTGAAGTGGAGCTGGGTCATGTTGTGAAGAGTTACTCAAAGCTGCTGTTCACCAAGTTGCCAAAGGGACCTGTTACTCCATCTGGGCCTTCTCCTATTACAAACTCTATCCCTACAGATAGTCTTTCAGGTCAACCTTAAGAGGTATGAGCTGGTTAATAAGTATTTGAAGATAAATCCTCACTCTCAGAAAACTAGAACCTGTGAAGGGCCAGTAATTCAGTGGTATGTAGGTAACCCAGTTCAAATCTGAGGGCATATCTCTGATGGGTTTGTTCATAAATTCTTTAAAAATATTGGGTTAAATATCTAATACAATTGTACATAGAAATTCCAGAAAAAATGAATAGAAACAATTTTGCTCAGTGTTGTATTGATGGCCACAAATGATCAAAATAGGTCACTGAATCAGTTTTAAATGTGTTTGTTTCTTAATCATTATTTCAAATTACATTTAATGATTTATTATCCTTCTGATTATATTTGAATTGTTGGCATGAGTTTTCCATAATCTATATAGATTTGATAAGACTGCATCTAGATTCAATGGTATTTGTTTTCAAATCAACATTTCCGATCATATTCAATGATCCATCGTCAAAAAGAGGAAAAGAGATTAGATAGCTTACTTTTGATTATATTTGAATTGTTTTCGGCATTCAAACAATTTATAAAATCTAATGGTTATTTGAATACTCAACATGGTACTTTTGCTTGTATAGAATTCAATGACATTAATAAAATGATACTGAAGAAATTAATGAAGCAACAGATGAATATTAAGTATAAGCTAACACTTCATACAAAGAGTTCATTGAATCTTTCATAGTGTAGGATTGTTTGTAGATTTAACTGTGTTTTTTTTTCAATCGACATTTATAATCACTCGGTGATCTATCATCATTCTCATTAATTTGAATTGTTGGCACGAGCTTTCCAGAGTCCATGTAGATTAGATAAGATTGCTTCTAGATTCAATGACATTAATAAAATGATGCTGAAAGGAATTAATGAAGCAACAGATGAATATAAAGTACAACCTAGCACTTCATACAAAGAGTTCATTGAATTTCTCATAGTATAAGATTGTTTGTAGATTTAACTGTGTTTGCTTCTCAATCGACATTTAAAATCACACTCAGTGATCCATCATCATTCTGATTATATTTGAATTGTTGGCATGAGTTTTCCAAAGTCCATGTAGATTAGATTAGATTTCTTATAGATTCAACTATTTAATTTCAATCAATATATTAAATCACACTCACTGATCTATCATAACAAAAATAAATATAACTTATATGAATTATTTCTATCTAATATACAAACAATTTATAAAATCCAATGATTATTTGAATACCAAATAATACTTCTACTTGAATAAAATTCAAATGAAATTAATAAAAATAATGCTGAAGAAAATAATGAAGTCACCGATGTACAAAAAGCACTTCATACAAAGTGTTCATTGAATCTTTCATAGTATACGAACATCTTCTAAAATCTGACTGTAATTTCTATGGTTTTCAGTACTTACAATTAATATTATTCACATGTGATTGTACAAAACCGAATTTTTTGGGCTGGTTTTACGCATGGCAGCCATTCTAAAGAAAAAATGTTCTATTACGGAAATTATGAAAGTTACAGATGTATTTTAAGCTCATTATTTCTTCTTTCAGCGTAGTTTAAGCCGACTACGTCGTCTTAGCTGTGACGTGGAATGACTGGAAAGGTGTGGCGTTTGTACGTTCATTGCTCGAGTTTTCTGGAATATAATCAAACGAAAAGGCTAAAGATATTTTTTCCCTTATTTTAAAATAAAGCTATTATTTAGTATTTTTATATATAAATAAGGCATGGAGTTATAAAGTCTTCACTTAAAATATAACAAATTTAATTTTGAATTTTACTGTTTAAAATTTATTTAAAATACTCAAACGAATAGACTAAAAATATATATTTTTGTATTTTAAAATAAATTTTATATTTTATATTTTTACATATAAATAAGGGGATCAATGGAGTGATAAAATCTTCACTTAAAATTTAATAAATCTTATTTTTGAATTTACTATTTAAAATTGTTTTTTAGTACTATTTTCTTTACTTAAAAAATAAAAACAAGATTAATATTAATTTAAAAAGTGGAATATATTTGCTAGTCGTGATAATGGCGAGCGGAGAGGAGCAAAATTTTGCAGAAGGCCAGAATGGTGTGGCGAACCCGTTGGAGGCTAGCGACAAAGGTTTTCAAGGAAGGGTTTCGAAGGCGAAGGCATGGTGAGAGACAGAGAGGAAGTTCCCCCAGAAAATTTCTCAAAAAGGAATGGCCATAGGGTCAATAGCGGATCTGAGCAATCCAGGCGTGGGAATAAGACATCATTGGTGATTGGTTTGAAATGGCTTTGGCCTTCGATTTCGTTTTTGGAACAGAGGGGCCTAATTGTAAGGTGGTTTGGCAGGAGCCTGAATTGGGATAGTCGTATTCGGTGGTGGTAGGGCCGATGGGGTGAAGAGATGAAATTCAAAGCCTTGGCAAATGGGTTTTTTGTGGTCGTTTGTCCAAGCAGTGACATTAGAGATTAGATTTTGAATGGCATCTGGCTAATGGAGGGGTGTGAATTCTACATTCGCAAATGCGCAATAGAGTTCGACCCATGGAAGCATCAGATGTAATGGTTACAGGATTGGTATTGCTTGCCTAATCTTCCTATGGAGTTTTGGCAGCCTACCATTTTGGAGCAGATTGGGAATCATCTTGGAAAGTTTGTTTGTTTAGAGCAAAGAGTCATGCTGGATAAGATCACCACCTATGTGAGAATGTGTAGAAAGAAAGCCTCATGGTCTGTTTTGGCGGGAAATCATTTTATACACAGATTGGGGTAATTTGAACCAACCTCTAGTTTTGGAGCCTTTCACATATAATCCATTTCTGGTTACCATTTGTTGGCGCTCTCTAGAGAACGGGGTGGAGGCCAACAAGGTGGGGCAACTGGAGATGGATCTGGGGCCAAGCATCGCTATTGCAACTGCCCAAGAAAAGCGGAACGTCACTCAGCAAGTAGTTCCAGAGAGTCCATCGAAAGGAATGGGGATGGAGGCTTTCGACTTTGATGCAAAGAACATCAATGAGGCAGGTAATGATGTGGCTCCAATGGAGGTTGGGCAGCAAGGAGAGGCAGATCAAGTGTTGCAGGAAGTTTTGTCGGCAAAGATCTCTGAAGCCATGGAAGTGATGGCCCCCAACATTGGAAAAGATGATTTGGACTCACTCATGGAGGTAGGGTATGAATTGGCTGAGCTTGCAAAAGTGGCAAAGGATGGTGCCTTAAGTTTAGACAATATAGATCATGAGGAAGAAGGGGTGGCTAAGCCTCAGGATGAGGTGTGAGCCTATGGGGAAATGAATGACTTGGCTCTTCCTGGTGATCTGGCACTTTGGAACTCTGCTCCCCCAATTGTTAAGGCGTTTGGGGGATCGAGAACTTGCCAAAATGATTCTGGCAACCTCTCCCTAGACTGTGGAGAGGCATAGCATAGAGGTAGGATACCAAATCAAGAAAAATTGAAGTGGGATGGGGAGGATTATGGTCAGCTGAAAATCAATGAGATGTTGAAAGTAGGGAAGGGCGAGTCCCTTCCTGAACAACCATGAGGATCATAACTTGGAATGTTAGGGGCTTAAATGACCCTAACAAGTGATGCTTGGCCAGTCATCAATTGAAAGGCTTTCAGGTTGACATTTGCTTGCTTCAAGAAACCAAACTGTGTGTAGTAGAGAAGGAGAAATTTTGGAAGAAAATGAGAGGTTGGAATGGCATTGGTGTGGACACGGATGGTGCCTCAAGTGGAATCCTCACTCTCTGGCAACCACAAAACATTTGCCTGGTGGAACTAGCTTTGGGAAGGAATTGGTTGGCATGCAAGGTTAGAAGTTTGGCATCTAACCTGAATTTTGTTCTTTTGAATGTTTATGGCCCTATCACTTGCATTCAAAAAAAGTACTTGTGTCGGGAATTAAGTAGATTTTGCATGGACCCTTCCTTTGAGTTCATCATTTTAAGAGGATATTTTAATGTGATGCTAAGGGATTTAGATTAAAAAGGTGGGGTACGAAGGAAATTGCAATCCCAAATTGATTTTGAGGGATTTTTAGAAAACAACAATTTGCTCGAAATTGGAACAAGCAATGGGTAGTTCACTTGGACCAAGAGGTGGACTGGTTTCTGCAACATTGTAGAAAATTTAGATAGGTTCTTGTTCAAAGGGGATTTGTGTCATTTCCCCTTTATGCTAGAAGGAAGGTTTCTTCCTATTGTTGGATCAGATCATTTTTTGATGCAGCTAGATATTATTGGTGAATGGTCTCCTATCAGGTGTCCTTTTAAGTCCGAAAACATATGGTTTCGAGATTCACATTTCCTTGATCTCATATAGCATTGGTGGTCTAGCTTTAATTTGGGACAGTAAAAAAATGTTCAATCTGGTGGGAAAATTGAAATCAATTAAGCAACACCTCAAGCAGTGGAACAAGGAATTCTTCAAAAACATATTTGAGGAGAAAAGGGAAACCGAAGAGGCTTTACACTCACTGAATGAATTCATCATCAGTCAAGGGATGAACTTGGATATGTTTCATCAGGAGAAAGGGTTGTTGAACAAGTTAAATGACCTAATGGCAAAGGAAGAAATTTCATGGCACTACAAATCAAGGGAAGTTTGGTTGTAGGGCGGCAATAAGAACACAATTTATTTTCATAATTCCACAAAAGCAAGAAGAGAGGTCAATAGGATCTCCTATGTATCAAAATTTGGGATGGTCAGTTGTTGGATTGCCCTAAAGAGATCAAATCCTTTATGGTAGACTTCTTTGAGTCCTTGCTTATTGAACCGGCTGGGTCATGACTACAAGATCAATAGTTCTTTCTTGATTGCATTTCGTCTTTAATCACAAAGGATCAAAATGAGAAGCTCTTTTCCAATTGCACCCAGACAAGGCACCGGGACCTAACATGTTTCCCACAGGTTTTTTTCCAAAAATATTGGAACATCATTGGGTCAGACCTAGTAGAGGCTATCGAAGGTTCCAGAAGCTTAGGGAAAGCTCTTAAGGAAATTAACAACACCTTTATTTCCATCATTCTGAGGAAATAAAAGCTAGACACTTTTGAATATTTTTGACCTATCTCCCTCTACAACACTATTTACAAAGTCTTTTCCAAGGCAATTACTAATATGTTAAAGGGTATTTTGCGTTGATCATATCAGAAGAGAAAACTGGTTTTGTGCCTGGAAGGTCAATTTTCGATGGGGTTATCATTATGCAAGACAAAATTCATTCGATTCAAAAGATGAAGCGGTAGGCTATGTTGATCAAAATAGACATCAAGAAGGCATATGATAAAGTGAATTGGAGATTCCTCTTCAAGATTTTGGAATCATTTGGTTTTGAAAATCCTTGGTTGGATTGGATTTTTGAGTGGATAGGTTGTCCAACATTCTCGGTTCTTATCAATGATTCCTTGGAAGGCTTCTTCAATGTATCAAGAGGGTTAAGACAAGGGGATCCCCTCTCCCATTTTCTTTACATTATCATGGATGAGGCTCTTGGATGGGATTTTCTGAAAGCTAAATTGAATGGCGTCATGGAGGGCATATTGATTACTCATGGGGTACTTGAAGTCACACACCAACAATTTGCTGACGAGAACATGCTCTTTGGTATGGCTATGGTAAATGAGGCCAAGGTGTTCAAGAAAATTCTTGATAGGTATTCCCAGGTGTCTGGCCAAGAGGTAAGTCATGCTAAATCTAAAGTTTTTTCTTTAATACTAGTATTGCCAAGGAAGTACAAATTCTTTGAATGTTGGGGTTTCATAAAGGTCAGCTTCCTTGTAAATATTTGGGTCTTCCTTTGAACAAAGGGGTCCAGCCTAGCAAAACATGGGATGTAGTGGTAGAAAAGATCAAAACCAAGCTTGCTTCATGGAAGAATAAATGGTTTTCCTAGGCTGGGTATTTAACGCTTTTGAAATCAGTTATCGCAATGAATCCTGTATACATGGTGTCTTGCCTTTAGATCTCTAGTCAAGCTAACAATGACATCAACAAAAAGATGAAGAATTTTTTTGGTAGGGAAACTTTGATTAGCACAAAATTATGCTAATAAAATGGAATAAAATTTATGAGCAGAAGGAAGGGGATGATACAGGGGTGAAAAATATGATTCTACAAAACCAAGCTCTAGGGGCGAAACTTGTGTGGGAAATTTATGCTCAACTAGAATTGAAATGGGTTAGAATTTTAAGAGAAAAATATCTGGAGGAGGGAGATTACAGTAAATTTGTTACCAAAGTGCTTCTAAGTAGTTTGAGAATTTGGAATTTCCTCTACAATTGTCAAGATTTAATTGTGGATCATTTGACCTAGGAAATTAAGGAGGGTCGTGATCTTTTTTTGGAAGATTCTTGGGAAGGGTAGAGAAAATTAGCAACGAATGTAGATTTGGTATAGGTAATGTAGGTAACAAAGCGTGCTTGGGGGAGTAAGGTGTGTGATAATATGGTGATATCTAAGGATATAGGAAGTCTCAACTATAGGTGGAAAAATCTCAATGAGCTCAATTTGGATCCTGGGTCAGTTGCAATGTTCGAAGTTGAGCTTGCTTGACGGGTCATATGATTAAGAGGTGGCAGAGATACTCTAAGGTGGAATGCATCGTTGAATGAAATCTATAATGTTAAGGACAGTTATAAGGTGTTAACTAGACCCAATATGGATGTGTCACAACTCCCTATTGAAGCTTGTGTTTGAGTGTGGATTTCCTTCCTACGGCTGGAATTTTCCCTTGGGATGTGGTGCAAGGGAGAGTTCTCACTGTGAATAGGTTCTTACATTTGGGATTCTCAAGGCCATCAAGATGTATTATGTGCAAGAATAAGAAACTAGTGATCACTTGTTTGTAAATTTCACTGTGGCTCAACATTGTTGGCATTGGTTGTGTGCCAAATTGAAATGGAAGATGAATCTTCCCAATAATATTTTGAGTCTACTTTCTAGGTGGCCAAATATCTACAACAATTCGACCTTTGGAGGTCTTTGGATTGCTAGACCATCTCTTATCATTTGGGGGTTGTGGAAGGAGAAAAATTGGTGATTTTTCTAGGAGAAGGCAATGCCCAGGGTGATGTTTGTAAAAAAAATTGAAGCTTGTATCATATAAATTTTCAATGCTAGGGTGGTTGCTCGAAAAGGAGCCAAAACCATCTTCACTTCTTCGGATGCCATAATGTGAAAAAAATGGAATGGGATCTCTATCCCCCCTTAGTTTGGTTTAGGTGGTGAACCAACAAAGCTAGAAAGAAGTAAAGTGGTATGGAACCTGCCGTAGGATGGGTGGATAAAGCTGAATTCGGATGATTCCTATCATGGGAATCATGGTATCTCTGGTGCAGGATTCATCATCAGGGATGGGAAGTCAAGGCATTAGGGGATAATTGTGTCTCCTTTATCAGTTGGCACTAATAACATGGTTGAGATGTAGACCCTGATCTTGGGACTTCATTTGAGAATGGAATTGAAGGTAAAAAAATTCAATGGATTAATCAAATAATCACCCACAAAGAATCTATAACAAAGGAAAAGCATATTTAGATCAGCAATATTAATATTTTACAAAGTATTAAGCTAAGAAAACACCTCAATTTCAAAATTCAGTATCAAAGCTGAGGTTGGGTAGAGTATTGAAGGATTTTTTGGCTTAGTGGGAGCTATTATTATTTTTGTTATCTGCTGATTTTGGAAATAAGTTTTTTTACAATGGGTTCTACTTCTCGTTTAGATATTGAAAGGTTCAATGGATCTGGGTATGAGATGTGGAAATTTAAAATGGAAGATCTCCTTGAAGAGAGAGATCAGTGGTTAGTTGTAGGTAATAAGACAAAGACACCTTCATCTATGTCATATGAGGATTGGGCTAAGGTTTATAAGAAGCCAAGAGGAAGCCTAAGATTATGTCTTGCTGATGTTGTTCTCTTGAATGTTTCAGATGAAAAGACTACATTTGATTTGTGGAAGAGGATAGGTGATATCTATCAAACTAAAATCCTTACTAATAAACTGTATCTGAAAAGACAAATATATTCTTTAAAGATGAAATATTTTGATTCTGTTGCACATTATTTAAATTCTTTTAATTTGATTCTAAGTCAGTTAGCATATGTAGATGTCAAGCTATCTAAGATGAAGATAAATGCATTTTGTTACTTTGTTCTTTACCAGAGTTTTCGGAAAATTTAATTGTTGCTATTAGTGGTAGTGGTGCAGATCCGAAGATGGACAATATAATTCCTACTCTCCTATCAAAGGAGATGAGGAGGAAGTCTAAAACAGAAATCCAAGATTCCTTGTTTGTAAAAGGTAGGCCTAAGAAAAAGGAACATAAGGGAGACAAGGAAGGAAAGGGTAAGTCCAAAGGATGGTCTAAACCCCTTGGTAAGAGTAAGGTAAAGTGTTGGAATTGTGGGAAACTAGGACATATGAAGAAGGATTGTAAGAACAAGAAAAAGAGTTTTGATTATTCTACAGAGGAATCCTCAGATGACAATAATGATGCATTGGTTATTTCATCTAATATAGTTTGTGATAAATATTTTCTTGATGTTACAAAGTGATCTTCATGGAAATGATGGTAGTCACGATGCCATGTGTGACTCAGTACCACAATTCAGTGGGAGTTGTTGGCAGTGACATGGATGCATAATTGGTAAGGTTATCTTCAAGTGATACGGAGATATATTTTCTTGGTTTAGAGTGGTTGCTATTATGTCATGGTATACTCTTGATACACGTTTAGAGTTTGGCATGGTACTTGTTCTCTTGAGATTAGGATGTGTATGTGAGTTATGATGCATGTGATCTCCTTGGAGGAGATGTTTATATCATGGATTTCATGTTTATGCTCTTGATTTATGATTGGAGCTTTGACATTGATCGTAGTAGTTCTCTTTGTATTCGGTAAATTAATCATTTGCTTGATTACTTCATGATGGTGTTGTGTTGTATTTGGAGTTTAGCATGGATTGATTGGTTATAGGTCATCATGGATACTTAGAGAATTAGGTGAGGCTTGAGTTATCTTATGGCAAGAGATATATGTTGTAATGGTTACTTGTAAGAAAAGTTTTTTCAACAGTAAAGACCAAGAAGCCTACACCTTTGTTGGACATGAGTTTAACACACTTGACAGTTCTTTATTTGAGAGGTGTTTGCCCGTTATATCTTTCAAATGTGTTATGTTTCATGCTTTGATATCTCATGGGATTGATTTGACTCATGGTTGATTATGGAAACTCATTTAAGGATGGTTTAGCATGAGTTTATATGTTTTATCTTTCATAGATATAGATCTTAAGCTATGGATAGTTAGTTTTGGAGGATTCATTTTGAGGGATGTTATGACATGATTTATGGGCTGATTTCTAATTATGGGGATGGTTACCTTGATTTTGATTTTCTTGGTTTAAAGATCATGGTATTGCTTGACCTTTTGGGAGTTGTATCGTTAACAAAAAATTGTTTGATTGTGTTAAGACCATGGATAATCTTCATTTAGAAGATGGTTATCACGATGTCATGGATATCTTGGTTACATGTTACAGTGGGAGTTTTTTGACAGTGATGGTTTGATGTTTATCTTGTTACCATGTATAGCTTGGTATCACGGTTCATTGGTAGCTTTGGTAGGATATGGTTATCTTCATGAAATTTGAAGAGGATGTAGTTATTTTTGGTTTTAAGTATTAATCATTTTCTTGGAGCTTCATGATTATGCAGGTTGCATTTAAAGTTGGCATGAATTATTTGGTGAGTACTCATGGATACTACAGAGACTTGGGAAAGGTATTGATTGAGAAAGTTGACACTTTAATCAATGCTCTAGAGAATTTCTTGTGGTGCAGGAAGGCCATTGGCCTTGAGTCCTATACTTGTTTGAATGATTCCTTGTTTAGAATAATTGCAATTATAATGTCAAGTGGGAGAATTTTGGAAATAGGATGCCATTTATTATGTGACAAGATCAGTTTGGGACAAAAATGATTCTGTAAAAAGTTGTTTTCCATATCTAAGCTTTAAACCCTTGTTTGGTCCAATGTCAAATGATGACCAAATTGAGTGAAATAAAATCCAAATATGACTTCCTTGATCCTCGTAGACACAATGAGACAATAATAAATATTGCCACTATAGCTAAAAGAGCTGTAATAACTAGATCTCACAAAAAAATATACATGCAATATAGGATAAACAAATCTTTGCAAATCTTTTTTGATTCTCCAAATCTTATTAAAACAAAGGAGAGAATAACATGCAATAATTTACAATATCACAAAAAAACTCAAATCACAATATAAAACTTGATGGTAGAAACTCTCTATGAAAAAGGAAGGGGATTAATAAATTCAAAGGTCTTATACCATATTGAAGTGAGCAACCAAGATATTCAATCTACAATACCAAATAACCTCCACATAGAAAAGATAGAAGAAACAATAGAAGATGAACTATTCCACCAAACAAGAATTGCAAAATGATACAATATTCATAATAGTGAAAAAATGCAAAATATGAAGAGACTCCTTAATTATAATGGAAAGGTGAGATATAGGATTAGATAAGATCATGATAAGTGTCTTAATCCTATCACATAATAAAACTAAGTCATAACTACCTAGGATAATATAAGATCTAGAAAAAACAACTAAGACTTTTAGAAAGAATCCTAGGACCTAAGTAAACTTAACATGTGAATAAGTCCCCTAGTAGGAATTAACTAGGTACAATACTTTATTCACACGAACACTCCAAAAGTGACACTTCCTATAAAAGAAGAATAAGGTTGGTCCATTATCATTTAATAGCACAATGAGATCTCAAATTTAGTTCCTAAAGCCTTTATCTTGAGAGGTTCAATGTAATAGGTGGATTCAAAACCCACCAATGGTATAAAATCTCCCATTTCCCCTCTTCAAGATCTATTTGGTTAAGTGAGGAATAACCTCATCATTGTTCTTCTAGTCAAGGAATGCCACTCTTCCCTACTTTTGTAGGTTAGAAGATTTCTTGCAGCTTATCAGGGTGCTTAGAAGAAGGAAAACTCGTGGCATTAAAACATCTTTATGTTTAGGGTGAATTTCAAATTGGAAGCCATATTACAAGTAATGAATTGTTTAGAATAGTTATTTTTAGCTCTTAATGGGATAAATAATGAGGATATGACACTCAAAAATTATCCAGAGGTTTAATAGCTTTGATAGATAAATGGAAGAGTTTGGTCTTCCCTTGATAGTCCTACACTTCTTTGGTGTGATAACCAAAGTGCCATTCACATTTAAGTTTTATATTTTACATTTTAGGGTTTCAGGTTTTAGGATTTATTTTTTAGGTTTTATTATTTGTATTTAAGGGTTTTAGGGTTTCAGAATGTGATTGATATTTCAAAATTAAAATGCATGATTTATCAACTTAAAATTTATCCAAATTTATTGTAAAGTATACAAAGAAAATTTTACAAATACATATGTGGTTCTAACGAGCTTCCTTTTCTCCCTCAACAATGGAAAAGAAAGGTGATGTGACATCAATGGGCATGATGTGGTGGGTTATTTCTTATGTCTATAGTTTACAACTTTCATCATAACTTGAATGGTGCATTTTGTAAATAAAATCTTGCAAGGGCCAAAGAAACCTTTTAAAAAATCAACTCAACTTTTAGATGAAGGTTCTTTCATTTGAAGGAACTTCTTGCACCCATTAAAATAATAAAATAATATTAATTTTTAGGGACATTCAAATAAAGGTATTCCTTTCAATAAAGGTGATGCATGTGTCATATTCATTTAGATATAATTTCATTTGAAGTAAAACCTTTGAGGAAAGGACCTTGGTATGTTTCTTCACCCTTATAGTCCAATTTTTTTATATCCCACAAGTGCGACTCATAGACGTGGGTTCGCTTTCCTTGAAAATTTTCTACCTAGTCAACCCAACATTGTTCACTCCTCAAAAAAATATCTACACTCTTATTCCCTTCCTACATCATGTGTTTACATAAGATCTTTCCAAAATTGTTGCAATTAGAAATGGCATTAGAAACAAATTTTTATATGGTCCAACTAGGAGAATGAAAGCCTTGAAGACACAAAATAATTTTAAGGGAATCGCCCTTAGTAATTAAATTTTTAACCCTCCTTTGATAATCCATAGACAAGATAGTGTCGAAGGAGGCCATAGGTTAAATGAAGTGATTCATTTGGTCACCCAAGTGCAAGGTAGAGGTAAAGAGAAGAGAGCCATGATCTTTAAGAACTCCACTCACACCATCATATCCAAATCACACTTGGAGGCCCCATCAAAGTTCAGATTACACCAATCTAAATTAAATGCTATTTTTCTTTTTAATATAGAAAAATATATTCCTTAAAAAATACAAAAAAAATTCTTTAGAATTTTCTAAATTAATATTACTTTTTGTATAAAGAGGAAAAAATTCATACAAAGTAATTATTTAAATATGTTTTGTGTAAATGTGTATCTCTTGTCAATAATATCTCTTAAATATGTGACACTTAGTTAAAGTAAAAATGAAATTTTCTATATACAAAATTAGTTAGAAATAGATGATTATTCAGATGATACTATGACTAAAATATTTTAATTTGACTTTTACTATCTATAGTAGAAAACTTATTTTAAAAAAATACACGCTTTAACATCTCAATCTACCTTCACATCAAATAAACCTTACATTTATTTATAGATCTGATGCAGGAGCATCCTTGGTTCTTGGAAATCTTGTATCAACCAAAAATAATTTTCATTGAGTTTTGTTCTTGTTATGTTCTTGTTTGAAAGTCGGTAGATATGGTATTTTTTCGTGTTTGCTCACCAAACCTCATGTACCTATGGTTTCATTGTGTACATATTCAATTTCCTTACTCCAAGTTTTTAGCTCGATTGGATCTTTTTTCGACAAGTTATCACTCTTGGATTGAGTGATAGTTTTGAAACTGGCCTCAGAATAATTTCAAAACCTAACAAATAGTTCGATCAATCATGGATCCTTCTCATGACTTGCGGATCCTCACAGTGTTTAAAATTTTACCGTGTAGTGTCCTCGACCTTGATCTTAGGTCCAAACTTTATCATGTACATCTATCGTGGAAGAATTTCAAATTTGAGGCCAACCTGTTCTTGGACACATTACGTTTCCTTCATCAGAGATTGTAACGATATTTGGATGACATGGATGTTTCTTGACCCAAAAATATGATATAAATCTTGTAATAAATCATGAGAATGGCAACGAATCAAAAATAAAGTAGATTAGGATGTATATAGAATTTTATCTATAAGATTTTCACTCGCATGTATGAGCACTATATTTTGACCATGTTTTATCAGGCCTGTGAGCCGAACTTGTAAGCCTGAATGTGGCCAACTATATGTAATAGATATTTATGGTAATAAGAATATGTGTATCTGCATTTGCCTCCATATTCTATGTTTATTTTGTTGTGTTACTCTAGCTACACGATCCACATTGTTCTCTTTGAGGACCCTCCTACCGCGACTTCACTAGATTTGTTCCTTACGAGATCATCAGAGTTTGTGTAGTCTCATTGAAGATTTTTTGTGGGGTGGTGGACTAAGGATCCGACCTACAGCTACAAAATACTAGTTTAAGATGGCAAGAAAAATAAATGGTAGAGGAAATAGAACACGTGGAAATGTAGATCCAACTGTAATGGAGATGTTGAGAGGAATTGCTGCTAGATTGGAAGTAGGTGAAATGGCCCAAAGGAGAGGTCAGCCAGTTGATGATGTGAGTGATGAAGAAGTAGAAGAACAAGAATATAAGTTTCAAGAGAAGAGCACCTTGGCCTTGATCAGGGAGAAGAAAGGTTCCAAAGAGCCCTAACTAGAGTAAACACTAAACCACATTTCAATCCACCAGATCATAATGGTAAGTTGGATTTAGATGAATTTCTAGATTGGATAACAAAGATGGAAAATTACTTTGATTTTGAAGGTACCCTAGAAGATAAGAATGTGAAATTTGCTTCTACAGAGTTGAGAGTGTTAGAATCCCTAGATCAGACATGCAAACCTAAACACCTTCCACAAAAGAGAAAACATAAAAAAGTAGAGATTTGCATGTAATGTGCAAAATGATATATTCAGGAATTCAATTTACAATGAGATGATTTGCTTTATAAAAGCAAAGTATGCAACCCTAATGTTGACCTAAAATTAGCTCAACCTAAGTAAAGTTATGCAAGTGTAATTAAATATTAATTACACCAACACCCCCCCATCAGTGCAACTTAGGGAGACTAAATAAGCATGCACCTAAAACTAAGATGAATGCAAGAAAGCATGAATGGGTCCTGGCAACAAGGCCTGATCAGGTACCCATGTACAAATGCAATAATGAGGTAGAGAAGGAAAACCCAGTGGAACAACCCCCCCTACAATGAGATGACTGCTGCAAAGAAGCATTGGAAGAACACTGTGGAGTAACACTGGAACCGCAATTCGGCAAGCAAGGAAAGATACTTCTGTCTACAAGAAACCATATCAGAATCATAATAATGTGACAGCAGACCCGATGCCATGGAACACTCGAACACTCCAAACTGGAACAACCCTGGATTCCATAAAGCAACAGTAGATGAAATGATGATGACAGAATCTAGAAGCCGTGAATCTCGATGCCGATGCCAAACTGAGACTGAAACTCTTCCATGGGAAAAAGTACCATACAGACTCAGGAACAATAACCACAAATTTAGTGGCCCTCAAACTGAGATGGATTCGATGCGGATCACTAACCATAGGCTCTCAATCTAAAGTGTGAACCAAAATGAATCTGGTATGTGTCAAGCTAAGACAAAATATGGCCAAAAGAAACTAAGAAACTAGATTACAACCCATGCGAGTTGTCATCAAAACACAATGAAGATTATTATGCAAGAAACCCCCCTAATGGAACTTTATATCAGTTCATTTATTACAATCCCCAATGACTGCAAAAGGAGAGAATACCTAACATTCATAAATAAAAAATGAAAATAGACCTCAGATTTGTGTAGAGGACTGAACTAGCTTTCCAATGCCGTAAGAATGGTGAAAAAAGGATCACCGAGTCAAAAGATATGCCCTCCGGAGTGAAAAATAGAAGTTTTGAGTTCAAAGACCTGCAAAATAAATCTGGAGAAAAATCTAGGAAAACTAAAATATTGAATAGATCGGCGCCGGAATCAGCTTTCCAATGGTCTCTTGTTTGCAAAAAACGGACACCATACGCAAAAGTTACGCCCGATTTTATCAAAGGTGCTCCAGAATGGCCTATAAGACCTGCAGGCAGCCTAGGGGGCTAAAAAAATCTCGGCCCCTGGTCCTGCATGCGACCAGGAGCTGGCGGACAGGGGCTGCGGCAGAGCCCTTGGTTGTGCATATGACCTCCGAAGGTGCTAAGGGCCGGTCGGGGCCTGGGCGCATAGCGCCCGGTCCCCCATACGACCAGCAGACTGAGCATTGGAGCCCGCAGAGGCTGAAGAGGGCTGGCGGAGCTGGAGGGGCAGCCACCGGCGGCGGCAGTGGACGAGTGGCCGCCTAGTGGCCGCCCGGTGGCGCAGCGGCGTCGACTGGCTTAAAACTGCAGGCACGCAAAATGATGGGCTTTTTCCATTTTTTTTTTAATTTTCGTGAAGAAAACTGCCTCGAAATGTGTGCTGGAGAGGCCGTACGACTTCCCTGGCAAACTTTTTTTGCCTTCCGGATCAACTTCGCCAAAATTGATGAAACGAAAGGTGATTTTAGGGTTTTTGGCCGCTGCGAACGCAATGGTGACCTCCGTTTCTGCTCAAAATGCTTCGAAAAAATGGCTAACTCCAGAGCTTGCAAAAAAATACCAAAACTGAAACCCTCATAGATCTGGCAAATGATGACGAAAATCTGCAAAATAAAAGCCAAAACTGACTTTTTCCAGTGCTTTGAATCCAATGGTGAGGCCCGATCTGATCCAAGACACTGCATAAAATCCTCGAGGAACCCCGAACGAACTCTGCAATGAATTTCTCCAGATTTTGAGAAGGGGCTGCATGTCAAGGCTCTGATACCATGTTAGAATCACTAGATTAGACATGCAAACCTAAACACCTTCCACAAAAGAGAAAACATAAAAAAGCAAAGATTTTCATGTAATGTGCAAAATGATATATTTAGGAATTCAATTTACAATGAGATGATTTGCTTTATAAAAGCAAAGTATGCAACCCTAATGTTGACCTAAAATTAGCTCAACCTAAGTAAAGTTATGCAAGTGTAATTAAATATTAATTACACCAACAAAGAGGACATGCATCCCTTTGGTGGGAACATTTGTAGATAGATAGGAAAAGACAAGGAAAGGAGAAGATAAGATCAAGGGATCAAATGGTGAATAAAATGAAGACAAAGTTCATGCCTGTTGACTATTAGATCAGTTTGTTCAAGAAGTTGCAAAATCTGAAACAAAAGGAATCAAGTGTGATAGAGTATACTGAGGAGTTCTATAAGTTGAACATCAAATATGGATATTCGGAGGATGAGATTGAGCAAGTAGCCAGATATGTAAATGGTTTAAGGTCATCTATATAAGATGAGATTAGTTTGATTAAGTTTTTGAGTGTGGAAGAAGCATATCAATGTGCCCTAAAATTAGAAGAGAAGCTAAACAAAAGACACGAGCAGAGATAGAGAGGAAGAGGTGGAAGATTTTAGAGAGGAATATTTTTTATTGGAGGAGGAAGAGGATCTTTTCTAGATCAGAACTAAGGTTAAGGAGGTTAGTAAGAATGATAATTCATACCGAAGAGATGATGGAAATTCATACCAAAGGGGAGGATATGGTGGTTACCAAAATGAAGGATATAGAAAAGATGATAGAGGATAGGAGAAAAGAGTATTTAGGGGTACTTGTTTCAAATGTAGTGGAGAAGGACATAGAGCCTTTGAATGCAAACATGGAGAGACACGCAGAAGGATTGAGAAAAAAAAAACTACCTTTATTGAGGATAATCATGTTGGATCACCTAATCAACTGGAAGAAGGAGAAGTATTGGTGAATAGGAGAGTATTGTGTTAAAGTGAATTAATGGATAAGGAATCATTGCAAAGAAAGAATTTGTTTCCGACCAGATACAAGGTAGCTGATAAATGTTGTTATAATTGATAATGGTAGCTCAGAGAACCTAGATTCTGAAGAAATGGTGACCAAATTGAAGTTGAAAATATTGAAACACATGAAACTTATCAGATAGCTTGGATTCAAGATGAGCATAAGATACTGATAAGTGAACAATGTTTGGTAAAATTGAAGATAGGAAATTATCATGATGAAGTTTTGTATGATATCATGCCTATGGATGCATGCCATATTTTGTTGGGAAGACCTTGGTAGTATGACAGACAGGCTATTCATGATGGAAAGAAGAACATATAGACCATTTTTTCTAATGGGATGGAGAAAACTTTGTTATCCTTGGAGAATGTTCCTAAAATTGAGGTTTGTGCGAATGCTAGAATTTGCTTGGTTGATGGAAGAATATTTTTGGATGGACTGAGGCATGAGAACATGTGTTATTCCTTGTTGCCTAAGAAGGTGGAAGACTTGAAGCATGTAGAAGGACAGCCTCATGAGATAAAGGAATTGTTGGCAGAATATGAAGCTATCATTTTAGATAATGTACCTAATGGATTTCCACCTATAAGGAGTATTAGTCATTGCATGGAGTTGATTCTTGGAGCTAGTTTACCTAACACAGTAGCACACCATATGACACTGGTAGAGAATGAATAATTGAACAGACAAGTGCAAGAGTTGTTAAGAAAAGGTTTGATTAGAGAAAGCTTAAGCCCTTGTTCAGTACCTGAAGTGCTAGCACGTAAGAAGGATGGAGAATGGAGGATGCGTATAAACTTTGGAGCCATAAACAAGATAAGAGTGAAGTATAGATTTCCTTTGCCCCAGATGGATGACATTATGGATTGCTTGACTGGAGTGAAATACTTTACAAAGATAGATTTGAAGAGTGGATATCATCAGATCAGAATCAGAGAAGGGGATGAGTGGCATATGACATTCAAGACAAATGAAGGATTGTATGAGTGGTTGGTGATTCCTTTTGGACTAAAAAATGCAGCGAGTACTTTCATGAGGTTGATGAATGAGGTATTGAAGAAATTCTTAGGTAAGTTTTTGATTGTCTATTTAGATGACATCTTGATTTTTAGTATGACTAGAGAAGAAAATTTGTTATAGATAAGAAAAGTTTTGCAGAGGTTGAGGTAAGAGCAGTTATTGATAAATATCAAGAAGTGTAGCTTTATGAAGGAAGAATTGGTATATCTTGGGTTTGTGATATCTTTGAATGGATTGAAGATTGATATTGAGAAGGTAAGAGCAATTTTTGAGTGGCCTACACTTGAAATCATTGGAGAGGTAATATCATTTCATGGATTGGCTAGTTTCTACTAAAAGTTCATTAGGAATTTTAGTTCTATTTGCAGTCATATGACAAAAACAATGAGAGGAGATAAGAAGGATGAAGGATTTTAGATGGATATTTGGAGCAGACATAAGTTTTGAGTTGTTAAAATAGAAGATGATTGAAGAGCCTATGTTGGCTTTACCATAATTTAGTAAGGTATTTCAGGTAGACTTTGATGCAAGTGAAAATAAAATTGGAGAAATATTAAGTCAAGAAGGAAGACCAATAGCTTATTTTAGTTAGAAGTTGAATGATGCAAGGAAAAGTTATTCAATGTATGATTAGGATTTTTATGCAATAGTTCAAGCTTTGAAGAAGTGGAGACATTACTTGTTATCTAAGGAGTTTGTGTTGTATATCGATCATCAGGATTTGAAATATTTGAATATTCAAGGTAAGTTAAATTAGAAATCCATGAGATGGGTGGAATTCTTGCAGATTTATACTTTTGTTTTGAAACACAGGAGTGGAAAGTCAAATAGAGTTGTTGATGCTTTGAGTAGGAGAAGGAATTTATTGACACAGATGAGAATGGAGGTATTAGGCTTTGATGAATTGAAGAAATTGTATGAGGAAGACCTGGATTTTGTAGAACCTTGGAGAGCATGTAAAGAACCAATTTTGGAGGATAGAAGTCAGTGGTTGGATTATTTCATTTAGGAAGATATGTTGTTCAGAGGAAATCAGTTGTGTATACCCTAAAGTTCAATGAGGGATAACTTGGTCAAAGAGAAACATAGCGGAGGATTGGTAAGGCACTTTGGAATTGATAAGACAGTAGCATTGGTAAGTGAGAACTACTTTTGGCCATAGATTCATAAGGATGTTAGGAAATTTGTGTAGAGTTGCAGAGTTTGTCAAGTTGCAAAAGGAAGTAGTCATAATTTTGGATTATACAAACCTTTGACAGTTCCAAAAAGACCTTGGGATGATATCAACATGGATTTCATACTTGGTTTTCCGAAGACACAAAGAGGTAATGATTCTATACATTTGTGGTGGTAGATAGATTTTCCAAGATGGTGCATTTCATACCTTGTAAGAAGATAACATATGTAGTACATGTAGAAGACTTGTTTTTCAGGGAAGTGGTCAGATTGCATGGATTACCTAGGAGTATTTTTTCAAACAGATATACAAAGTTTGTTGGTTACTTTTGGAGGACACTTTGGAAGAAGTTGAAGATAGATTTGAAGTTCAGTTCTAATTTTCACCCATAGACGGATGGACAAATAGAGGTAGTGAATAGGAGTTTGGGAAATTTGCTAAGATGTTCGGTTGGAGAGAAGACCAGATGTTGGGATTTAGCCCTTGCACAAGCATAGTTTTCCTACAATAATTCAGTAAACAAGAGTACAGGAAAGACACCTTTTGAGATTTTTACTGGAGTTCATCCTAGAGGTATATCAAAATTTTGAGACATTAGTAAAGAAGATAAAAGGAGTGTAGAAGCAGAGGAATTTGTAGAACATATGAAGAAAGTGCATACTCAAGTAAAGCAGTAGTTAGAAGACATGAATTGGAAGTATAAGGAGCAAGTAGATGAAAAGAGAAGACATAAGGAGTTTGAAGTTGGTGATGAAGTAATGGTATATTTGAGGAAGGAAAGATTTTCAGTGGGCACATACAGTAAGCTGAAGATGAGGAATTTTGGACCCTGTAGGATTTTGAAGAAGTTTGATTTAGGAAATGCACATATGAAGTAGAGTTACTAGATGACATGGGTATATCACCTATATTCAACATTGCAGATCTACATCAATACCATGAAGCAAAATTCAGTGAAGATAGTAAAGAAAAAATGGAAGAATAAGTTCCTAAACAACAATCAGATGGGATAAAAGAGATTTTGGATGTCAGAGATGGGTAAAAGACTAGTGGAGGACAATACAAAGAATATCTGGTGAAGTGGAAAGGTAGACCAGTGGAGGATTCTTCTTGGATTTCTCGGGCTAAGGTAGACCATATTGGTTTCCCTTTGGCCCCAACAAAGTGAGGGACTTAATTTTCATTAACCCCGGATGTTTGATGCAGGAGCATCCTTGGTTCTTGACAATCTTGCATCAACCAAAAAAAAAAAATCATTTAGTTTTGTTCTTGTTCTTGTTCAAGTTGGTAGATTATGTATTTCTTTGTGTTTTCTCACCAGACCTCGCGTACCTATGGTTTCATCATGGACATGTTCAATTTCCTTACTCCAAGTTTTCAGCTTGATTGGATTTTTTTCCGACAACTTATCACTTCTAGATTGAGTGACAGTTTTAGAACTGGCCCCAGAATAATTTCAAATCCTAACAGCTAGTTTGATCGATTGCAGATCCTTCCCATGATTTGTGGATCCTCACGGTGTGTTTCAAATTGTACCGTGGAGTGTCCCCATCCTTGATCTTAGGTCCACAATTCATCATGCACATCTACCGTGGAAGAATTTCAAATTTGAGGCCGACCTATTCTTGCACACGTTACATTTTCTTCATCGAAGATTGTAATGACCTTTGGCCGATGCAGATGTTTCTTGACCCATGGATATGATATAAAGCTTGTAATGAATCATTAGAATGACAACAAATCAAAAATCAAGTAGATTATGATGTATATAGAATTTGATTTGTAATATTTTCGCTCACATGTATGAGCATTGTATTTTGAGCATGTTGTATCAGGCCTGTGAGCTGAACTTGTAAGCTCGGATGTGGCCAACTATATGTAATCAAAATTTTTGATAATAAGAATATTTGTATCTGCATTTGTCTCCATATTTTGTGTTGATTTTGTTGTATTACTCTAGTTGCACGGTCCAGATTGTTCTCTTTGAGGACCCTCCTACCGTGATTGCACTAACATCTCAATATACCAATTACATTAACATGTATTACTAAATAAATATCTTCATTATATTAGCATTTTGTCTCTTTATTCATCAATTACATTACAAACAAGTGCAAGAATAAAACATCCATCATAGGACTTAGCAAGTTATTAAGAAATAACTAATCTACTAGCAACCATATTTCAATTTAAACTAATTTGAGTCAATGAAAAATTTCATATCACTATTCCAAGTATAATTCACCTTGTGAAGCAAGTTTTGGTTGAAGATAAAGGAAGTACAAGATAAGGGACACGACAAAACTAATTTGAATCAATAAGAACTTTCATCACACTATTCCAAGTATAATTCACCTTGTGAAGCAAGTTTTGGTTGAAGAAAAAAGAAATATAAGAGAAGGAACAAGACAAAACTAATTTGAGTCAATGGAATCTTTCATCACACTATTCCAAGTATTCCAAGTATAATTCACCTTGTGAAGCTAAGTTTTGGTTGAAGATAAAGGAAGTACAAGAGAAAGGAGAAGACAAATACTTAACTATTCTAACCAACCTTGTCCGAGATATGCATAGATAAAGAAAATTAAAAAAGCTTAAATATTTAAGAGAGACTCTTTATAGCTTTGATGGGATGAGTATATGTTATTCAATTAACGATCGTACTTTATTTGTCATTTGAATATTTTATTTAGACAAATGAAATTCTACAAACTCGGTTGGTATTTTAAGTATATTGCTAAAACTAATTTAACAATTAGTTACAACAAATTATTCTATATTTGACATTCAGATTTTATCAACTCTTTAATCAGAGAGATCAGAAATTTGAGATATTTAAGAGATACTCTCTAACAGAAAAGGAAGTTTCTAAACTTATCCACAATTATCGGCGGAGATGGAAAGACGCCTGAAATGCATAATCTAGAGTCGTTCCAATACTTATTTTAAAAATCTGTTATCATATATGATCGTATTTAAAACAAGTATGAGTATAGAGTAAAAACAAAAAGGTTTGGTAATAGAATATAGCAATGGCAGGCCACAAGAAAGCTGTAGCACTTCTTCTTGTTATTACATTTATGTTAAGCTGTTCTGCTCGTCCGTTAGAACCTTCCATTTTCTCACCAACAGCAAAGAAACTCAATGTAGAAGGAAGGACACTGCAAAGAGCAGTACAGCAAGACGATGCTGAAGAAGGAAGTCCCTATAAGGTAAAAACAATTAAAGTAATAAAGCTATAAGAAATTTATTACAAAGTTTAATAGCCTGAACTATATCAAAAGAAAAAAGAAAAAAAAGCCCTCTCATTTAACACTGTTTTGCTAGTAATGGATGCAATTGCAATGCCCTTTCTGCCAAAAAGGCTTCAGCTTATCCTTATTAACAGCTTCTGCAATTGTTCCATAAGTTGTATAAACTCTACAGTATGAACGAATTCATTACAAAGTTTGATAGTTTACAGTATATCAAAAAATCAGTATATGGCCATGCATATAATAGTGTTTGGTAGTTTGATTTGGTTATGTTATTCTAGACCCATCAGCAGGGCTTGCATTGGCTTCGATCTTTATCCTGACATTAGGGTTGGGATCACTTCCTAACATGATTTGTATGGTTTTTGCTCTTTTCTTTGATGATTTGTATGGGGTTTGCTCTTTTCTTTGATGATAGCAATCTAATTGAACCAATGATGTTGCAGAGGGTAGATGTGGAGTTGGATGGGCGTTCCCTGATTCAAACTACGCTGTCAGAAATTAACTTGGGTGATGTGCAGAGTATCTCCAAGCCGGTATTCAGTATGTTGCCAAAGGGACCTGTCCCTCCCTCTGGGCCTTCCTGTGATCCAAGAAATTGTGACGATCCATAAGATCAGCAAACTTGTTCAGGGAACTCTAGTAAAATAAAACACATTAACTCATAATGAGTATATATATGTGTGTGTGGGGTTACCAATAGCCTCTGGGAAATAAGAAAAATATTTTGGCTTTTCAATTATGGGTGTCACCACTGTTCAGATCGTTGTCAATCTCCCTTGTTGTTTTCTACTGTTAAGAATGATGCATTTAGAGTATATACATTGCTTGTTATGAATAAATTGCTCTTCAAATGGACATAGTAATGCCACCACAGTTTTAACAAACATTTCACATGACAGGTAACAATGGGAAGGATGAAAACTATGTTGAAAGAGGATTTGTGCTTTTGTTATCCAGCTTGTAGCATTTATAATTTCCACAACTTAACGATTTCCATTAAGATGAGTGCCTTCCCTATAATTTTGGATTACTACAATATCATTACTATACAAGACATTCCTTATCCCGATCCTCTTTTTGCTAAATGTTGGCATCTCTCTTTTTAAATAGTGGATTACAACAATATGAGTAAGCATATATTTGAAGTGGAAGTCATCCTTCGTGGCTAAGCAACCATATGCTAGAGGATGACATTTGTTAAAGTCATCTAGATGTCAAATCTAGCTTAAATGCACCTCCAAGGGTTTGAATCTTGATGAATGGTGTTTTTATCACACCTCAAAAAACACCCCCCATAACTAACTAAGCTACAATCCTTTGGCTAGAAGATCTATATATTTATTGTTTAGTCAAAATTCATATAGAAAAAGTTATCATTTATGAAGAAAAAAACATAAAATTTAATCAGTTTAATGAGATCTTTAAAACTATATCATGTCCTCCTAAATACAGTTTGTTTTATTGGTGAGATGTAAAAATTTAGTTTAAATAACATAATACATTAGAACATTTTTTAAATAAATGAATTCAATAAAACAATAAAACATCAATTGATCTTTTATTGATTCACAATAAAAAATGACTTATAGTCTATCACAATGGCTCACACCATATTAGACTACAACCATTTGATTGCATATGTACATGCTATGCACAAATTAAAGAGTTCAAATAATATTGCAATACAATGCCAATGTCGAATCAACCATTATCTACCTTCTAAATTGCTTTCAAATGATTGTAAAAAATGTTTATATAGAAACTCCTAATCTTTGGAATGATTCATGTTAGCTACAAATGGTGCAAATATTGGTGCCAAGTGAAACATATAGTTAGCCAAACATTTGGAAGGACTCTTCTCAAAATAATGTGATGATGATGGATCAATAAACCTTGATATAGTTGATACTATAAGATCTCTTGATTCCAATGAGTATGGAAACATGTTGCTTTATTGTCACATATGTCTAATGTTATCTTAGAAGTGAATTATACCTTTGGGTGATTTAACTCTTCTACATATTAAATGTAACATTGTAGGCTCAATGTGAAACATGTGTTCCCAACTACCACGTAAAATATGCAATTGTAATAAAATGATTATTATGGTAGCATCTACGATGATAAAATGATTATTATGGTGTTATTGAAAAAATACTAACAAAAAAGGTAAAATAAAATATTTTTGGTGATACAGTATTTCCCTTGCACCCTAGGATGCTCTTACATCATATATTAGGGAAATTTAAAAATTGAGTCCTATTCTTTTGCTAGGTAGAGTAAAACCAAGATAATCTACCTCAATGTAATAATCACCTTGGGTGCTACTAACTGTTTCCACTTATCAATACATCTCATTTAATATCTTAATCAATCAAGAAATTTGTATTTGACTTAGAAGTGTTGGATTCATACCTTATTATTCATAGTCATGGCATCAACTTTGTGCCACAATCTTAGATACTCACACTAAATATGGTAATGATGAGGGGTCACTCCACCAAACACCCACACATAACACAACACTAGATATCAACACAAAAAATATAGGAAGGAAAACAACCCACTTTCATTTTCTTTAAGAAAACAAATTACATATTCAAAAATTATAATGCTACTGTAGACACATAAAAATGGTCTAGACCCGCGAACCACATTCTTCTATATCATGCTTCATCTCAACATAATTAAAATATTTAATTATGTTCTATAATCCAATGTCAACTATTAATTAAATAATTCTTAATTATTTAATTAATTCATGTCTTGTATTCCTCCTGAATATTTAAATAAATAAATTACATTTATTATTTAAATACGTCACTAATTGCTTATGTCACTCTATAATTAAATAAATTCCTAAATTTATTTAATTATTACTTGCTCATGATTATTAAATAAATAGATCTTATTTATTTATTTAATACGTCATTTAATTATTTGTCTTCTCATAATTAAATAAATTCTTATTATTTAATTATTATCCTCTCCAACTTTCTTTCTAATTTTAAATAAAATCATTTATTTAAAATTACCCACTTGTCTAATTTCCTCCACAATTGAATAATTTTAATTATTTAATTGTCTTATTGATTTTCTTTCTAAATTTAAATAAAAGCATTTTATTTAAATTGGCAACTTCCTTCTTTCCAAGTAAATAATTTTAAATTATTATTATTTACTGTCACATGACCCCACCCTTTTTTGAATTAAAATAGTTTTTAATTCAAAAAGTCAACATCCTCTCTTGAATCAAATAATTTTAAATTATTATTTGATTCCCCAACAATTTCATTTTGTGTGCCTTGTCACATGCATTGTCAACCCTTGATTTGATTTTTCTTAAAATCAATCTTGTCCATTCATTTCAAATTTGACCTAATGTTGCCCTAACCCTAATTGTGGGTTGTCATATTGAATCTTGTCCATAGATTCTAGGTCATTTGTCAATCTTTAATCTCATCTGTCCATACAAAATTGCATTTTCTATAAAATGTCAATTTTGTCTTCATTTTGAGATCCCTGGCTCTTTTGAATATCTCTTGTTAGCTTACAACTTCTATCATTTTACATTGTCATATCATCCAACATTGTCTTTTGCAGATTTTCTCATTGCATGTAGATTTATTCTCTTGCATTTTAGATTAAATCCTTCAACACTTGCTAGGTCATGTCAAAAATTAATTTGCTCATACAAGGCTGAGGGCATCTGTTATATTGCAGCAAGTAGAGGAGGTTCAATAGAAGTGAGCCATGGAGGAGAGAAATGGGTGAGATTGTTCTAGTCTCATTTCCTTTTCTCTTTATTCCTCCTTTGCATTTTATTGATTGATTTGATATTATTATTGCATGCATGTTCTAACCCTAGATCTATGTTTGCCTAGTATTATTTTAGATCATTACAACTACAACATGTGGGCTTGTCTCACTACAAAGAAAATCAGCACACTAAGAAAAATCTATAGTTCAAAGCCACAATCTGCACTAATGGAATCAACTCATGTAATCTCCATTCAATCTTTTATTTGACACCAATAATCTCCTTAAAATGATTTGCAAATCACAACTCCTTTTTTTGAGACCAAAAGTTTAGCCATTCAATTTTTTGCCCAAGAAATATTTTATTGATATTCACTTTTTTTGTGGCACAACTTATTAGAGTAACTTTTGACATTGATGTCCTATTTTCTATTATAATATTGTTAGATGCATAGGACAATTGAGAGGGGATGAATCAGTTTTACATTAAAACATTCAATCCCTCATTAGCATTAAAACCCTTATCAACATTTAAAACCTCATTAAGAATTAGAAGAATGTAAAAATATGAAACAACAATGTGAACACAACAAAGCACAATAGAATACTAGATTTACATGGAAAACCCTAAGTAGGAAAAACTACAGTGAGGATTAGCTCACATATATATGAATAGCAACACTGAATACAATTAGGCTCACTACCAAGGGTTCGCTATCCAAAAAGGAAGAAAGGCTCACTATCGGTGGCTCACTACCAAGGGATGATTACCCAAAAGAAAGAAGAATAGATGAAGACTATTACAAAATATTCACTATCTTAGAGAAACATGAGAAATCCACCACTGCAACTTTGCACCATTTGCAACCTTTGGCTCACTACCTCTACAAACCCAACTGGATGATGGTATTCCTCGGAACAAATTACCCATTGAATATACTTTTAATTTATTTTGGTTTTATTATGTCTTTTTTTAGTTCAATTAAACAAAGGTTTTTCACCAAAAAACAAGCTCTTTGTTTTGCACATATAGAAAAATAGCAGATTATCAAAAAAGTATTCTAAAAAATATCTATGCACTGGATATTGATGTCCTTGATCCAACAAAAAAAGAGAATTTCAGTACATACAAAAAAGTTATGTGTTAGCAAGTGAACCTATGTCTAAATTGTAACTCGTCTGACTATCTGTCCCCCTATAAATTGAAGTGCGCCCACTAAAAAAATTTCACATGACCGGTGGCGCTAGCATGACATGCCCTCTAGTACCACGAGAATGGTGGGGAAAGTAGACCTCATGACCTCTTTCCTCCAACAAGATGCTTTAGCCAATCGAGCTAGGCCCACCACCTCAATTAAGAAAAAAAAATTCAATAGAACACTATGAAACCAATTGCATGCACTAGATATTGTAGTTACAAATCTAAATTCGAAAAAATTAGAATTTTATCCTTTATAGAAAAAAGTTTTGTGTTAGCAAGTACACATCACTCTTTAAAAATGGTGTTTACTATTAAAAAATAGTTTTCAAAGGAGATGGAAAAAGAAATGTAATTTGATTCCAATTTTTTATTTAAATATATTTAGAATCTATAGAAAAAATGTAACAAATCACTAGTTTGCATCATCTTCAAATCCCTCATGGTTTAGTAGCTATAGGTGCCCGAAAGTGAAGATTTAGTTAAAAAAAATCAGTTGAATTACTAGTTTGGCCAAAAATTGCAAACTAGTATATTCAACATTTCAAAATGTTCCACATCATCAGAATATCCAACACCATTACCACAACTGTTACACCCCATTGTACGATTACCTATTTAATATTACTATGATAGGTTAAAATATTGAAAAAATGAATGTGCTTGTATTTCTGATTGAGAAACATGTGTGTTTGTACTTTGGTTACATGCATTATCTGAAAAGTGAACAAAAGAAGTTCAATTGATTTAATGACTATGATTAAATGTTATGAACATTGATTTGATTTGGTATTTTTCTTATGAAAAGAATATATATAGAAATAATCATTTGATGACCAACTGACTACCATTGCAATGTTCTAAGTTGGATTTAGATACAAGGATCAAGCCTCTGGAAGGAGGGGAAGTATCACTCATGAAAATTGATTGGTCAGTTAACTCTTAAACAAAGCCTAACCGAGCTTTTCACACACCCACACACACATATAGATTGGTCCAATTTAGTTGTAGTTTGGGAAACCGGTAAGTCATTCCTTAGTGATTATGATAATGTTATTTTTTGTGATGTTGTTGAGTTCCTTTGTACATGTGAGTTGTTTCTTATATGTTCTAAGATTAAATTGATAAGATATATATACATGATATGTACATATATGTATACATATACATGTCGACAGTAAACCCATACACGTGAGTTAATACATACATGATTATACATAGGTAGAAGTACCTATGTATGCTCATGGATAGATTTCTCATGGGCATGAGAATATCAAGTGGATAATACATGTATACATATATGTATATATATTTATCGATGAGATAAATATATACTGTTATTTGTATAAGCGAATGTATATGAAAATATATGTATATATACATATATACACACATATTGATCATATGGATATATGTATGTATATACATATATATGTATATAAATATATAGGGTAAGTGCACCAAGATGGTTCCCAAAAAGGGGGCTTAAGTGGATGATTTTTTTCTAAAATCAGGAAATACTGACCTTGGACATGAAATTGAGGATACTTAGACTCAAAATTTTGAGATGGAACAAAAAGAAGGATTCAAGTGCTTCGAGTTTACTTTCTAAACTACTAATTTATTTTGAAAATGGTTGAGATTAAGGGGTTCAAAAGAGGGACGTACACAAACTGGTGTTGTTTTTGTCAGAAAAACATAACATAGCAACTCTTGTACGACCCTCGTACGGTGAACTTTTTTTTAGTATTTTTAAAATCGCAATGGTCAGAAGTTAGCTAACAGTATGTAGTTGATGCACGATTTTTTTGATAATTTTTTAATGAATATTTGATTTTTTACTAATTTTCGAAGTGGACATATCCTGAAAATAGAATTTTGGCCATGCTACCCCTACAAATTTTGGAAACTAATTGATTCATTTTTTTTTTAATTTTTTAATTTTGTAGAATGGAGTCTAGTTTCTAAAAATGTAATTTATTTGAAAAATTGATGAACAATTAATTTATAATGAAAAAAATACCAAACACTACTTTTTGGAAAAAAAAAGATATACAGATAAAATAAATTATGGATGAAAGACTTAACATTTTTAGAAAGTGAAAAAAATTACATCGTTGGATAGCTAAGAGATAACCCAAAATTACCCATGTGCTTGATTTTTTCGATATTGAACCACGTGCAATCCTGATGGTGAGCATGAACTCGATTATGAGAAATATGGTGGATTTTTTAAAAACACGTCTCTGATCGTTGGGAATTCCCTCCAAGCCTTTGGGTTGGTATTCCAAGGCAAATACCAAGCTTAAAGCTCGAGAATTTCCAAAGCAAGATATAACGCGAGCGCGTTATAATGCACTCGCGTTATATCTCACTTTTGACATGGTTTTTGCTTCTGCGGGGAACATGTCTACTAGCACATAATGCGAGCACATTATAACGCGCTCGCGTTATGTCTTACTTTATGTTAAATGCTAATATATTAATGTATGCTGATATATTTTTATGTACATGTATGTATGTATGCTTGTATGGATGTAAGATTATATGTACATATGTATTATGCTTGTATTTATGACTTTATGTATGTCTTTAGATGAAGGGAGAATTTAGAGAGAGTCTAGAGAGATGGAGAGGGGGTCAAAGTGAGAGTTTAAGAGAGAGGGAGTGGGAGAGAAGGGGTTGGATTGAGGGGGACTTAGCTAGGTAGGGTGGGAGGGATAGAGGGAGGGAGAGAGAGAGAGGGGGAGTGGGATAGAGAGAATTAAGAGAGAGAGATAGAGAGAATTGAGGGAGAGGGAGAGAGAGAGGGGGAGAGAGAGAGAGACAAAGAGAAAGAGAGAGTTATGTAGGTAGGGTGTGAAAGGGAGAGACTTCGGAGTGTGAGAGGGAGAGACTTGAGAGTGTGAGGGGGGTGAGAGGGAGAGACTTGAGAGATAGCTAGTGAGAGGGAGTGAGAGAGAGAGGGAGTATGAGAGATATGGAGTGTGAGAGAGAGGGAGCGGGAGAGAGAGGGACTATGAGTGAGAGACCTAAGAGAGGGAGAGGGTGTGAGAGGGAGTGACCTGATAGAGGTAGAGAAAGAGGGGGTGGAGTGAGAGGGACTTATCTAGGTAGGGTTGGAGGGATAGATAGAGAGAGGGGAGAGAGACAAAGAAAGAGTTACCTAGGTAGGTTGCCAGATGGAGAGACCTTAGAGAGAGGGGGGGTGGGAGGAAGAGACATGAGAGAGAGGGAGAGAGAGGTAGTGGGAGAGAGTGGGATGGAGTGGGAGGGACATAAAGAGAGATGGATAGAGGGAGTGAGAGAGGGTGGTAGGGATTGATTGAACGAGAGGTACACAGAAAGAGGGAGATGATAGATAGAGACAATTAGAGAAGGTGGGAGGGAGGGAAGGAGGGAGAGGTGAGATGTATAGATAGAGAGAAAGTTATAGGGGTTGAGGGTATAGGGTTGAGGGATTAGGGTGGAGGACCTATAGGGTTGATGGTTTCTAGGGTATTAGGGTTTAAGGTTTAAGGGTTGAGGGAATAGGTTTGATGGTAGAGGGTATTTGGTTGAGGGTATAGGGTAGAAGGTTTAAGGTTTAAGCGTTTAGGGTTGAAGGGTTTGGGGTTAAGCGTTTAGGGTTAAGGGTTTACTTGGTTGAGGGTAGAGGGTCTAGGGTATACGTTTGAGGGTATATGGTTGAAGTATTAGGTTTAGGGTCCAATGTAAGGGGTAGAGGGTTTTGGGTTTAAGGATTGAGGGTTGAGGGATTAAGGGTTGAGGGTTCAGAATTGAGGGTTGAGTGTTTAATGTATAGGGTAAAGGGTAGAGGGTTTAAGGGTTGAGGGTTGAAAAT